>CM033393.1:5236622-5613688 GCA_019426215.1 Buddleja alternifolia | reverse complement strand
GAATAAAGAGTTGGTGGTAAACTTCTAAGTTGAAGTTATAAATAATTCGATAGACGAGTAGTGTTGGGGATAGAAGAAAGACGGGGACAACCAGAAGAGAACAACTTTAAAATTGGGCTATGCGGGAACGAGAACTAAAAACGATAAACTTGTACATCACAAATTGTTGTCGGCTTTGAGGTAAGCTTTAAAGCTTTAAATATTTTGAAGTGGTGTAACCATAATTCCATTGTAGCAATCTGATTAGTAAAGTTTCCAACCATCTTGAAGTTTGACATTTAAATTATGTGGGCGAATAGGGAAAGAAAAAGATAAATTAGGAATGTGCACAGGTTTTAGGATGATGTCATCCGAAAATTTAATTGTATTAGGTGGGCTATCTAGAGTTCATGTAATCATTTTATGTGATAAAAAAGGGAGTTTGGTATTGATATACATTACCCCACTGTTAATGAAATTGAATGGTTCAGAATCCGGATTGTATTACTATGGCGGAGGTTGAATGACTTCATCGGTAGTAATTACTAAATAGAATTTGTGGAAGCCTTAGGAAATTGGGTTATACAATTAATGTATAGTCAATTGGACATGTCGGGTATAAGGATTTATTGGTAGATCTTTTTTTAATTTAGTTGGGGAGCAGAATTTGAATTTCGATCGCAGCGGTTGTTGATTTCATAAGTAGTAAAATTTGAGGTAAGTGATTCTTCACTCTTCTAGTTATATAAAATTATATATGTATCACTTTCGGGTGCGTGTGTGATTTTCATAATTTGGATCGTGCAAGTGTATATATGTATGTATTTGAAAATATGAATAATTTGAGTCTCTTCAACTTGGAGTTGAAAAGTGCAAAATGTGATTTTTTTAAATGATTGATATGTGGTTTTATAAACGTGGTTATTATGGAGGTGGTTTCTAAAACCTGTTGTTTAGAACATTACATCATTGAGTATTCCAAAATAGGAGATGGTCAATCGAGTATTTGAGTGTTGGTCAGTGACCCAGTATAGGAGGGTTATGCCTATATCAAGACCCAGTACAAGGGGGTTATGTCTGTACTACCAGGACTTAAGACAGGGGGGTTAAATCTGTCCCTGACCATGGTTGTCTTATGTGTTTGTTGTGCGTGGTGAATTTTATGTGAATGTTGAATATTATTTTGACTCAAGTTGTGCAAATATAATTTTCTTTAAAAGTAACATTCTCTTGAAATTTATGTGCAATTTTATTGTATACTCTAGAGAAAATTTTTAAAAAATATAGTATTTCGTTGCTTGCTTGATCCGACTAGATGAGTGATGTAATTACTTACTGGGCCGTCGAGCTCATTCTTTTATTAATATTCTTTTTCAGATACCCATACTTAGTGGAGAGGAGAAGTTTTCACACAAATTTTACAAAGGAAAAATACTATATACTACTGTTTTCATGCCATCATTTTTTCACCTCCCTTTATTGACAAGAATTATTATATACAATTGGTATTGATGGACTTAGTCAATCAATATTTGCTAAATCAGACGTAGTTAAAAGACGAGTTATACGAAAATGATGGTATATAACATTACTCGGAAAAATTATAGATTTAGTCCCTGAACTTGTCCCTGAAAATATTTTGGTCCCTCATGTTATAGACCCGACATATTTGGTACTCAACTTCAAAATGTGCATAAGTATACTCACTGCCGTCAATTACCATTTATAACTAACGGAGATATTTTTCATTGGTTTTTTTACTTTATTTGTATTTCTTTTATTTTGTTATTTTTAATTAATTTTATTATTTAAAATAATATTTAACTTATTTATTTTTGAATATTTTTTATATAATATTTTAATCAATTTTTATTTATTTATTTATTATTTTTATTATTTCATATTAATTTTTCCAGTTTTAGTTAATTTCATTATTTAAAATAATTTTAAATTTCCTATTTTTAAAATATTTTATATTTTTAAATTAATACTTAATATATTTTATTTATTATTATTATAATATTTCATTTTAGTTAATTTTATTATTTAAAATAATATTTAAGTTTTTAAATATTTTCAAAAAATTTATTTTATTAAAAACAATATTTTTTTGTATTTTTTATTATTTTTTTGTTTTTATTAAAATTTTATTAAATTTTAATTAAGTTTTTTATTTTAATTTTTCTTATCCAATATCCACTTGGCGATTCCGGTAATTTTTGAAAATCCCCAAATTGAAAAACCTAACAAACCTTAATTTTTTTTATTTTTTTTTGGAAATTCCGTTAATTTGGATGGAAAGTTAAAGGTAAGAATTACATTTGTGCACATCTTGTAAATTAAAGGACCAAATGTGAGTCTGTAACATGAGGGATTAAATGTGTTTACGACAAGTTTATGGACAAAAAATGTGATTATCCCAACATTATTCTATTTCAAATGGGTAGTGTTGAAGATTGGGTTGAGATTTGGGCTGTTCAGCTGATTAAGCCCAAATTAATTGTGGCCCAGTTGTATTGAACAACAATATCAATATACAAGTAGTAAGAGCGGCCCAAAAGAAAACCAATGCCTAAACATCATATTGTTGCTACTTTTTATTTTAAAATTCAACTTTCATTTAAAAATTAATTCAGGTTTAGACCCAAGTTTGATAACTAATTAAAGAATTGTATATGCATGCAAATTTCTTATCTGGTCAAAAAAGATTAAAGTGTTGATTGCAAAAAAAACCCCTGTGTTATTCCTAATCTGCAAGAAACCCCCCTATGATAAGGAAATAGCCTAAAAAACCCTGTGAAATGTAAAAATTCTGCAAAAAACCCCCATTCCGTCAAACTTAACCGCGTTTGAGACACACGCGCGTGAGGTGAGAGTTGGCAATTTTTTTTTCCAATTTTCACACTAAAGTGCAAGGGAAATTGACTTATATGCCCCTATTTTAATTGTTCATTTGGAGGGGCTTTTATTATTTTATTTGAACCTTTTTATGCTCTTTTATAATTCTCTGAAATATTAAAAAATTAATATTATGCTAAAATAATATATATATATATATATATTGAAATATGCCTACTAATTAGAAATAATATTTAATAATAATAAATATTCAAATACTAAATAGTAATAATAATATCCAAGTACAAAATAATTAGCATAAATTATTTCATAGCTAGAAAAGGAGAAAAAAACAAGATTCTTAAATATGTATTTTTTTATCCATTTACTTTTATGAATATTCAAAATTAAGGGGAATATTCAAAATTAAGCTTATGAAAATCTGAATTACAAATAATTTTAATGAAAATTAATTTTCAATTAAAATGAGTTATAACAAATATTTAACTCATTGTGTGCGTTTTCACGAAAATTCATAAATCATTTTAAAAGCTCAGATTCATGAACCGTTTTCTTTCCATGAAACTAGACACATAGGGCTATCCAAAAATATATCGCACATAATCAGAAAACGTCTACAACAAAGCAGTTTTGTATTCAAAGTTAGCAAAAAATCTGTCGGCTGTGCAGACAGCTGTGCGCGTTGTCACGAGAAAATTCATAACTCATTGTAGAAAGCTCGGATTCATGAACCGTTTTCTTCCCATGAAACTAGACACATAGGGATATCACATCATATATACACATAATCAAGGGATATCTAGAACAAAGCAGTTTTGTATTCAAAGTTAGCTAAAAATCTGTCGGCTATCAGACAGCTGTGCGCGTCGTCATGAGAAAATTCATAACTCATTGTAGAAAGCTCGGATTCATGAACCGTTTTCTTCCCATGAAACTAGACACATAGGGCTATCCACACATATTTCACATAATCAGGAGACATCTAGAACAAAGCAGTGTTGTATTCCAAGTTAGGTAAAAATCTGTCGGCTGTGCAGACAGCTGTGCGCGTTGTCATGAGAAAATTCATAACTCATTGTAGAAAGCTCGGATTCATGAACTGTTTTTTTCCCATGAAACTAGACACATAGGGCTATCGACACATATATTGAACATAATCAGGAGACATCTAGAACAAAGCAGTGTTGTATTCAAAGTTAGCTAAAAATCTGTCCAAAGTTAGCTAAAATCACAAAAAGTGACCTTAAAAAGTTAAATTGGTCAAATTTGGCTCATTTGACGGTGTATTTTCCTCCAAATCAGCCCCAAACGGTATATTTTCCCCCAAAAATCAAAATTTAACGGAAAATCTGTCAAAAAACTAACAGCGGTACCAAAAGTGAGAAAAAAAGCATTTTTGGTACCAAAAGTGAGAAAACTGAAAAGCGTGGTACCATTTGTGAACTTGCCTTATCCTACGATACCAAATTTGCAATTTTTCCTTTTTTTTATATTTATTCTACTTCTTATTAGTCTTATTCCTACTTAGTACAAAAAAGAAGAAAAATACAAATTGAAAAAGAAGAAGAAAAATCTATATAAACATTTTATTTTTTATAAATAAATAAAATATTACTGGTTTATTAAAAATTTTTGAAACATTAAAAATATAATTCAAGAAACACACAAAGGGAATTGGAAAAAACATTCCAATTTTATTTAAAATAAGTTGATATATTATTTGCTATACATATTTTAGATGAAAGTAACTATTCATTAGAATTAATGAAAACTATCATGAGGGTAATTCTATTTTTCTTTTTTCTATTTATTAAGAAAAAGAAAGGAATGAAATGAAATGAAAAATACAAAATAGGAAATAAAAATATAAACTAAGAGCAAAAAGGGTAGTTTATAAATTTTTTTACACATAAGGGGTGTGGATGTCAAATTCTAATTGATGAGGGGGTGTCCTTGCCAAAGGTCAAAATCTCAGGGGAGGTGGATGCAAATAACCCAGTAATTTATGGGTATAAAGGACATTTCAAACAGAATTTAACGGAGTTAAGTTTTATTAACGGTTTGGGAGTGTGCAGAATTTACATTTCACAGGGAATTTTAGACTATTTCTTATCACAAGGGGGTTTCTTGCGATTGGAAATAACACAAGGGGAAAACTTTACCTAAGCTTTTTCCATTCAGGTTTTGTTATATCCATGTATCATTACAATAAAAAAATGACTTGGTATAAGTGCACCAAAAAATAATGATACATCCTTTTTTTAATTAACATTCTCCAAAATGTCTAAGTTAATTTGTAGTTTTTTTCATTTCATACGTAATCATAATTGTGCATATTATAGTAAAGCGTCATTAGTGATACAAACATACTGTAAGGCTTATCTTTTTTTATTTTATTTATATTACAATATACTATTAAGTATCATGCACGGGGAGCCCTTGGAACGTGAAAACAAATTACAGTACGCAACAAAACTAAAACCAATCTGAAGACGTTATTGTAGCATCTATTATACTGCCAAATTCATATATATGTGCATTCATATATATATATATATATATATATGTATATACGTGTATATATGTATATATATGTTCAATAGCGGTGGCCGAGCTTGTCCTTGATTTTTTCCATGATTCCCTTCTTTTTATAATGGCGTGGTGGCTCTACTCCGTAATCATGACCATAAGCGCTCCCTGGAGCAGTGGAATAGGCGGCGGGGTGATCAGCCCTGTGAGCAGCAGCAGCACCTCCATTCAACCCCTTCTTTCTCCTCCCACCATACTCCTCATCCTGCCGTGAATTAATTAGAATATCATAATAATAAATGCGTGAATTAATTAATTAATTCAGCTTCAAAGACAAACAGGTGGAGTGAGTGGAGTGCATTAATTAATTACGTACGTACCGAGCTGCTTGAGCTGCCAGAGCGGCGGTGGTGCCCTCCAACAACGCCGCCATAAGCTCCTCGGTGGTTCCATAATCTCCCATGGTACCTCCTCCTCCTCCGCTGCCGCCTCCAGTGTGATGGATGGGGTTGCCGTACTCATCTGTTTGTCGAGTGAGATTGTCGTACTCATCTGTTTGTCGAGTGGGATTGCCGTACTCATCTGTTTGTCGAGGCAATCGAGTGAGATTGCCGTACTCATCTGTTTGTCGGGTGGGATTGTCATACTCATCTGTTTGTTGAGGCAATCGAGTGGGATTGCCGTACTCATTTGTTTGTCGAGTGGGATTGCCGTACTCATCTGTTTGTCGAGTGGGATTGCCGTACTCATCTGTTTGTCGAGTGGGATTGCCGTACTCATCTGTTTGTCTAGTGGGATTGCCGTACTCATCTGTTTGTCGAGGCAATCGAGTGGGATTGCCATGTCGAGTGAGATTGCCGTACTCATCTGTTTGTCGAGGCAATCGAGTGGGATTGCTATGTCGAGTGGGATTGCCGTACTCATCTGTTTGTCGAGGCAATCGAGTGGGATTGCCGTACTCATCTGTTTGTCGAGTGGGATTGCCGTACTCATCTGTTTGTCGAGGCAATCGAGTGGGATTGCCGTACTCATCTGTTTGTCGGGTGGGATTGCTGTACTCATCTGTTTGTCTGGTGGGATTGCCGTACTCATCTGTTTGTCGGGTGGGATTGTCGTACTCATCTGTTTGTCGGGTGGGATTGTCATACTCATCTGTTTGTCGGGTGGGATTGCCGTACTCATCTGTTTGTCGGGTGGGATTACCGTACTCATCCGTCATCTGCCTACCGTATGTTTCCCCGTATTGTGCCATCCTTAATAGATTTTGTTTCCTTTTTAATCAAAACACTATATGTATAATACATATAGTAGATTTATCTTCTGATCATATATATTATTTGATTTTGAGAGAGGTATGCATAGCTGAATGATATTGTTGATTTTATATTTATATATAGAGAGAGAGAGGAGCTACGCACGTTAATCTTTATAGAGTGGCAAGCATGGCAACACTGTTCCCGTCGAGTTCGTCGGACTTGTAGTGACTATGGCGGAATTTGTGGAACGTAAATGGAGAAGAATCTAAGAAGTTGGTAAGTATGGAAGGGTTAAACGTATGTACATGAGTCAATCGGACATGGCGGAAATTGAGACTTGTCGGTTAAACTTAATGAATTTGTGGGGAGAGTTTTCTTTAAATTTACTGAGTCAATGATGTCATTTTTGTGTTCGGTAAGTGGTAGAATTTGAGATTAGTGATTTTTCGCCTTTTTAGTTATATAAAATTATATATGTATTACTTTTGGATGCGTGTGTGATTTTCATAATTTGAATCGTGCAAGTTATATAGTATATTTTTGGAAACGTGAATGATATGAGCTTCAACTTAAAGTTGAAAAGTGCAAAATGTGATTTTGTATGTGATTGATATGTGGTTTTGTAAACATGATTATTGTGGAAGTAATTTCTAATATTATTCTACTTCGCACTTTTTTAAGTGGGGTAGAATGTAATACTCGACCGTTTATATAAAAAAATTTAAGTGATGAAATTTTACTTATGGTATTATATACTCAAGTGATAATTTTTGACACTGAAATTCCAATTTCAAGAGGGGATTGTAATTAAATTTTATTTTTGTGATAAATAAGAAAATAATAAGAGATACATATGGGTCCCTTTGCAATAATAGTAGTTGGAGGGATTAGAATAAAGAGTTGGTGTTAAATTCTAAGTTTGAAGTTATACAATAATCCGATAGACGAGTCAGAGTGTTGGGGGGAAGAAGAAGTCGGCGACAACCAGAAGAGAACAACTTTAAAATTGGGCTATGCGGGAACGAGAACTAAAAATGATAAACTTGTATATCACAAATTGTTGTCGGCTTATCTTAGTATTCGTCTCTTTCTAAACCCTAGTCTTCCTTTTTTTTCTATTTTCCTCAGCCGACAATGGTTTGGTGAAACAACCGTCTACTTCACCACTGTTACCACCACCATCGTTGACGAGTTGGGTTGGAGCATCCTTCTTGAATTTGTACATCACATCTTTAAATCTGACGAGACGAATATAGATCTAAAGATACATCTCCAAATCCGACGAGATGAATATGGATCTAAAGAGATAGAGACAGATCTGAAGAGATAAAGACGGGTGATTCTTAAATTTTTAATTTTATATAGCGCTTTAGATATTTGTTTAATATTTTATTTTCTCTTTCGTATGAGAGTTTGTTTTCTCTCTCGAATGAGAGTTTCTTCTCTCCTTGAATAGGAGTTGCACATGAATTTTCTTGTGTTCGTTTGTGAGTTCTTAAGATTTGTTATCTTTAAAAACTTGATAGTTGGTGTTTCAGATATTCTTACTACATCATTTGAGTCGATATAAATTGTATTATTTCAGACGTTGTAAATTTTCGATTGAATGATATATAAGATCGATTTTTTTTTTTTAAAAAAAGAAATTGTTGTCGGCTTTGAGATAAGCTTTAAATATTTTGAAGTGGTGTAACCATGATTCCATTATAGCAATTTGATTAGTAAGTTTCCAACCATCTTGAAGTTTGACAATTAAATTATGTGGGCCAATAGGGAAAGAAAAAGATAAACTAGGAATGTGCACAGGTTTCAAGATGATGTCATCCGAAAATTTAATTGATTTAGATAGAGACCATATAATCATTTTTATGTTGATAATATAGTGAGTTTTGGTATTGATTTTCATTACCCCACTGTTAATGAAATTGAATGGTTCAGAATCCGGATTGTATTACTATGGGCTATGGCGGAAATTGAATGACTTCGTCGGTAGTAATTACTAAATAGAATTTGTGGAAGCCTTAGGAAATTGGGTTATACAATTAACGGATATAAAGATTTATTGTTGGATCTTTCTTTAAATTTAGTTGGGGCACTCAACTTACAAAATGTGCATAAGTATAGGCACTGTCATCAATTTACCATTTATAACTAACGGATATATTTTTAATTAATTTTTTTATTTTATTTGTATTTCTTTTATTTTGTTTATTTTTAATTAATTTTATTATTTAAAATAATATTTAACTTATTTATTTTTGAATATTTTTTATATTATTATTTTAATTAGTTTTTATTTTTTTTTTTTTATTTATTTTATTTCATTTATTTTTTATTTTTATTATTTCATATTATTTTTCCATTTTAGTTAATTTTCTTATTTAAAATAATATTTAAATTTTTTGAATTTTTTAAATTAATACTTTATATATTTTATTTATTTATTATTTATTATGTTTTTTATTTTTAGTTAATTTTATTATTTAAAATAATATTTAAGTTTTTAAATATTTCAAAATTTTTATTTTTATCAAAAAAATATTTTTTGTATGATTTATTATTTTTTGTTTTTATTAAAACATTTATTAATTTTTTATTAAATTTTAATTAAGTTTTGAGATTTGACTACCTAGACACAATTGACTTCAAAATTGAAAATCCCCAAATTGGAAAAACCTAACAAACCTTAATTTTTATTTTTTGTGGGGGGGGGGGGGGGGGGGGGGAGATTCAATTACTTTGGATGGAAAGTTAAAGGTAGGGATTACATTTGTATATATTTTGTAAATTGAGGGATCAAATGTGTTGAGTCTGTAACATGTGGGACTAAACGTGTTTTCGACGACAAGTTTAGAGACAAAAAATGTGATTATCCCAACATTACTCTATTTCAAATGGGTAGTGTTGAAGAGAGCGGCCCAAAAGAAAACCAATGCCTAAACATCATATTGTTACTACTTTTCATTTTAAAATTCAACTTTCATTTAAAAATTAATTCAGGTTTAGACCCAAGTTTGATAACTAATTAACAGTGGGTTATTCACTTCAATAGTCCCTCATATGAAGATATTGTGTCACTTTAGTCCTTCATGTTAAAAAATTGGCACTTACGTCCCTCATGTCACTAAATTGTATTATGTTGGTCCTTTCTTGCAGTTTCTGGCCATTTTCTTCTCAGTGAAACATGCGCGTGAAACACACACACCCTAAGCAGGGACTTTTTTGTATTTTAAAATATATTTTTACACATGAGGGATTTGAATCAATTAAACCCAACTTTGGGGTTTAATTCCCCATATTAGCAAATGAGAAATTTTTGACTCATGTGTAAAATATTGGTTAAAAGACGAAAAAGTCCCTACTTGGGGTGTGTGTTTCATGAGCATGTTTCGCCCGAAAAAAATGGCCGAAAATTGTAAGAAAGGATCAACATAATACAATTTAGTGACATGAGGGATGAAAGTGCCAATTTTTTGACATAACGGACTAAAGTGATACAATATCTTCACATGAGGGATCATTAAAGTAAATAGCCCTTAAAGAATTGTATATGCATTCAAATTTCGTATCTGGTCATAAAAGATTAAAAGTAAACATTAACTCTCAATTATATTGAATTAGTCTATTAAATTAATATAATATGCCACATTGTGACCAAAATGGCACAACGTTTGTCTTTTATCATTAAAATGCATTTTATAAAGAATTGTTCTGGTTTAGCAAGTGCATGAATGACTGAGGATGAGCTATACGCAACTAATTATGGAATGGAATGTATATAATAATCTGCACTTATATTATTATTTTTCTTTTTTGGAAATACGGTAGGTACACACTTGTAAAGTGATTAAATCTCACTGTCTCAAGTTGTCTATTTTTAAGCACAAAAGAAGCTGTTTCCATAAGTAACTTAATTAATTATTATTGTTATATAAATATATATTGTTTTTTATTCATAACTATACACAAATATAGAAAAATATACTCCATTAATCGATCTCGGCTCTCTCTAGCTATAAGATACAACACACATAATCAAATATCACTTGCAAAATCTTGTTTGGCGGCAAAATTAACTTGAATATGTATCCGATAAATTAAAGTATATTCTAATTATAAACATACGATGTAATATGCATTTCTTTCTTCAAATCGATTATAAGCAAATGGGGCTATTGCCTCCACTTTTAAAGTGAAGAGTAATAAGAAATCGGAGCCAATTTTCTATCCCACAATGAATTGACAAATATTTATATAATTAAAATGTGATTGAATTATTATTAGCATTTTAAACAGAGACTTGTCAATCCATCATTGATATGACACCATTAGAAATCTGTTCCACTAAGAAAAAAACACAACAAATTATAAGACTTTTGGAAGTGTATACAACATCAAACTCATATATTGTCATACTATTATCGTGGATGACCAAAAATCAGGGATAGATCCAGGAAAGATTGATTGGGGGGTTGGGGGGGGGGGGGACTACTACTGAAGAGAAAGTTTTTTATAATCTTTGTACGTGTATTTTAAATTTTAATTGATAACAAAAACAATAACTGAACACCAAATATAGAAAATTAAGTTTCAATAAAAATTATAATGGTTTGGAAGTACATAAATAATTCTTAAAACATTTATCGAAGTTGTACACAACTATAGTTGAGTACCTATGATCCTATGTTTGAATGAGTGAATAAACATAAAAATACATTAAACTCTAATTTTGAAACATACAGTACTCATTACATTGATAGTACTATTATCAATTGGCCGAACTTAAAGTTTAACTTTTTTGTGATATAACCTAAACCCAATATAACAACAATCTTTTAGAAGAATGTAAAAAAATAAATATATTAACATGATTATAATCACTTTATGCCATAAGTTAATAATTAAATTCTAGATAGTCGAATGATGATATACTTTTTCTTATTTTTAGGTTTGTTGATGTTATGTATTTTTTCGTTCTTAACAATGTTTAATGTATACTTTTTTATTAGAGGAAAGTTGGATTTATTAACAATTTAACTTTCTTTCCTTTTGTTTTTTCTTTTTTTTTGTATTTAATTATTTTATTGAATACAAGTACACCAAAACAAAAAGAAACAAAATAAATCTAAATCTAAGAAACTCCCTCGTATTTTTTATGGTTGAACTTCGATCTTCATCTTTTCCATGCTTCTTGATTTCTTCACCTTCAGAGGTTCTTGATAATATTCATAACTAATCTAAGGATGATGAAGATGATGATAGGATGTGTTTAGGCTCCTCTAATGGGGAATGTGTTTTCAAGTGTGTTTGTAGGATGGCCTCCAATCCTCCTTTTATAGCCAAAAGAATTCACCAACCAAGAACATGTGCTTCCATTCTCTTTTATTTCCACCTACCATTCTCTTACTTTCGATCCATCTACCAAGAATGTGAACTACCATTTTCTTGTTTTCCACCTACCATTCTCTTACTTTCCTCCTACCAAGAATGTGAACTACCATTCTCTTGTTTTCCACCTAACAAGAATGGGAGCTGCTACTTTCGTATTTTCCAGCGCAAGGATAGTGTTTTATTCATAAAACTCTCTACAGACCTCCGAATTGGATGATTCAAGTCCCCATGTAAAGCTAAGACATAGATCTAAAACTTTGTAGAAGGACACGTCATCAAATTCGGTCTAAATTTATCCAAATGGCGTTCCAACGTGGAGATTATTTCTGATTTGGCACCCAGGTGTGCGGAAATGGTACTAAAACATGATCTTGGCTAACTCCAACTTATTTCTTGCTTGTTTGGTCGTGGAGGTGTGAAGCATCTTGGCCTAAACTTGTTTTATAAGTCGTTTTTCAGCCCGTTCTTCGATTGTATCCATTTAAGATCTGAAATCACTTAATGCACGAATTAAATGCACATGTGGAAAGAATCAAGCGATAAATGAACCTAAAACATAAACGGAAAGGGGCTTAAAAACACGTAAAAACGACTCCTATCAGGGGCAAATAATAATAATAATAATAATAATAAGAGAAGAAAGGAGAGGGATGATTTAGAAAGACCGGGAAGCTATTAATTAAAAATGACAAATACATTTCCTAGAATTGGAGTTTTAATCAATGATCACTCATTTAGGGAAATAATGGCCATCTATTCAAATTAAAAATCAATTGGAGTGTCATTATAAATTGTAGGGTGCTATATAATTTTTTTTATATATTCTTATAAAACGTCGCTATCGTAGCTTAACCATATGAGTTTTTTTTTGGTAGTACATCGGAGAAAAAAGAAAGAAACAAAACAGAAATTAGCTAATAGTCATCTCCAGACAGTGGAGATTCTTCACATCCTCCTCAAGCACCTCCTGCATTCCTGAATGGGGAATATCCCAAATAATGAGATTATCATCTAAGTGTTGTCCCAATTTTGCCAAGGAGTCGACTTCCCTTGTTGCCTTCTCTCAGAACATGTGTGAAATTTGTTGGAAATTGGAAGTTTCAAAACTTCAAAAATCAAATTTAATATTTTCATTATTTGCATTAACAATATTGACCATAACCTCCCACATTGTATTGATTTGTACTTTTAATTTTTAGGTTTCAACATGCATCCTAACACTATAAATAGGTCCTAGAGGTCTTAGTTAGAAGACACAACAACACAAGCATACAACATTCATCATCTATATTTTCTCTATATTTTGGGCAACTAGGATAAGGTCTTGTTCACATAGTTTTCTTGTGAACGTGCTCACAAAGAAAACACCGGCGTGGCCTTCTTGGGTTTATCTTGGGTGGTGGTGAGCCGACAGTACCTGCACGAGGGGAGGCCATCACGATCTTAGGACAGCGTCAAGTGGCGTGACTCCTACAGGCCAGCCGTTCTTACTTTTATATGTTTTAAATTATATTATTTTATGCAAATTGTTTCACATGATAATCTAAAGAATTTATATTTATGTTATTGCATGCAAATCTTGAAAATTTAACAACAATCTAAGATCGTGATATTGGTTGCTCTAATTCTGATTTTAATCTGTTATAGCCTACTGAATTTCATATCTGCTGCAATTAGTTCACTGCTTATACTTTGTTGTTATTGTTTTGCATATCTTTTTAAATCACTCACAAAAATTTTTACTCTCAATATATAATACTCTATATTAACTATATTCTAAACAATTCTGCAATTATATGCTCTCTGCAAATTTGAAACAATTTGTTCACTGATTTACTAATAACAAATTATTAAATACATTAAGATCGTGCCAAGTGTTGATGATTGTGTGATGATTATGTTTATATAAAATTAACAGAAATTACTTTGGTTTTGGTTTGGATAGCTAGCTAACATCTGAAGAGTTTCTGTACATGTGTCTAATTTGCTAGATATAAACCTACAAGTCCATCAACTATTGCCACGTAAAAGTGAACTACATGCATATTAGCTGGAAAACGGTTTTGTTTTAAATTTTAATATTTTAATTTACTAGTAATCTGAACGGTAAAATTGCTATTTATTTCGTTTGATAGCATTAGTCTTTGAAACCGTTTATCAATTTAAAAATAGTGGAGTATTATTTGTTGACTCATATTGTGACTTGAAAATAATCTTGTAATTATTAATTATTGATGTTATCTTATTGATTCCTACATACCGTTTAATTAATAAATCTTGTATGTGTGTCATTTAATAATTCAACGGTAAAATTTGTTATTTGTGTGTTGTGTGCTAATAATAGTAACAGAAACCGTCTACAAACTTATCAATTGTGGGAAAATTGCCTGATTTAATATTTATAAATTACTTTAAAAATTCTAATATTCGGTTGATCTTTACTACTGGTTGACCAAATTTGATTTTATTCTTATCACTCCATTGCATGCGAGTTAAGTGTTTGATATATTGCTCATTTCATTTCTAGTGTATGTTACAAATCTGTGGTATTTTAAATTGTGAAGCGTTAGTGTTGCTGTTATTGATAGTATTCTTTGACTCCTACAGTTAATTGCTTCATTTAAATTTATCATTTCTTGCCCTTATTAATTCCTATTGTTACTAATTAATTAAAACAAAAAATACAATGGCATCTCGTGAAGACGCTAGTAGTGTTAAACCTGAGAAATTTAACGGATTAAATTTTAAAAGATGGCAAAACCAATTGAAATATTGGTTGACCGTTCTTGGGTTTATGTCTGCCATAGATGAAAATATTGAATCAAGCTCTTGGCAAACCCCTGAAAATGTAGACTATCATTGTCGTAATCGTATTCTTAGTGCTTTGTCTGAAAGACTTTACGATGTTTATCATACTTTACTAGTGCTAAGGAACTTTGGGATGCCTTAGAAGCCGATTATGGAATTGATGATGCGGGTATTGTTAGATTTATGCCTCTACTTTTACAAGATATATAATGGTTGATGAAAAGTCTATTAATGAACAAATTCATGAATTTCAAGACTTACTAAAACCTTTAGAAGAAGGAGGGTCAAAATTTAGTGAAGATTATAAAGTTTCATGTCTAATTGATAAACTCCCACCTTCATGGTCTAATTTTGCTAGAGGTCTTAGACATCAACAAGGGTCGTTAACTTTAAGTCAAGTCTTTAAATCCTTGAGGGTAGAAGAACAACATAGGATTAATGTTAAACAAGAAGGGTTGAAAGCTAAGGCTAACCTAGTGGAACATAAAAGAAACCATAACCAAAATAGGTTCAAGCCTAGGGGAAATAGGTTTAAAATGAACCACAAGAATTGGAAGAAAGACTACCGTCATAATAAATAATAATAATAATCGATTTAAGACACTAAACTATAAGGATAGTAAAGGCAAAGAAAAGATAGAGAAGCCCTGCTTCGTGTGTGGAAGAACTAATCATATGGCTAAAGACTGTTTCTACAAGAAGACCGAGAAGTTCAACTCTAGGTTCAACACTAAGCCTAATAATCAAGAAGTAAACATGTTGGTCAATGGAGAACCATCTATCAGGTTAGAATCTATAACTCCCTTAATAAACTTTACATATAAAAATAATGAATGGTGGTTAGATTCAGGAGCTAATATTCATGTTTGTTTTGAAAAATCAATGTTTAAAACATATCAGAACTCAAGTGGAGGAAGCGTGACACTAGGAAACAACACTGTCGCACAAATACATGGGATCGGGAGCGTTGAGTTAAAAATGACGTCGGGAAAGACATTAACCCTAGATGGAGTGCGACACGTACCTGAAGTGAGAAGAAATTTAGTTAGTGGGTCTTGTTTAGTTGAAAATGGTTATAAACTAGTTATGGAGTCTAATAAAGTTGTAATAACTAGAAAAAATGATTTTATTGGAAAAGGCTTTGTAAGTGATGGTTTGTTTAAATTAAATATTTTAATGATGAAAATTCCTCCTTTATTTTTAATATTGAATCTAATATTTTATGGCATAAAAGATTAGGACATGTTAGTAATATAAAAGTTAAGAGACTTATGGATTTAGGATTAATTCCAAAATCTCAAGTAAATATTGATCATAAGTGTGAAATATGTGTACAAGCTAAACAAACAAAAAGCTTATAAATCGGTTCACAGAGATTCAATTATCTTAGAACTTATCCATAGTGATGTGTGTGATTCAAATAGAACTCCAACTAGAGGTGGAAATAAATATTTTGTAACATTTATAGATGACTTTTCTAAATATTGTTATATTTATCTTATTAAGTCTAAAGATGAAGTCTTTGGAAAATTTAAGATTTATAAAACTGAGGTTGAGAACCAATTAGAGAAAAAATTAAAATATTAAGGTCAGATAGAGGAGGAGAATATTCTTCGGGTGAGTTAGAAAATTTTGTGAAGAAAATGGTATTATACATGAATTCACACCTCCCTATTCACCTCAATCAAATGGAGTAGCTGAAAGGAAAAATAGGACGTTAATGGATATGGTTAACTCTATGTTATTAATTCTGGAGCACCTGAAAACTTATGGGGGGAAGCTATTTTATCTTCGTGTTTTATACTTAATCGTGTGATTGTTAAAGATAATGATAAAACTCCTTATGAATTGTGGAAAAAGAGAGTCCCTAACCTAAATTTTCTTAAAGTGTGGGGTGTTTAGCAAAAGTAGCTATACCTGATATTAAAAGGAAGAAATAGGTCCTAAAACAATAGATGCTATATTTATCGGATATGCTCAAAATAGTAGTGCGAATAGATTTTTAGTGGTTAATTCTGATGTTAGTGGTATTTCTAATAACACAATTATTGAGGCTAGAGATGCAACTTTCTTTGAAGATGTTTTCCCTTTTAAGACAAAAATTACAAGTGAATTAGAAACACCAAGAATAGAATCTTATATAGGTGAATCATCTAACAGTTCAATTTTAGAAAACAAGGAAGAAGAATCTATAGAATTAAGAAGAAGTAAGAGGCCTAGAGTAGAAAAGAATTTCGGAGATGACTTTATTACATTTTTAGTTGAAGGAGATCCCCAAACTATGAAGAAGCTATATCTTCTATAGACGCACCTTTTTGGAAAGAAGCCATAAATGACGAATATAATTCTTATTCAAAATAATACTTGGGTATTATCTAACTTACCACCCGGTAGTAAGCCGATAGGATGTAAATGGATTTTTAAAAAGAAATTAAAAGCGGATGGGTCTATAGATAAATATAAAGCAAGGTTAGTAGCAAAAGGGTTTACACAACAAGAAGGAATTGACTATTTTGATACTTACTACTCTCGCCTGTCGCTAGAATTTCAACTATTAGAACTTTACTGGCGTTAGCATCTATACATAAATTAATAATTCATCAAATGGATGTAAAAACGGCGTTTTTAAATGGAGATTTAGATGAAGAAATTTACATGCAACAACCTGAAGGCTTTAAAGTTAAAGGCAAGAACATAAAGTATGTAAATTAGTAAAATCTTTATATGGTTTAAAACAAGCTCCTAAACAATGGCATGAAAAGTTTAATGAGGTTATACTTGCTAATGGGTTTAAATCAAACGAACATGACAAATGTGTCTATGCTAAGGAAGAAAATGGTGAATATGTGATACTATGTTTATATGTGGATGATATATTAATTTTTGGGTCTAATTTGTATTTTATTAAAATTGTGAAAGATTGTTTGTCTAATAACTTTGAAATGAAAGATTTGGGTGAAGCTCAATTATTTTGGGCATGAAAGTTAGTAGAACTAAAGAAGGCATCTCACTAGATCAATCGATTGCTATTGAAAAATTCTTGAAAAATTTAATTACTACGATTGTAAGATAATGTCTACTCCTTATGATCCTAATGTACATCTAAATAAGAATTTGGGAGAACCCGTGTCACAATTGAAATATTCTCAAATTATAGGGTCATTATTGTATTTTTCTAATAGAACTAGACCTGATATATGTTATGCGGTTGAAGACTTAGTAGATACACTCATAATCCTAGTAAAGAACACTGGAATGCTTAGAAAGAATTCTTAAGTATCTTAGAGGAACCCTAAACTTTTCTTTATACTATAAAGGTTTTCCAAATGTACTTGAAGGGTATAGTGATGCTAATTGGATTACCGATAGCTCCGAAATAAAATCTACTAGTGGCTTTGTATTTATGTTGGGGGGAGCAGCGATAACTTGGGGATCTAAGAAACAAACTGTTATTTCTAGAAGTACAATGGAAGCTGAGTTAATAGCGTTAGATTTAACTTGTACAACTGCTGAATGGCTAAGAGACCTTTTACTTGATATTCCATTAGTAAAGAAACCTTTACCGGCCATATCTATACATTGTGATTCTAAGGCTGTGATAGATCTTGTGAAGCAAACCCATTCTAATAAGAAAATGAGTAGACATTTACAAGCAAGATATAAAAGTGTAAAATCTTTAATAAAGAGAAATGTGGTATCACTCAATTTTGTCAAGTCTGAGAGAAACTTGGCTGATAATTTGACTAAAGGTCTACCCAATAAGGTTGTTTATGAATCATCGAGGGGGATGGGCATAAGCCCACAAGGGAGTCACCTCCGGGAGTAACCCAACCTTTGTGATTGGAGACCCCATGAAGAAGGTTCAATGGGTAGGAACAACCTGTAATGCGTGACTCATTTAGCACTAATTTATGAGGAGAGTGTCTCCTTCCCGTCCCTAAGGTGATAGTGCTTTTGTAGTGTGATGTTAAGGTTGGTTTTGATCCTTAATGAGACCAAGGCGGGAAATAATCCGCCGGGTAGAGTTCACACGTACCCTTGGAGGTTTCACCTAAGTGAGAGTTGCCATACATAGGCCGTGGCTATGGGTTGGGCTAACCCTAGAGACCTCACGAGAATCAAGATTAGAGCGCAGGGCCTTTAATGCGCTAACCCGCGAACTGAGACCGATGTCGATACTGTGTGTGTGATGTATTGAAGTTTGGCCAAGGGACCTAATTCCAGGCGTAGTCCATTATGGCTCCCTCAAATGGAAATCATCAACACTAAGTGTAGGTTCAAGCCCGGAAGGCTCCTGCAACCATTGCATAGTATTTAGTTGCCCTTTTATATATATTTTATATATCATTTGAAGTTTTAAACCTTGTGGGGGATTGTTGGAAATTGGAAGTTTCAAAACTTCAAAAATCAAATTAATATTTTCATTATTTGCATTAACAATATTGACCATAACCTCCCACATTGTATTGATTTGTGCTTTTAATTTTTAGGTTTCAACATGCATCCTAACACTATAATAGGTCCTAGGGGTCTTAGTTAGAAGACACAACAACACAAGCATACAACATTCATCATCTATATTTTCTCTATATTTGGGCAACTAGGATAAGGTCTTGTTCACATAGTTTTCTTGTGAACGTGCTCACAAAGAAAACACCGGCGTGGCCTTCTTGGGTTTTATCTTGGGGTGGTGGTGAGCCGACAGTACCTGCACGAGGGGAGGCCATCACGATCTTAGGACAGCGTCAAGTGGCGTGACTCCTACAGGCCAGCCGTTCTTACTTTTATATGTTTTAAATTATATTATTTTATGCAAATTGTTTCACATGATAATCTAAAGAATTTATATTTATGTTATTGCATGCAAATCTTGAAAATTTAACAACACATTGGAATTAATTCGCGCTCGGCTGTCAGGAATTGAGGACTCCTTAACAAAGAATGTTGTCAATTTGGCACTTCATTGCCTCAATCCAGAGCCAGAAGATCGTCCCAGTGCTCGTAAGATCATTGACACGTTGAGTAGTATGCAGGTGATTAGTTGTATTGTATAAATTTTGAACATAATATTAATGTTAAATGTTAAATAAGAGACAACATAGATAAAACTAAATAAATGGAGATTGCGAAGTCCGAGAGAACATAAATACTTATCTTATTATTAGGTTGAAAATAGCTGAGTTACATTATTAAGAGTTATTTTGATACTTTCTTAAAAGACAATGATACTCTGAAGAATCTCTCCAGAAATAAGCACTCAAAACCGAGAAACCAGATATTAAGAATAGTATAAATCTTTTTTGAATCAAGAACATCAACAAAAGATCGAATATGTATTTAATGTGGGGGTTTATCTACAAACTTATTTAGCATGATGATAGGAAGATATACCCACTCATTTGATTTGCAGCTTGCTTCGGATAAAAATGTTGATTGATGCAACATATGATGTCACGCTAGAGCTTTTGAGCATGCATTAGGGTGTGTATCTATTGACCAAGTAAAACTCACGTTCTTTCTAGATAAGAACTATGAATATTGATTGCTTTTGGAACTTGTTTTTTCGAAGAACGTTAGATGTTAGATCTTGTTAATATCTCTTGTGAAATTGTTACAAATGTTAGTATTTATTGAAGGAACTATGAGTTTTGTGAAAGGATATTGCATTAGTTTGATTTGGTTTTGGTAATTTTCATTTATTGTCTTTGAACAAGTTGACCCATGTTTCCCAGTGGGACGGTGGCGGCCACGCGCCACTGGGCCTGAGGAAGGGATGGCGGATTGTATGATCTTGAAATTGAATTATTTATCCAGGCACGAGTCAGGGGGAGAGATGGGATCAAGGCTATGATTTCACGCAATGACGGAGCCGGGGGGGGGGGCTGGAGGGTGCCACCGCCCCTCCTCAATTTTTTTTTTATTATTATTACTACCCATAAAATATTCATTTACGCCCCTCCCTCAAAAAAAAAAATTCGTCACTACCCATAAAATTTTCAAAATATCTATTTTCGCCCTCCCTCAATAACATAATTATCCTCTATATTATTCAAATTTATTGTAATTGAACCTAGTAAATATACCGTACCGCAGGTCTTTCGTCTATTTGGCAAAAAAAAAATGTATAATTATATCACAACAATCTCGTCCCCCCTCATTGAAAATCCTCGCTCTGTCCCTAATTTCATGGCCTGGTTTTTGGAGTATTATAAAGAACTGAAATCTGGATTTGTTGCCAAGTTGAATAAGAAGATGAGATATAATTACATAACGATTATTTTGATGAGTTGATGGGGAAGAAGGTTGGGCAGCTGTGAGCTGGGTATAAGGCTAAGTATGGGTCTAGTTAGCCATTGTTGCAGGTCACCTCATAATTGTTTTTGGGTTTAACTCTCCACGAAATAACCCATGTTTTTTGGAAAAGATTTCCTCAAAATGATTATTTATATTATTAAAATAATAATAATAATAAAAATATATATACTCCTTTTTTGTGGATTATATATATCCTTTTGTTGAGAACTAGATGCCTAACAAATATTGCGCAGGGCGTTGCACGGTATGAAACTTAATTTATAAAAACTACTTTTCAATTATCGAGTTAACATCACATTTAAAAAAATAAACAGATTCTTTTTACACAAATAAAACTCATTCCATGAAATAAAACTTATGGGAAAATTGCAAATTTAATCCTGTAACTTTAGCAGGTGGCAAATTTGGTCCCGTATCTTGTGCAACTGACAAAATTTAATCCTAATTTCGCCTGAAATGTTGCACGTGGTCAATTAAAATTGGGGTTTTTTCAATTACCGGCTAGATTTGTACACGTGGAGTATGACATGGCTTTTTTTTTTTACACATAGGGAGTTTTTCAATTGCGGGCCAAATTTTATTATTTGTTTTCTTTTCCTAAAAAATTCTGATTTGGCGTCCTGTGTAAAAAAAAAAAAAAAAAAAACTTGTCATGCTCCACGCTTCCAAATCTAGCTGGCAATTGAATAACCCCCAAATTTTAATTGGTCACGTGGTGAAATTAAGGTTTCCAATTGAAAAATGTCTTTAAATCGTGACTTTTTGAAAGTTAGAGGACCAATTTTGCCAGTTTCACAAGATACGGGACCAAATTTGCCACCACTAAAGTTACATGACTAAATTTGCAATTTCCCTATACCTTATTCAACTTTAAGTTATCAAGTTATCGAGGACATACAAATTAATTATCTTAATTTTTACAATTTAAAAGGTTTTTTTATATAAGTCAACTATATCCTAGTGACCTAACTCGACAAGCACGAGTCTACGACCTAATCCAAGTTTTGCCGACTTTGTCTTGCTCAAGAGCGTCCCTAACGGATTCATTCAATTTCCGCACCCATTATGTCTATCAAAGCCAAGTTCGGCCAAATTATCCGCCATTCTATTCGCTTCCCGCCGAACATGTCGTGTAGTCACTTGCCATGGGAGGGCTATCTTCTTGCGGATTTGGGAGATTATACATCAAAATGTCGATAAAGCCACTAATATTCAAAATTGCATATTATATAGCAAATGGAGAAGAAAGAGAATTATTTACTCCTAAATGAGAATAAGATTTATTTATTCATAAAATAAAAATGGAGGTAAGAAAATGGACACTGATAGTGGTAGTGATTTTAGTCATTCTACAAAGCCCATATGATTTCGAGTGGTGAAACTAATCAGAACTATAGTTGTTTTGTTGTTAATAAATTTTTTATGACATTTAATTATTATTTTGCTACCAGATCCTACATTTTTGCTATTTTTCTCACAAAAATTTGATCATAATATCTAACATTTATGAACTATAATATTTAGGGAAAATTCCCAAAATCTTCCCCAACATATGTCCTAAATACAGTACTCCCCGCTTGAGTTGAATAATTACTAATACTTCCTCTGCTAAATCTAGGGAAGATATTGGTAAATAACCAAACTCGAGGGGAGACACTATTACACTAACATTGTCGCAGATGCGCTCGATTCTAAGCTAAAACCCCTGAAGCCACAAAATAATCTATTGGTCTAGTACACGAATACGTGTTTCGTCTTGAATGAATGTGACTTGTTACAAACAACATTCATTTAAGCATTTATCACAATATTCCCCTCACCTGAAATCCTAGTACACTGAACTTGAAAAGGATGTTCAAAAGAAACCAATACTCGACAACCTTAATTAATGTCACTTGACTGGCACCCTTAGTTCCAGCCACAAACTCACTTCTCAATTCTCATACATTAACTTAAACATTGTCCCACTCAATTTCTCCTATACCCGTTTTAAGAAAATGAATTTTTTTATTGCATAAGCTTTACTAGTATGCAGCACGAGACAGAAGAACACGATGAAGCTTTCCGTTCAGCTGTAGCGGGCCCACAGCCCGGATATTGATTCTGCTGAGACTAATCGAGTGGACATCCAAAGTATGGGGCAGTTCTATACCACACCGGTACCATTGGTCCCGGTGTGTCATAGACTATTGGATCCCTCAAATAAAGGGGGTTATTTACTGAAATACCTTCATCCAATGATCTATATCACACCGGGACCATTGATATCAGTGTGGCATAGAATTTTCCCAAAGTATGGCTCCAGACACATACATTGCGATAGCAGATAGTTTTAAGAAGAAAGAGCATTCATGGTAATAACTCTGATCCTACTCCTCTTTGAGAATGGTTGCTATCAAAATCCTTTTTAGGACGTCGTGTAGGTAAGACTTTGTTTCCTCATTGGAACTATTTCCAAGATATCTTCTCGACTAAAACTAATGATTTGACAACACTAGCTTTGAACAACAGCTTGCTAAGGGCAGTAGGGTAAAAGTACACGCAAAATTTACGGTAATGTTTGTTTATGTTTTGGTAAAAGAATTCAGAGAAAATATAATAAATATCTGACATAAATTAATATGATTTGATTATTACAGTGATTTTTATTCTCTCTGAAAATAAATACCAAATATTATTTCACTAAAAAATCACTCAAAAAGCATTTGAAACGGCTAAACCTAACACACTCCCTCATAAAAATAATAAAATACATATTTATCAAAATTAATCAAACACATTCTAATCGAACACGCGCACATCCCAATAAATTTCTCAACCAAATAACCTTATCAAAACACAACTTCAAAACATAACCAAAAACGGCCAACACTTTTTGACTATATATCTAAAACTATTTATACTAGACCGTTATTTTGAACACACAAGGACATTTCCTAGTAGGCTGATAAATGGTTAAACAGAACTATTAGTTAGTTAGATGTAAAGGAAAACCCAAAAAGCGTAGTTTATATATATATAGGTCAAGATTTAATACACACCCTATATTAAATAAGATATAAGATCCAATCTACATCGTTGGATCCATTAAATCTAACAGTCCAAAAAGAAAGGAAAAAACAAGCGTGAAAAATGATTCCAATTGGTTCAGGGTATAATAGTCAAATGATGTATAAGCATCTACATACCAAAGAAAGATATAGGGACGACCATTGATTTGGACGGTGACAATGGAGAATTGATTATGGCGAAGAGGAGAAAGATGAAGACGACGATGACGAATGAGCAAAACTCACTTCCGGTGAGTATACTGGAAAATGCGTCTCGGAATCGTGGTTACGATATAGGGACGACCATGATTTGTAAGGTGACGATGGAGAATTGGTGCCGCCGCATGTCATCATAGGGTGGCGCGTCACCGGAAAGATGATGATGTTCTCTGTTTGCACAGGTAACGACAGGACTCTCAAAGGAAGAGATTTGAGTGAAGTCTGGAATTCATTTCTAAGGATGACTGGATTTTCTTGAAACATGACGTATAATTCATTTTCAGCTTAATTGGATGAAGAATATAAAAATTAAAACATATCTTCAATCCGTTTTCTTAATATTTTAGATCTTATCTTCAATCCCCTGCGCATTGTAACTGTATGATGTATAAACACACACACTATATAATGAGTTATATGATACTGTATACTGGTTTATAAGATACTGTATAATGATTTATAAGATTGTAACTGTATGATGTATACACACACTGTATAATTGGTTATAAGATACTTAATAATGTGTTATAATATATTGTATAGTGGTTTATAAGATACTGTATAATGGTTTGAAATCACTAACTATATATCATTAATCACACACTGTATATCGCCATTATATTTACTGTATATTTGTTCATTAGCTATTGTATAATGGATTAATTAGCTATTGTATAATGTTTATTAGCTATTGTATTCACTGTATAATGAGTTATATGATACTGTATATTGGTTTATATGATACTGTATACTAGGTTATAAGATACTGTATGATGGTTTATAAGATTGTAACTGTATGATGTATAAACACACACTGTATAATGGGTTATAAGATACTGTATAATGTGTTATAACATACTGTATAGTTGTTTATAAGATACTGCATAATGGTTTGAAATCACTAATTGTATGTCATTAATCACACACTGTATATCGCTATTGTATTTACTGTATATTTCTTTATTAGCTATTGTATAATAAATTAATTAGCTATTGTATAATATTTATTAGTTAGTGTATAATAAGATTATATTTCAAGACAACTCAAATTTTACATATCAAAAAATATTCTTGATTTTCTCTCTCCTCTCTCTCTCTCTCTAAAAACCAGAAGAGAGAGAGACACCATAAAAGACAACAACAAGAACTCCAACGACGAAAAATAAATAGCAGAGAAAATTCATTCTCTGTTTCTTCGCCATTTTCGTTTTCCTTCAAAAGCTCTGATCAAATGGGGAAAATTTGATAAATTCATTGATTTGATTGCAGCGCGAGCGTCGTTTGGGGGTGAAATCAACGCCGAAATCGGCGGCGGCGGCAATCGATTTGATGCCTAGGGCATGGCTATTACGACGCCGTATCATCAACCTACCGTTTTGTATTCGTCTTCCGTTAGGTTTTTTAGTTTTTCGCATTACGGCATCTCTCGCAGCCCTACTTGAGAGGAATTGAAGTTAATTCTTAAAAATCGAGTTGATTTCTGGTAGAAAGATGTTATGGTGGGATCTGATTTTGATCCTGCATGATTTGTTACGTTTCATTGACTAAAATGCCCCTCCATCATTAAAAATAATTATACAATCTGAAAAATGGAATTAAATCTGAACCTTGGGATCAAACGTAATCAATGGTGTAGATTGGGTCTTATATCTTATCTAATGTAATGGGATGTATTTGATCCATACCCTATATATATATATATATATATATATATAAAATGTATCCGATGTTTCAAGAATCGTTTTGCTTTCTTTCTGAATTACTAATAACTTCCAACATTTCATTGTTCAATACATTCATTCTGTGTTTTCTGACTTCACTAATTGCTTGACATACTTTCCAAACGAAATCACAATCCCTCCTGCATGCTTGTGCAGGTTTGCCATGTCTCGTACTCCGACAGATTTGTCAATCCAAGCTCAAGATATCACCTTCTATCTGTTGGGGTCCACACAATAATAAACAAAACACAAATAAAGAAAATAAATAAAAAAGGAAAAGGCCAACTTGCTTAATTGGCAAATTGCAAAGCCAACTTGTTTCTTCAACCAATAGGAAAAGTCTTGGCATAAAACGCGGAGCCTTTCCCTCATTTCATCACACCAACCGAAAGCAAGAGATCAGTAAACATAGCAAGGTGTGTGCATCGGTTTTAGAGTTCAATTTGTGAGATACAAATTGTGAAGTGCGGAAAATACTTGTGGGTTTTCTCTTGGGGTAATACAAAGGGGTTGGGAGAGTGTTCTATGTAACTTTGAGAATGGTTGTACAAGAGTGCTTTTTTTTTAGTTTGTCTATAAACTCAAGTGTGTATTTTTGTACCGGTAAATTTCTCTCATAGTGGAAGAACGAAAACTCTCGTAGACGTTGGTGGATTTTGCCGAATCACGTAAATCTTATGTGCATTATATTTATATTTTTCAGGATATTATTTTGTCACCATCTTGTTGGTGGGATTTATGAATCCTAATAAGTTAAATCTCGGGCCCAAATTTCCGCTATGCCCAACAAGTGGCATCAGAGCTATTTCGTTAAGGGTTGATAAACTAAGATTTATTTATTTTGATGGAAGGTACGTCGAGGCCAAATCCATTTTCGGTGCAACAATTTGATGGTAAAGGGAATTTCACTCTTTTAGCAAAGAAGGGTGAAAGACCTCCTGATTCAACGTGGCTTGGCATTGGTGTTAAAGGGAGAGGAGGCGAAGCCGAAGGATATGGAAGATGCACGGTGGAAAGATTTGGAATCGCACTGTGTTAGCACGATTTGACTTTGTATTGCGGACAAGATTATCAATAATGTTGTGAATGATGATTCTGAAGATTCCGCACCAAAGTTGTGAGCAAAGTTGGAGAATTTTTATCTCAAAAAATCTTTGTCTACAAAATTGCATCTAAAGTGGCAGCTCTATAGGCTAAAGATGCTGGAAGGTGATAATCTGATGGATCACATGAACCAGTTTAATGGACTAGTGGACCAACTTCGAAAAGTTGGTGTTAAAGTGGAGGAAGAAGATAAAGCCCTTTTACTTCTTATGATAGTCTAGTGACGACGTTGCTATACGAGAAAGATATACTAGACTTGGAGTATGTGTGTGCATCACTTTTGTCTCACGAAAAACAAAGGAAGGCAAACCAGGAGGTGGGACATGAGTTTATGCTAGTTACTCGGGGCATGAATCGGTATGGGATGACATCTTGTGGTGAATCTACGAGTAGAAAGTTAGATTCAAAGGCCAGGGGGAAGGACAGAAGATGATACCATTGTCACGAGGAGGGCCATTATAAAAGCAATTGTCCTAATAAAGCGAGGGACAATGTTAGTCAAAATGGTGGTAGTGGTGATACTATAGTGGCATACGATGGAGATGTTTTCACAGTCTCTACTCGTATGGATACTTCGTCTCGAAATAAAAGGATTTTAGATTCTGGATGCGTAATGCATGTATGCTCTAGGAAAGACTATTATGATATAATCCAAGAAACAAGGGCATGTACTGTGTCCTTGGGTGATGGTTCTACTTGTAGAATCATGGATACAGGAGTGGTGAGAATCAAGATGTTTGATGGAGTAAATCGTACTTTGGGTGGTATGGCATATGTCCCAAAAATGTGAAGGAATTTAATTTCTATGAGCTAATTGGACTCTGAGGGCTCTGAGTCTTTAGCTGGAGATGGAGTCCTGAAAGTCACACTTGGAGGGGAGGTCCTAATGAAAGGAGAGAAGTATGAAATTTTGTATCGTTTAGTGACCTCAAAGGATGATTGGAAGTGGAGCGTGCCGGAAAACTTCCAGTGTACAGACCGGTGTAAAGGAAATCCTGCTGGACGAGAGGATGGGTCGACTAGCGGTGTTGACTGGACTGCATGTGTGCATTGACTAGTTTTGAATCAGGTGGAGTTAGGACCTTACTGATTCAGCTTGTGCAGAAGACTGATTAGAGGCTAATGGAATTCCGTAATTTGGTTCGCGGGGAATTATTGCGGTGGAGGTGGAGATTATTGGGGTCCACACAATAATAAACAAAACACAAATAAAGAAAATAAATAAGAAAAAGAAAAGGCCAACTTGCTTGGCAAATTGCAAAGCAAACTTGTTTCTTCAACCAATAGGAAAAGTCTTGGCGGTGGAAATGTTGCTATAAATAGAGGGGCCTTTCCCTCATTTCATCACACCAACCAAAAGCAAGAGAGTAAACATAGCAAGGTGTGTGCATCGGTTTTAGAGCTCAATTTGTGAGATACAAATTGTCAGGTGCGGGAAACACTTGTGGGTTTTCTCTTAGAGTAATACAAAGGGGTTGGGAGAGTGTTCTATATAACTTTGAGAGTGGTTGTACAAGAGTGGTTTTTTTTTTAGTTTGTCTATAAACTCAAGTGTGTATTTTTGTAACCGGTAAATTTCTCTCATAGTGGAAGAACGAAACTCTCGTAGACGTAGGCGAATTTTGTCGAACCACGTAAATATTGTGTGCATCATATGTATATTTTTCAAGCTATTATTTTGTCATCATCTTGTTGGTGGGATTTGCTAAATCCTAACAAGTTAAATCTCGGGCCTAAACTTCCACTGCGCCCAACACTATGTTCACAAGGTAATGTACAAAGAATGGATATTTCTAAGCAGAAAACACCATAACATCAAACATTAGGAGACTTAAAAAGTTTATAATATAGTTGGGAACACTTGTAACTTAGGTAAGTTTAAATTTTGGACACATCCCGAATGCATGCATAATATAGTTCTTCTGATTTATCATGATAAAGATCACGCGTATCCAGCGTGTTACCAATCAATGCATAAGTAATAGAATTGCATTCTCTATGAATACATGGCGACATATTATTAACTGAAGTCGTCAGTAATAGCAAAATACTTGTTTATGCTACAAAAAGGGGAATGAAATAAAAATATAGAAGAATGAACAAGTGAAAATGGATTTATTGACCAAGAACGTAAACCAGAAAAAGTGAATCATAAGAAGAAATTATAGAGAGAATCTTTCAGAGTTCTGGACCTGGCAAGCCAGCACCCCACCCCCACCCCCACCCAAAATCCCTTCAAGTCTATAGTTTCAAATTTTATGTCTGAGATAGATATAAATCCAAATTTTGCCCTTCTTATCTTGTAAAATATTATGAGAAGAGAAATCTTCCTTACGTGAAAAAGCGTACAACAAAAGTATTTATACAAGGTTATGTTCCAAACCCTAGATGAGATACCAAAAATATACAACTACCATATTTTATATACTGACGTCAATATTTACAAACTAACCCAGCCTTCCTAGATGGTGCGCCTGAGCGCCATATGACCCATTCCTGGGCACCAAGTTGGTCGAGCCTGGGCGCCTTCTTCTCTGCGCCTGGGCGCGATCTTCAGTGTGCTTCCAATACTCCCCCTCAAGTTAGCGCATGAGCGCCGTGGATGCCCAACTTGCCAAGTAAAAATTTGAACTGCGAGTGACCGAGTGCTTTGGTGAACAGATCGGCCAGTTGAGAAGTTGTACGAACATGGATGGTGACAATGCTACCCGATTGGACTTGATCACGAACAAAATGGCAATCTATTTCAATATGCTTCGTACGCTCGGGAAAAATCGGATTTGCAGTAATGTGGATCGTAGACTGACTATCACAAAATAATTGCATGGGTTTAGAATGAGAAACACCGAGAGATGACAAGAAAGACTTTAACCAAATAAGCTCACTAGTAGCGGCTACCATAGCGTGGTACTTAGCTTCGGCAGAGGAACGAGAAACTGTAGTTTGCTTCTTTGTTTTCCATGAAATAGGCGATGAACCAAGCATGACAAAATACATGGTAATTGAACGACGAGTAAGCGGGCAACCCGCCTAATTCGAGTCACGGAAAGAACGTAACTTCAAGTCACAATCAACTCGAAGAAATAAACCTTGACCTGGATGACTCTTGAGATATCGAACAACCTGTAATGTTGTGTCAAAATGCTCAAGTCGAGGAGCCTGAGCAAATTGTGAAAGAATGTGGACGGCATATGAAATTTCAGGGCGTGTAATAGTCAAATAAATAAGACGACCAACCAAGCGCCGATAAGACAGATCATTGCGAACAAGTTCACCATCTGCCAACCCCAAGTTGTTCCCTTGCTCGATTGGAGTATCAGTTGGATGACAACCGAGCAAGCCAGTCTCAGAAAGGATGTCAAGTGTATATTTGCGTTGACACAAAAGAAGACCTTTACTCGAACGTGCCACTTAATTCCCAAGAAATACTTCAATGAACCAAATCTTTAATGCGAAAACATGCATGAAGGTAAGATTTGAAAGCAGTACAAGTAGTCGAATCATTTCCCATAAGGATAATAGTATCGACGTAAACAAAAAGAGCTAAGTAAATAGTACCATGTTGGAAAGTGAATAACAAGTAATCAGCCTGAGACTGGACAAAACTATATTTAAGAAGAGTGCTTGTGAGCTTGGTGAACCAATTTTGTGAAGCTTGTCGAAGACCATAAATTGACTTACGAAGTCGACAAAAACTTCCCAACTGAATTAGGACGAAAACCAGGTGGTAATCTCATGAAAACCTCCTCTTCCAAATCACCATGCAAAAAAGCATTGTTAACGTCCATTTGATGGAGTCCCCAACCCTTGGCCGCGGCAATAAACAGAAATAATCGAATAGAGACAAGCTTAGCCACCGGCGCGAAAGTCTCGTGAAAATCAAGACCCTCAATCTGAGTAAAACCCTTGGCAACAAGACGCGCCTTATATCTCTCCACAGTCCCATTGGAATTGTATTTCACCTTGAAGACCCATTTACAATCAATGGGTCATTTACTCGGTGGCAAGGATTCTAAAGTCCACGTATTGTTATCTTCTAAAGCAGTAATTTAGCGTGCCATAGCTTCACGCCATTCAGGACTCTTCATAGCCTTTGCATAAATGGTGGGCTCAGGAATAGAGCTAAGAGCAACCAAGAAAAATCAATGTTCCTGAGAGAAATTTTTAGAACACATATATTTATCTAATGGATACCACGTACCGGAGGAGCTTTCATAGAGGGGTGACTTAAAGGGGTTTTTACGAATAGGAAGTGGAGGACTCGAGCCATCTCCCATAACAACTGAGAAGGCAACATAGTCATTATATCGAGCAGGCATGCGAGCCTCTCGTCGAAGCCTATCTACAGGTATCGAGGAATTATGTGGAATATCTGACGAGGGACTCATATTCACATGTTCAAATTCAGGACTCCCCCTTAACTCAGAACCAATGTCTTCCACGTCAACTCCCGTCTCATCAGCTGGACTCAGTGAGATATCGTGAGTCATAGATGTGGGCACCACATCCACACTCATAGACAGATTGTCAAACAGAAAAACGTCTTCATGAAATGATACATCTCTGGAATCAAAAAATGCACCCTTATCAAGATCATAAAGCCTCCAAGCTTTCTTCCCATACGGATACCCAACAAAAACACAACGCCTGCTCCTAGACTCAAATTTATCTTTAGGCTTTGGTGCACAATGAGCATAACATAAACACCCAAAAACTCGCATATGTGTGTACGAGGGTTTCAATCCAAACAAAATTTCATACGGGGATTTTCCATTTAATTTAACAGTGGGGGTTCGGTTGATTAAATAGACTATTGTCAAGACACATTCGCCCCAAAACCGGATGGGCAAAGAAGCTTGGAAACGCAAAGCACGAGCCACTTCCAAGATATTACGGTGCTTGTGTTCCACCCTTCCATTCTGCTGGGGTGTCTCAATGCAAATAGTCTCATGAAAAATGCCCTAATCATTGTAAAAACGACACATATTGATAAAAACAACCTCAGATCCATTATCACTATGTATGCGTTTGACATTCTTGTTAAATTGGGTTTTTATGATTTTACAAAAGTCCATAAGATAACAGCTTGTTTCATGTTTCTCTCTAAGCAAATAAACCCAAACTGATCTATTATGGTCATCAACAATAGTAAGAAAATAGTTAGCACCAAAACAAGACATCTTTCTATACGGTCCCCATAAATCGAAATGTATTAAATCAAAACAATTGCCTGCAACATTATTACTCAAAGGAAATGATAATCGAGTTTGTTTTGCTCGATAACATGCATCACAAATACGACTGCTATGCAATTCTATTCTACCAACTTCTAAAATAAAGGAAAGATGCTGACTAGATTGATGTCCCAATCGTCTGTGCCGTATTGTATAGGAGTCGACTATTTTGGTCTTCAAGGCTGCATGTATCCCCCGAGATCAAAAGTAGTAAACCCCCCTTTGAAGCTCACCTAGTCCAATCGGCATCCTCAAACGGTCCTGTATAACACAAAATTCATTCGAGAAGGTTATTTGACAATTTAAATCAAATACCAACTGACATACAGAAATTAGATTACACATCGAAGAGGGAACATATAACACATTTTGTAATGTAATTTTCTCATTAAGAACAACACGCCCTCGTTCAGTGGCATCGATTCTCGATCCATTAGGTAGAATAATTGGAACCGACCCCATGACACATTGGTTAATAGTTTCAATTCTCCGGTCATGTGATTCGAAGAGCCACTATCCAACATCCAAATAAAATTATGTAAAGCCTTACCAGACAACTTGTCGGAACTTTCACGCTCAAGTATGGACAATAATTTTTGGAATTGATCAGTAGAAAGTCCAGGGATACCCGACAACATTATAGGGCTGAACACCACTTGTGTGAAGAGCTATGGCTCACCCTTGGCCCTGTGCACTGGAGTTCGTCGACCCGAAAGTATGTTTTTGATTGCTGCGTCCACGCCCGGGTCACCCTCGCCACCATTCAGGATATCTGATCACCTCAAAACAACTCGAAACTTCATGTCCACTTCGACTGCAATGAGAACCATTCTTATCGCCGATGTCTCTCATCTTTGGCGCATCAATCTGAGGTGATGAGCGTGGTCTAGTCAACTGTACAACAAGAGCAATCGCCTCGATCCGCTCCTCTTGGCCACGTACTATCGAACTGTGGCATTCTTCTCTAGTGATTAAAGCATAGGCCTTGCTGATGGATGGGAGAGGGTTCATATTGAGTATTTGAGACCAGAACATTCCAAAAATTGCATCATCGAGCCCCCATAAGAAATTGATGCAGCTTCTCTTCCTCTCGCTCTTGCAAAAATTCCTTCGCCTCTCCACATGTGCATGTGGGAACTTTCGAGTAACTACCCAATTCATCCCACATGCCCTTTAATTTTGTGAAATATTGCATCACGTTCATTCACTGTTGACAAAGCGCAAGAATCTCGCTTTTGAGTTCATGTACGCGTGGTGCGTTTCCGACGGAGAACCATTCTTTTAACTCATCCCAAACGGCCATCGCAGTTTCCTCGTAGGCTATGCGTGGTTGAATCGACTTATCAATAGAGTTAAAAATCCATGAAATTATCGTGGAATTGCATGTTATCCAACTTCCTGCCTCAATGGTGCCATCGGTTGGTTTCTTTAGGGTTCCATTTATGAATCCTAACTTGTTCTTCGCTCGTAAAGCATTCACCATGGCCTTTTCCCACATATCGAAATTATCACCATTCAAAATACAAGATGTGTTCATCGCTCCGAGATTTTCAGACGAAGATAAGTAAAACAGTGATGAGACATCAATCACACGTTTGTCCGTCATGGTCGGAAGATGGGATCTGCCGTGCAATGATGGGTGGCGGCTGCTTGGAGGATTTTAATTTACCTACTCTGATACCATGTAAAAGATTATGAGAAGAGAAATCTTCCTTACGTGAAAAAGCGTACAGCAAAAGTATTTATACAACGCTATGTTCCAAACCCTAGATGAGATACCAAAAATATACAATTACCATATTTTATATACTGACAATATTTACAAACTAACCTAGCCTTCCTGGATGGTGCGCCTGAGCGCCAAGCTGGCCAAGCCTGGGCACCGGGCGCGGTCTTCAGTGTGCTTCCAACATATCTCTCATATGAGTCAAAATATGTACCTCATTCCCCAAAACTTGGGGTATGTTTGTTAATGTTTTTCAATACCATTTTCTATTTTTTTATCACAATTTTCAAAAAATTACAATTGCAAACCATTTTTAACCAAACCACTTCTCTTCAACTTCACTTCACACTTTGCATCAAAGAAAAAAAAACTTTCACTTCACACTATCTCCACATCAATCATTACCAATTCTAACTCTTTTGTCTTTTCTCGTTCTTAATAATCATATAATTATTAACAAAATAATTTACTCGATCATTGTATACATCATACATCAATAAACCGCATTTGAATTGACATATTTTACTAATTCCAACTATTTTTTAAAACCATAAACAAACACAATCATCACATCATTTTCACATGAATACCCATGGTACACACTCCTAAAAAAAATGTGAAAATTTACTAAAAACATAAACAAACAAAGCCTTATAGTGTACGTTGCTCCCTCCCTTATTTGCGGAAAGAAGCAACGACGAAAATTTACTCGGTATAAAATGGGAAATTCTATGTTGTGCCGAGACCATTGGTCTAGGCCCAGCGAGAGTCGTTGGATCCCCCACTAGGGGGGGTTAAATTGCTAAACGACCCCCCTCCCCCTATTGGGGGGATCCAACGGCTGAGTTGGGCCGAGACCATAGAACAGCCCGTATAAAATCTATGCTTATACTAGTATATTTAGAATTCTTACCATGTTAGCTGAATTTGTAATTATCACATTATAACTAAGCTGGATCAATCTAATGCTTTATGCTTATACCTCAACTTAACTTAATACTTATATCTCTAACATGTTCTCCTGAAACAGTACCCACTCATTTCCTGTTGCGCCTGCTTTGGCCGAATCGAGCCCCAGCCTCCAAAGTCAAACTCATCTTATGACCTCAAGCTCGATAACTTTCCAGACGCGCGGTCCAGAAACATTTGAAATGATATTGAAATTTTGTTATGGTCTCCAAACAAATAAGCGTTAATGCAAATAATGTAGTTTCTCGAAATGACAGAAGCACTAGACAATGGGAACCTAATCACTAAATCTGAAGCTTTCTTTACATTTCTGGTCCTCTCTTCATGGAGAGACTCAATAACTGTCCTAAAATCATGCGAAACCCTATCTCCATGGTCTGAAAATCTCCAAATTGTTGGAAGATGTTGTGATTCGATAGCGTGGAAGATTTCTAGAGAAATAAATGGAGAAAAATGGTGGTTTGATGACCTGGTGACTCTTTGAATAGATTATTTCACGAGGATTGTTTTGAAGGCGAAAGGAGTGGACCCCGAGATCATAGGTTCACATATCGTGCAATATGGAGAGAAATGATTGCCAATTATTAGTATAGAATCAGAGAGGGGCCAAATGGGAAGAAATAATTACAATCCGGATCTTTCATTGCAAACCATGCTGCAATCTTCTATTGCACTTCATATATGAATGCCATGTGTATAAAATATTTCCTTGAATATATATTTAATATGAATTATATACACCTATTGGGCAGACATGATATGTAACACTATTTTGCAATAGAAGATCTCGTGTGCATTATTAGTGGGACAATGAGGAGGGAAGGGGATATGGAACAAACGAGAGAGCAAAGGATGATAATAGAGAGCCTAGTCAACATATTGCCCCCACAGAAAAAAGCAGTTTCATGTAAGTTTCTATTGAAGATATTAAAGATGGCAATACTTTACTCGGCTTCACCGGCGCGGCAGCCTTGGTATCTGAGCTCGAAAAGAGAGCTGGTTTTGTATTAAAAAGCACTGATGTACATATGATCTTCTTAAGTAGCAGCTGGTGATCAAGGGAAGATGCTAAAGTAAGTTATTCACCCACCTCCTCCTTCAACATTCAAATATGATAGTCTAAATTATTCCCCTCTGTCCCGATCTTATTCATCCTGCTAGAGTTATAAACCTCATAGGGAAGCTTGTATTACGGAGTATCATATGTATAGTTACAAGATAAAGAGAATACAAGGAAACTCTAAACTATAAATAAGAAAAAATATAAACATGGAAAAGATTCAAAGTTATCCTAAGCTATAAATAAGGAAAAAGATAAATATGGAAAAGATACAAAGATATCCTAATCCTAGTATATATCCTATTTAACACTCCCCGCAGTTGAAATGGGAAGCTATCGAACGCTGAGATTGGACCAAAAATTCAAGAAGAGCTGAGATGAAAGTCCTTTGGTGAAGAGAATGCTGAGGAGAACCACAACCACAAGGGTTTCCACGACTTTTACGTCCAACAAGGTGAGAAAAAAGAGGAAGCTACCTAAGCAGGAGAGGCAGTGTCCCGCCCCCAAATTCAATCCATAAAGGGATAAAATCTGAAAGCGTGAGCCTATCCAAATAACAATTGAATCCTAAAATCTCTAAACAACTTGACAACTTTTACTTGGTTCCCAACCCTAACACCGTCAATAAGATAAAGTAAATTTACTATCCATGACTTACTCTGCAATTATCGCATCTAGGATTGTCCAAGTCCACACTCATGATCCTTTGAGTCAGTCCCACTGCTCCAGTCACCTCTAACTGGAAGGTAGTAGTGAAATACGTAAGCAAAGGCTTAGTGAGCGTCAGTGTACGTGTGAAAGGTGCTTAAAATAGTTTTTAGACCCCAAAATGATAAATTAATGAGGTGAAATCAATAATAGTTTCTATTTTTCAAAGGCTCATTGAAAACACGAGTAAGAATGACATGTGCGTTTAAGCAATAGCTGGTATGACACTAAGATCTTAGTATATGCACAATAAATTTTTGATCAAGATCATTTAAAACACGTGTGAAAAATGAAGTTACGTTCATGATAACAGTGGAAATGAGTGACATGATACTCAAGTTTCAAACATGCATTTAAATAGCAGGCAGTTCAATGCAAGTGTTAGGAAATTTCATGTTAGATGTTTTGATGATGACAAGATAGGATTCAATGTTAGACCCCAAATAAAATGTAAGTTTATGTTTTCCATAGATTATTGTTTAAGCGTTTAAAAGTTTGTAATTTTGTTTAGGCTTGTAATTTTTATCTTTGTAGGTTTTAGACTAAGTATTAGATACTGAATCCCTAATAGAATTCTAGGTGAGTCTATTAGAGAAGAAGTTGAAGATCAGCGTCTGAAGTCAACTAGAGATGAAGATTTGTCTCTTAGCGTCCGTCAAACGCTAAAGGATCTTTTTCAGGATTTATGGAACAAGCGCTCAAAAGCACTTAAGCGATCAATGACAAATTCACCTGAAATAAATCCTCAAGTCACGAAAGACTTAAATGCAATCATTCAACGGACATTTATTTCCAACGGGAAATAAATTCAAATGCATTAAATGCTTGATAAGAGCATTAAATGTGATAAGCTACTGTGACCTGTGGACAAGCCACCTTTTTGACCAGACTGTTAGAACTTCAGAGTTCATAGCTGCTACCATCCAATCGGTGCCAGCAGTGTTTCAGGAATGTTAGGCTTTAGGTAGAATCACGCGCTGCGTGAAAGGTACGCTCCTACATGTGTCCAACGGACAGATCCCAAGAATTGCCTATAAATACCTTACCTTCAGCAGACCCTAAAAAGAACGGTACAAAAACATTTACAAGAGAAAATTACGTACACAAGAAAAAGCTTAGAATCTCCATAGCCAAAATTCCCTCAAGCTTTTTATCTACATTCCAGACAGTCACAAATATCTCAAACATCTTCCAAAGAAGAAACCTAAATTCCCATTGAGATATTCCAAATTCTTTGATCTTTCCAAATACAAACAAACCCTTGTGACAAAAACCTCAACCTTTCATCTGAGTGAGAAAAGTTGTTGAAACTCATTACAGGCAGTATTTCTGAGTGAGAGAAGCTTGTAGAAGACGATTTTCATTGGTGCTGAAATCTATGTGATCAAGGAGCCCGAGATCATTTTCATTTTTTACTATCTTGTAGAAGATTCTGTGTGATTCTTTGATAATCATCTTAGTAATTTCCTCCAAGTGAAAAAGGAGAAGAAGGACGTAGCTGGGATTACATCACCCAGAGAACCTTACAAATTATTGTGTCATTTATATTTTACTGTCTTATATCTGTCATTTTACATTATTATAAAAGACAAGTAAAATTGCAAAGAGATTAAATTATCTAAAAGAACGCTAAAAATCATTTCCATTGTGCTAACCCAGATTAAGTGATCTAAGCGTTACCCTACTTTGGTAAACTGCTAAACTCACTAAGTCTAAGTTATCTTTACTGAAGCGCCTGACCCAAGCGCTCAGCCTTCCAAGCGTTCAGATCTTTGAAAAGTAACACGAAATTTTTGAAGTTTAAAAAGACTTCAGGGTCTATTCAACCCCCCTCCCCCTTCTAGACCCTTTCGTATGCCACTTGGGACCATCAGCAAGTATCTTGTACAAGGCATGCTCAAGCAGGAGGGGGCCATGTTAGCAATATCATCGCGTCCGATGAATCGCCCACGGCACTTTGGGTCCCGCTGCTTCTTCCTTATCACCCCTGAACACGCGGCTTATAAGCCATTACGTTATACCTCCCCACGAAGGCTCGCGATGCCTGATTGGTCATATTCGGAGTATGCCACACGATCTAGTACCCACTCACCCTCAGAACACTCCGTCTTTAGGTGTTGGGATTTGGCCGTGCATAGCGGGAACCGTTTAAGACCGCAAGCCCATGCTTGACCAACCAAACCCTGCCCTATCCACGCCTGACACTTGGGCCCGACAATTAACCACGTAATATGCAACACGTATCACTTGAATGTAGTCACGATGTATGGTCATGATTGATGCAATAGTATCCTTTCAGCTCACGATAGAACATTCCTTGAATCACGTAGTTTTCAAGATATTTGGCAAAGAAATATATTCATTGAAATCGTTTTCACAAAGCATGCATTTGAAATTATTCATGTAGTTACCATTTGGCAACATGAGATGATTAATCTAAATTGAGTTCATGATTTGATTTTGAAAGCGTTGAAACTCATTTCCATTTGAAGTATCAAAGCATGATGCAAGTATATAGATATATATACGATGTGATGAAAATTCCTTCCGGTTTTGAAAGACATATAACTATATTTTTGAGAGGCAACTCACATCACTGTTCTGAGCTAATCATGATCGTCCCCATCTCCAACACTACCAACTTGTCCAACCGTGTTTCCTCACAATGTCTCATAAAGCAAGCCCCTATTCCAAATAAGGATGTAATCAAGAGTATGATCGCAATACAAGTCTATAGAAAATACTGATTCAATACGATTCGATTGTTCACATAAATTACAAAAGGTTAAGCTAAGATATCTTACCCTAAGTTTACCTAGTAGTCAAGTTGATGCAAAGTAAAGTCGGGTCCAGAATATCGAAACTCCACTGTTGATGGGAACAACATTACTTCAATTAGATTTATTATGCACCTCCACTGAACATCGCGTGTCTCTGCTCTTACCACTTTTTCACCCCTTTAATGTGACATCCAAAACTAAAACTTATTACCCATTGATTCTCCACGAATTTATCTTAATCTTTGTTAAAAGCTCATCTCCAAAAGAGGTCAAATATTTGGTGAATCGTGTCTTTGAAGTCAACAACAGAGACTGTCAATTTCAGATTACTTTCTGGCAGCCTGCAAACATTCCACTTCCGGTCACATTAGACCATGGATTAGAGTGATTCCAACCGTAATTAACATCTAATCTTATAGGGCCATCTAATGGTGGTATTGCATGTACAATCAAAATAGGGTAATGATGTTTTATGGGCAACAAAATCAAATGAACATTTCTAAAATTGGAGACTAGGTACTGGCAATGATAGTTGCATGATAATTTTTAGACATTTGTCGAAGCGTTCTTCAACAAAATACTCAAGTAAACGTATCTAAACTCAACAAGGATTCTATACGTGATCTTCGATAAGAAATTGGACCATCATAAGTAACATTTCAGGGGAAAACGAAATAAGAGACAGATTCTGGGTTAAAAACCCGAGTAGTGGCAATGATTCTTTGACTGGCAATTATGAACTATCTAATTAACCAAAACCAGTAAAACTTACCAGTAACATCATCTACACACACAGGGAATTTTTTATAATGGTCTTGAATTTACAATTTAACCACTAGAAAAGTGATTTAAGGCAAAGAGATGTGGAAGACAGTTTCTGAAAATCAACACACTGACAAAGACTCTTTGGTGGCCATTTTTGAACTATTTTCGAATCCTTTTTCAGAAAAATTTACCATAAAACATATCTACACTGGATAAGGATTCTAATAATGGTTTTGCATGTACGATCAGAGCAAAGAAAAAGGGGTTTTAGGGCTATTGAATATGAAACATTGATTCTGAAACTAAAAAGAGATTAGTGGCAGTGATGGTTTAAATGCAAATTCTATTATGTTTACATAACGATTTCCAAAGAAAATTACCTGTAATGATATCTATTCTCATAGAGGTTTCCAAATATGATCTTGCATGTATGATCCGACCACTTTAAGAGTGATTCTTGGGCACAATAAGATGAAGCAATATTTCTAAAACTCAAAACTGCACACTATAGTGGTGCTTTGAAGACTGGTTCTGGAGCTTTCAAGAACGAATCAGAAGATTTGGACTTAATATAACTGTTCCTTGTCCTCTTAGGATGATTTTGAGCTAAAGAACTCCAAAAATGGATTTCATTTGATCCCTCAAAACTGGAACATACCAACATTGCCAGAGCTGGAAATTTCTATGCGAAATTGGCTAAACTTGATGTTTTCTTTGTTGTCTCTTGAAGTTGGTGGTAAAGGGAAGGTGAGAGTCATTATATGTATATATAGAGTCACTATGAGGGCTTATGTGTAATTATTTACTTCTTATATTTTTATTTCATAGTCCTTGCATAATTGTAACATATTATACTCTCCCTATATATACAAATAACTTATAAATTGGCCCTTATGAGGATATATTAGCATTAATAAATCTCGGGTATCACAGGCAAGAGAAGAGAGATTACATGCTCCACAAATTGAAGGAATGTCACCCAAAGATCATCATATGCGGGGTGAGAGGTAGTGGATGATTCAACTGGTTTGGGTTTGTCTATGGGATTTGCCATGAAAATAACAATAAACAAAGAACAAAGAAGCAAAAAAGGAAAAGAAAAGAGGCTAAGGGAACGTACCAGAAGTTAGGAAGCCGGCTATGGAGGCTGATGTAGAAGAAGATTTCGCGTCGCGGGGTCGACGTCTTGAAGGAGTGGAAGCAGATCGAAGGTGAAAAAAAATTACACCTTATGTTTTTAGGCTGATACCATGTTAGAGTTCTAAACCCCGTAGGGAAGCTTGTATTACTGAGTACCATATATATAGTTACAAGATAAAGAGAATACAAGGAAAGCCTAAACTATAAATAAGAAGAAGGAAAAAACGTGGAAAAGATTCAAAAATATCCTAAGTTATAAATAAGGAAAAAGATAAATATGGAAAAGATACAAAAATATCCTAATCCTAGTATATATCCTATTTAACACATCCTACTTACTTTTCAAAATAAGGATCTATTTCCTAAATGAAAAGTATAGACGAATTAATTTTCGTCCAATTGGAATATGACATGTGTAAAATATGACATTAATTTAAAATTTAAAATTATTATTTTATTTGATGGATTTTACCAAATTTAATTCCATAAATAAAATTATTAATTTTAATTGATAACTTAGTGTATATTTTATAGCAAATCAAAGGTTGCCATATGTCAAATGAAGGTGTCTCATCCAATCAAATCAAATTTTGTAGTCCAACAAATCGGTGACTAATCGGATGGTGACACGTGACACATTCAAATATGTGTCAACCAAATCAATATAAATCTGATAATATCTCTTTTAAAGATTTTTAAGAGATATATTAGAGAAGTCCAAAAACCCTAAGGCTCTATATATAGGGGGTCAAGGGTCACAAAAATACATACTACATACACACACACAAGTCTACAAGCTAGGGAATCTAAGTCTTCTCTCAGCCAAATCAAAGTATTTTTCATCAACCACGAAGGTTCTAACATCTTCAAAGGCAATCCATGGTGTTTATTTCTTCTTCAACAAATCTAAGGAGAAATACGCTTTTGGTTCAAAAACAAGCTTTTATGCCTTTAAATCGTGTTTGGAGTGAAGAATCAGGGGATTAGTCGTCGTTAGGAGATTTATTCTCACGAAATTGTAATTATCTTTAAATCCAATTATTTATTTGTCCATATTATCTTTTCTTGTCTTATTAAATTGCAGACTCAAAAATTTGTGTGAATAAAAGATTTTTTTCCCGAAAATACCATGTCCGATTAAAGTAATGATGTGACAACACCAAGTTCGAACAATTAATTTTAAGGGCAATAGTGTAAACATTACGCAAAAATTCTTATTATTATTATTATTATTATTATTATTATTATTCAAAACTTGAAAGCAAACCTGTATATGTTACGATCTTCATGTGAGTCGAATCCTTCCATCTCAATTATCATATTAATTTTTTTCAATAAATAATAATTTTCTTCAACTTTAAATTATTTTGAAATATATAATCTATATTTTCTAATTTCTTAGAATTATTTATTTTATTTTTATAATTTTATCTTCACATGAGATTTGGGGGTAATAATGATTTTTTCACTCATTTTCCTCCAAAATTGGGTGCCACATAGGCAATTTCCCTCCAAATTTAGGTGCCACTTATGCAATTTTTCCCCCACATACCAAAATCCCCAAATTTGGTGTCGCATATACATTTTCTGGCCAATATTGAATTTTCAGGCGAAATTTATATTCAAATTGTCAAATTTCTCACCGTAGTGTACCAAAGTTGCCAATTGGACCCTTTTTGATATGAAAAAAATGTACACGACCCTTTGGTGTACCAAAAATGCAATTTTTCCATATATTGTCTATCTAATCGGAGATTCTTTTTTTTCTTTTTTTTTTTACTCTTTCCCCTGAAAACCCTAATCATTCTTCTTCTCTTCTTCTTTGCCAATGATGGTTTAGTTTGGTGAATCAATCGCCTCCATCACTACTGATGTCACCACCATCATCGGCGGGCTGATTGGAGCACCCTCCTTCAAGTTGTGTACTCCAACTTCAAATTTAATGGGACGAAGATGGATCTGACGAGACAGATATGGATCTGATGAGATAGCGATGGATCTGACGAGAAGAATATGAACGATACATTAGTTTTTATTAAGCTTTTTAGATTTTTGTTTAGTATTTTATTTTCTCTCTCGAATGAGAATTTGTTTTCTATCTCGTATTAGAGTTTCGTCACTCTCGAATAAGAGTGTGGTCTTTTGCTAGTAGGGGTGAAAGACGAACCAAACTACTCGATACTCGATTCGAGCTCGATCGCTAAAAGCTCGTTTGGGCTCAGTTCGTTAACTTATCAAACCAAGTTTGAACAACTTTTTGTGTTTGATAAGTTTTGAAGTTCGGTTCGATTAGTAAAAAATAATATAAACATGTACAAAAAAATCAAACTACTCGAGTTCGACTCGTGTTCGGCTCGATCAAAGCTCGTTTGAGCTCGGCTCGATCAAAGCTCGTTTGAGCTCGGCTCGATTAATAATCAAACAAGCTCAAACACAAATTTTGAAGCTTAATTGTATTTCAAACAAGCTTGAACAACATCTCGTTCGGCTCAACTCGGCTCGTTTACACCCCTATTTGCTAGTATGTTAGTTCTTAAGATTTGTTATCTTCAAAAATCATGATATTAGGTGCTTCAATTGTTTTACTACATCATTAGAGACAATTTGTATTGTTCTTGACGTTGTGAAAAAAAAATTGAATGAAATAAAGGACCGTTATTCTCTAAAAAAAAAATCGGAGATTTTTAATTTTTATTTGGACCACACATCATGATTTTAAAGTTTGTTAAAACCTCACAATGTCAATTGAATTTTTGAGTTTCCAAACATCTCAAACCGGATCCCACTTTCACCAAAATTTGGAAATATCCTCTAAAAATGTTCATCAGCGCCTAAAATTTCCTCTTTTTCTTTTTTCTTTTCGAAGTGTGGAATATTGTTTAACAAATTTATACTAAACAACATATACATCATAATAAATTTAATAATGAAAGAATAATGCAGTACACTTAATTAAACAAATGTCAATTCATGTACCTGTAATTAGTTTGAGTTAGAGGGTAACTATGGAAAAAAACTCCACACCTATTAAGAAAATCTTTATGTAAACATCTTATCAATTTTAAGAAAATAGAGAGATATTCCATCGGAGGGCTTTTTTCTGTGGCCACAATGTTCAAAATTGCATACTTATATGAAGATATAAATTATTTATTGCAAAATGAACTTATAGATAGGTGAATGAACATTGATAGTAATTCTAGTCATTCTAGGAAGTCCATATGATTTTGAGTGATGAGATTCATCAAAACTCTCTCTCTTATTTTCAATAAATAAGTTTTTATGACATTTAGTTACTATTTTAATTTTACTATCAAATCGTCCTTATTTGTTATTGTTATACTTTCCACTAAGACTTTGATCATATATAATATATTTAATAAAAGTCCCTATTTATTATGAATTATATACACTTGTTGGAAAGATATAATATATAACACGAGGTGCAACACCATTTTGCAATAGAAGATCTCATGTATGAAAGTTCATGGCTTGTCCAAAAGCATAATCAATAATGCACCGTAGATTTCATGCAACTCTGAGATATACATTGATATTGATATTTAATACTTGCCACACTAACACAAACCCTTTATTAGGATTAAATATTTAAATATCATACCAACCCTATTATTCTATAGGGAAAATTATACACAGACCCTTTACTTATTGTATAATTACCAAAAATTCCCTTACTCATTGAAAATTATGAACACACCCCCCATATTAAGGATTTCTTACAATTAAACACATGTGTCTTTAACAATTTTTATGATTTTACCCCTATACAACTTGCAAATAGACCCTTTGAGAGGTTTCTTAGTAATTTCCAATAAGTGAATGGAAGTTTTAATAATTACACAATAAATGAGGGAGTCTATGTGTAATTCTCTCTTTATATATATAGTGTCCTGCATATCTAGGCCCCTTTTGGTAGTTAACCAAATCAATTGTGGAACAGAAATCAAGTACAGAAAAACTAACAGTTCCAACAAAGTAAAAAACTCATTCATGCACAAAAAGATAATTGGAATGAATGATATGACTAATATCACGATGACACATTTCATTCCATTTTATGATATCATCTTATACACATTCACACAGTAGGCAGTAAGAAATCTCCAGCCAAACAAGTAACATGAAATTCTCTCATTCCACAATCTAGTCCTAGATTATGTTATTTGATTCTAAACAAACTCGATCCGAGCACGACGATAACACAAATTAAAAAAATCAGCTAAAACATCCGAAGTATCCACTACTACTACCATTACTAGAAAGTAATATAGTTTTGAAGAAATGAGTTGCACTATTAAAATCAACTATAACATTTAGCACAACTGCAGACGCACAGTCCTAAACCAAGTATGTCCATCAAAGCCACGAAATAATCTATTGGTCTATTATACAAATACGTGTTTCGACTCAAATGAATGTGACTTGTCACAAACAACATTCTTTTAAGCATTTATCCCAATATTCCCCTCAACCTGAAATCCTGGTGACACTGAATTTGAAAAGGATGTTCAAAAGAAACCAATACTCAACAACCTTATTAATGTCACTTCACTGGCAACCTTACTTCAGCCACAAACTCACTTCTCATACATTAACTTAAACATTGTCCCACTCATTTTCTCATATACCAGTTAAAGAAAATGAAATTTTTTATTGCATAAGCTTACCAGTATGCAGCACGATACTGAGAAGAACACGATGATGCTTTCCGTTCAGCTGGAGCAGCCACACAGCCCGGATATTGATTCTGATGAAACATATCGAGTAGAAAACCAAAGTATGGTAGTTCCAGACAAATATGTTGCGATGATGGATGGTTTTGAGAAGAAAGAGCATTCATGGTAATAACTCTATGATCCTACTCCCTCTTTCCAAATTATTGTCATCATTTCCTTTTCAGGATGTCTTAAAGTAAGACGGAATTTTTTCCAAAATTATCCTCTAGCCTGAAGTAATAATGTAACAACACTAGCTCTGAACCACTACTTGTTAAGGGCAGTAGGGTAAATGCACACACAAAATTTACACTTTTCGGCTATCTAAAAATATGTATTAGGTTAAACTAGACCACTATTTTGGACATGCGGAACAATTCCCAGTAGGCTGAGAAATGGTTAAACAGAACTATTTGATGAAAAGAAATATACCTATAAGGAGTTTTTGCTTACAAATAATCTTCAGTTGTTTCAAGAATCGTTTTGCTTTATTTCTGAAATTTACTATTAGTTTCCACATTTCATTGGTCAACACATTTATTCTATGTTTTCTGACTTCATTAATCGCTCGACATACTTTCCAAACAAAAGACCAACCCCTCCAGCTGCATGCTTGTGCAGGTTTGCCATGTCTCAGATTCCTACAGATCTGTCAATTCAAGTTCAAGACATCACCTTCTACGTTCATAAGGTAACCCCTTCAAGTCTATATAGTTTCAAATTTTACGTGTGAATTAGATATAGATCAAAATTTTGTCCCATTGCTTCTCATATGAATCAAATATCGACGTCGTTCCCCAACACCTAAAATTCTGCTCCCTCCCTTATATGCAAAAAGAAGTTATGACTAAAGCTTTCCTTGGGATAGAATGCATGCTTATACTAGTATATATTAAGGAATGGCAATGGACCGGGTAAGAAGACTGACCCCACCCTGCTTGGAGCGCGTTTTGAGAAGATAAGCCGAACTCAAGGCAAGTCTGGGGTTTTGATACTTGAACTCGAATCTGCCCAGGATCCCCCCACCCCACTCCAACCCTGGTTTAACATTATAAATATATTTCAGTATGTGTTTACGTGATAATATATATGGATAAATATGTATTTTGCATATATCCTCAAGCATTAAAATTTAAGAGGTTATAAATTAAAATAAGAATGACAAAAAAATACTTTACACTTCTAAAATAGAGTGTAAAAAAAAAAAGGCTGAATATATTTACTAAAAAAGATATGTAATTTGACCAATAACTCGGTCTAAATTAATAATATTACTCTCTAATACTTAGATAGTTATCATAACATTATTTTTTTAAAAGAAAAAAAACAAGTTTTAAAGACTTTTGGAACTGCAAAACGGGTCCACCGGGTCCAACCCGCGGAGTTTGGGGTGAGACGGGACAGGTCTCGGGTTCACAATTTTTTTGGCTGGGCAGGACTCGGGTTTGGGCAGGCACGCCCTAAACCTGCCCCTTTTCCATCCCTATGCATATTTTGAATGGCACACACACTGCAGCTTGAAAACTCTACAATGTTAGCTGAATTTCTTATCACATATAACTAAGCTAGAGCAAACTCTATTGGTTTATGCTCATACCTCAACTTCACTTAATACTTATATCTAACATGTCCTCCTGAAACAGTACCCACTCCTTTCCAGGTGCGCCTACTTTGGCCGAATCGAACTTCAGCCTCCAAAATCAAACTCATCTTATGACCTAAAGCTTGATAACTTTCCAGGCGGTCCAGAAATATTTGAAATCATATTGAAATTTTGTTATGGTCTCCAAATTAGCGTTAATGCAAATAACATAGCAGCACTAAGATGTGCATCAGAATTTCTCGAAATGACAGAGGCACTAGAAGATGGGAACCTAATCACTAAATCCGAAGCTTTCTTTACATTCGTAGTCCTCTCTTCATGGAGAGACTCAATAACTGTCCTAAAATCATGCGAAACTCTATCCCCATGGGCTGAAAACCTTCAAATTGTTCGAAGATGTTGTGATACGATTGCGTGGAAGATTTCTAGAGAAACTTCAGTAGTAGGAGAGGTAATAAATGGAGAAAAATGGTGGTTCGATGACATGGCCACTCTTCGAATAGATTATTTCACGAGGATTATAACAGTTTTGAGGGTGAAAGAAGTGGACCCTGGGATTATAGGTTCGTGTATTGTGCAATATGGAGAGAAATGGTTGCCAAGTATAGAATCAGAGAGGGGCGAAATGGGAAGACATAATTATGTAAGAAGTGAGTTGCAATGGAACATTATCAGTGGAATGAGGGGGGAAAGGGACATGGGACAGACAAGAGAGCAACGGATGATAATTGAGAGCCTAGTGAGCATATTGCCTCCACAGAAAGACGCAGTTTCATGTAAGTTTCTATTGAAGATGTTAAAGATGGCAATGCTTTACTCGGCTTCACCGGCCTTGATATCGGAGCTCGAAAAGAGAGCTGGTTTTGTATTAGAAAGCGCCGACGTAAATGATCTTCTTATTCCTAGTTATGCAGCTGGTGATCAAGGGAAGATCCTAAAGTAAGTTATTCACCAGCTCCTCCTTAACATTCAAATATGATAGTCTAAATTACTCCCATCTGTCCCGATATTATTAATCCTATTTATTTTCAGGCTATCGCAAAATAAGGATCTATTTCCCAAAAGAATAGATTTTTTTCCCAAAAATAAACTGTCCATATAAAATAATGATGTGACAGTACCAAGTTTGAACAATTAACTTTAAGGGGAATAGTGCAAATATTACACAAAACTTTCAGCCATCCTTTTGGAAACACATTTTCATTTCAACCCACTTTGAAAATCAACATACACACTTTACACTTTTTTCAAATGAAAATACTCATTTTTATTTTCAACTTTCACATTTATCAGTATAATACTTACCATTATATCAAACCACACCACAACTCTATTTTTCTCTCATCTCTCCATTTGAAAAGACCATGTTTCCGGCGCTAAGGTGGTTATGACGAAATAAAGCAAATAGTCTCAATTTTCATAACCTTATGCACATCTTATTTTCAGTATTTTTTGTGCTCTTTTTTGGTCATTTTTTGTCATTTTCACTTATAAATATATTTATCTAATACAATTTTATCTGTTGTTTTATTTACAACACAATTCACATAATTAATCTTTAACTAAATCAATCATTTTATACATCATCAAATTCCCATTTAAGTTGACATTTGCACCAACTCCAACCATATCAAAAAACACAACAAAACATGCCTACCATTTTCAAACGAACACCAATAATCTCATTTCCCCAATATATCATTGAAAATGATGGTTAAAAATTAAATGAAAATCATCCAAGCACAACCCTCCCACGCAAAGTCAAATGGGAGCTCTAAATTTCGTGAATTATGATCACTTCCCCTGACATCCATGCCTAACTGCAGTTCTAGTGAAGAACAAACTATGCACAACATAGAAGTAGTGCAAAGGATTTTGGAATATTTCTTGTTGTATGAACAACAGCAGATGCAACAGCAACAAACCGGACCTTTGGCCATCAGTAAACTTCTAGACAACTACTTAGCAGAAATTGCAAGAGATCCTAAGCTCCCAGTCACTAAATTCCAATTTTTAGCTCAATCCCTACCTGAAAATGCTCGGGCATGTCATGACGGCCTCTACAGAGCCATTGACACCTATCTCAAGGTTATCTGCTATCCTTTATTTCCCAGCATTTGTTTACTTTAATCAAATATTTAGATTATTGATATTCTAAAGTTACATATGTATAATAATAGACTCATCCGTCACTATCGGACCATGATCGGAGGAAGCTATGCAAAGTGATGAACTGTGGGAAGCTTTCACAAGATGCATGTGTACATGTTGCGCAAAATGATAGGTTGCCACTAAGGACCATAATTCAGGTAAGTTTACATGATTTGTTTTATTTAGCCAAAAAGAATGTGCCAATATAAATATTTGCAGAAGCAGTTTAGCTAAAAGTATGAGAAAATATCAGATATCAGACATCTAAATTTTTATATTGACAAAATAATTTCAATGTGAAACCAGGATATAATATGCTTGAAGACAATAAAACTTTCGCAGAAACTCAAAAATTAGAGATTGTACATGAAAACCAACTATTTGCTAACATTAATATAAAATGCAATGGAATGAAAATAAATAATAAAGTAAAAATCCCACACCTTTGACATATAAAGAGATGATACTCGCAGGTCTTGTTCTCAGAGCAAGTAAAAATACGAGCCACAACACAAGGAAAAAGTGAAACAGAAATTGCTGACAACTCGGAACGGGAAAATGGTGGCTCATCTACAGCCAAAGAGATCAAGGCCCTGAAAATAGAACTTGAGAAAGTAAAAACGCAAATGGCTGAGGTGCAGAGGGATTACTCTGAGCTGCAACAAGACTATCAAAAGCAACACATCAAGCACAGGAATTCATCAGCTTGGACAAATGGATGGAGAAAATTCAGGAAATCTGCCCTTTTCCATGCAAAAATAGATGGGGAAGAAACTGACGAAAACCATAACAGGAAAATCCAGAGTCGCAGAGGTAGCTTTCGCCGAAGGCGATCTGCATAATGAGAAATCTTAAATATATCATCCATAAAAGAGAACTTCGAAACCCCACAATATGAGAAGTCGAGCATTTTAGAGCCAAAATGGGCTGTCAGTTCATTAGTTACTGTTAATTAAATATTTTCCTGGGGTTCGACAGCGGTTAGGAAATAAGTTTAGAAAATCATGGAGATAAGTTCAAGGAAATGAAAAATAATTCTTGAACAAATTGACATGCAAAGATTAAGGCAAGCTACATGTTGTCCAGTGTTGTAAATGGCGCATGGCGAGCATGGCGCGGGGTTTGCGCCATGATTTGTGGCATGGAGCAGCCCTTTCAAATGGCAAGCGCCATGATCGCCAGTCTCGCAATGGCGCTCGCCACAAAGGCAACGCCGTGGCGCACTATTTCACAGAGTTCTAGTCGGGTCGATTTTAGGGTTTTTGGTCAATATTTAATTTGGTCAACTTGGTCAAGGGAGCGAAATTGGGCAAATTGGAGGAATTTCTATGGCTAAATCAGCCGAAATCTCGCTCGTATGCTCTTCTCTCTCTTACGTATGTGCTGAAACTTCCCCATCGCCCACCTCCCATGTTGCCGTTCAACGCTGCTCCACCGCCCAACAGCTCTTTCTATTTCTTTTGCTTTCTAATTCACTGCTTATTTCTTTCCTTATTCACACCTTTTCTTTTGTTTCAACTTTCAACATATTTCTCCTTTTTCTCATTCTTTTTCTTTATTCTTTAGAGTCTGCTATTATTTTTTATTTTTAATTCATATATAAATTTATTATAATGTGATATTGTGTAAGTATTTAAGTTCTGCTATCAATTTATGTATATATGTTGAAATTAAAAGATTTAATATGTTGCTGAAAATTAATGTGATAATGCGATATATTGCTGAAATTATTATTATTATTTATTCCTTACAAACTTGTTATTTATCTTCTTCTTCATATTGTTGTTGTTGTTAAAAAAGAATACTATATTATTAATATATGATTACTATTTTATTTTTGCAATCATGCGTCGCGCCATTTGCGCCATGGGACCCTTGTCGCCGCGCCGCTCCATTCTCCCATTAACAACACTGATGTTGTCTTTATATGTTCTGTTAAATATATCTTCCAAACTATGTAACTAGAATTACAAAATGTTCCCTTTAATTGGAAACAACCATGGAAATATCCTCAACTGGCTCCAATTCGAATCGCATATTGTATGTAGGTCAATAAGCATCTGAAATAACATATTCTACAGTTTTGAACCCCCATAATGTTCAAACCACCTCGTTTGCAAAGATATAACAGTTAGCCTCCAACCTAAACAGGTAAAAATTTCAAAGTCTTCAAAGTTCAACCTAAACAGGTAATGATTAAATATTCAAGAATTCATCTTCTCATGAAATATCGTCCATAGAAATACAATTTTCAAGTCCCTAACCCCCCAAAAACACATCTATTGAGTCAAAAAACCAGGTTGCTCAAGCCTATCTATATATTTGAAATATTTCACTAAACCAGATATTTTCAGAATGTGATTTACAGTAACGCGGTCACTAGTTATTCGAAGACTGCCTGAAGTTTCCATCTGCATTCACCACGCAACAACAAAACAAAATTCATATTGTTTTTGTGCGATTACTTCAAACTTCATAACTCTATACCTGAAATCCTCCTCAACTCTTGAACAAGCACCAATGTATCCCAGCAAACTGAAATTATCGACTCGCTAGCACCACCCAAATTGGTGGCATTACATTCCACTTGAAGACAAAGTAAGACGTATGATTTCAAGATGAAGAAGCTAAAGAAAGTGACATCAGAAATTAAATGGAATTTTTCTTTTTTATGTAAAATAGCGACTTCAGCTATAATGAAACAAATTTCTGCAATGCAAAATTACACATAAAAATGGACGTCCAGTAAAAATTCAGGAACACAATAATGTGATTAAAAAAGATGGAAAAATAAATTCAATTATTACACTGAGGCAACTTAAATTCACTGAGAAATTGTGTCAAACACTGACGATCAATTTCTCTCCTATCTTAATCCTAAAAAAATCGAATTAAAAAACAAAATTAAAGAAAAAAAGATACATACATTTACCACACAAAGGAACTTCGCGACATACATGGCAGGCACCCACATTCTCACTAGGGGCCGCTAAAACTGCGTCGTTTTGGCGTATTAAATCTGCCGCCATCCCAATATTCGTCGAGCCAATTCGACTTCTTTACAGCTTCTGGATCTTCCACGATGCTCGAATTTTGTACTGCTTTTTTTGTGTTATTCCTCAATCACTTTAAGAGGAAAAAGATTCGAATTTACGGACAACGCGATTCTTCGACATCATCCGCAATCATCAACTGTACAAAGACAAGTTGAAGGCATGAGGAGTAACTTTATGGGCAAATTGTTTATTACTCAGTATGCTTCCCATTTTGCAGAAAATGTTGATTGGATTGAATTGTAGTGGAGCTTGCGATGCGAGCTCCCAGTAATGTAATGGCGTATTCTATTATCAGGAGAGGAGAGTGGAAAGAGAATAAGATTGGGCCTGGACTTTTCTTCAGTATTTGGGCTCATTGATAAAATCAGATACACTAAAAACCCCACTTTTCGAAGGTACGGGTGTATAAACGAATCGAGTCGAACAAGTTGATGTTCAAGGTTGTTTGAGTTATTATCATGCTTCAAAATTTGTGTTTGACCTTGGTTTAATTGTTAATCGAGTCGAGCTCAAACAAGCTATGATTGAACCCAATACGAGTCGAGCTCGAGTAGCTTGATTTTTTTACATATAAGTTTTTATTTTGTTATTAATCGAGTTGAGCTCAAATGAGCTTTTACCGAACTATCTCGAATCAAGCATTGAATAGGCTGGTTCGTCTTTTTTCAAAGCCAAATACGGAACGCACCTGCCCCCTAAACTTTGAGAAAATTAAATTTTTCCCCTATAAACTTTTGAAATTTGAAATTTTGCCTCCTAAATCCAAAAATATCCAGTTTTAACCCCCCCCCTTTTTTTTTTATTCGTCCATCCAAACCCCAAATCCTAGCTCTGTCACTGCTCATAACCTTGTGAAATGGGCATAACCTGGATCAAAGTATACTATCACACTGGAGTCCTTTTGTTTTGAGCAAGTTCTAAATCCTATGTCCTCACAAAACTTAAAACAAAATTCTTAAGGTTCTACCAGACGCGATATGATCTACATCTTTTATTATTTCTCAAGACGTCTATCGACTCGAAGATCCGGAATAAATTTCTCGAGCTATTGTTAGAAGCGACCTCAAAGACCATATAGTGATTCCTCTGAGGTATTCAGGAGCGCCTTTTATCTATATGTAACTCAAGTGTTATTCACTCTTCACATTAATAGTCAATTTCTAGGTCTATCTAATTCTTTCATTTCAGCTTTACATTCAGCTACCAAAGAGCAAAGGGCACAATTTTAGTTTAACTGAATCGAACGAATTATAATCATAACAAACTCAGAACAAGCTTCAAAGTCAATCAAGCAATAAAGAAACGTTCAAACTTGGTTGATCATGTTAATTAACCGAAGCTTCTAGCTTTTGACTTTGAACCAAATATCAAATAGTTAAGTTTGATTTTCAGCTCTATATTAGGATCTTACTTGTAAAATCGCATAATGAAAAGAAAAAAGAACTCCTCATTCGTACATTTAATTTACAACGTAACAAGGAGAAAAATACACCATCAAGTTGGTTTCAGCCAAAATCCGAGCTCTATATACAACAGCAGTGCTGCATATCTGTACAGTGTAAAACGTCTTAACAAAACCCGTGATCAATATATACGTATCTAAACCCTTTTTCTGTTTGTGTGCGACAGATAGACAACGCAATGACCATCAGATAAATCTGCAGCCTCGAATGTGACCAGAACTGTCTACCAATGGCAAATTCCAGGTGCCTCTGTTCGTGATAAGGCGATCATTTCTTCATACTTGGAAGCATACACAAAGCCCCATAGCTACACAAGTTAAAATCAACATATTTAGCACTTACAAAGAACAATTTGGTAAAAGTTCTCTGTATCCTAGATTATACAAATTTGCTACAACCCATGAGGAATTCTGATTGATATTAGCATACACGTGGGGTAATATATTTGTATACCTCAATTTCCTTCACTTGAAAATCTTCCGAGCGTGCTAAACAAGGGTTTCCATAGGTTTCTGAGGACGAACTTGATCCACTCAATCTGAGGCGAGCGGGCATGAGGGTAATTTCAATTAAGTGACATAGAAGTAGAGAGTAATACATATAGAAAAAACACTGTAGAAAGTAACTAGTAAAGCAATTGAAAAGCTTACAGATCTCCATCCAAATAGAGTGCAAAATGACCACCGCCACCCAAGGCCAAGTACTCCGTATTGCATAAAGTAAAATAGCGATTTATGCCTGTTTTACAAGTAGGCATCAGCATAAAACAATGAAGTTATATGTAGTTATGGAACCTCAACCTCATCAAACCAGACCAAAAAAGGAAAACAATTATTCTGGAACAAAAATACAAGATCGAAAACAAAAAAGTTGTATTGCACTACTTCTCCAAGATTAGATATAATGAATGAACAATTACACGGTAAAACCAATTTTGAGCAAGAAAAACAATTGAAATGAGGTTACCATCCTAAGATTATGAATGCAATTCTAACTTTACCAAGAAAAACAAACATCAAATGGTTTATTTGACAGATTTAGATCATGCCACCACTTGGATAGTGTGAACCGTAGGATGTGTACATGAAAGTGAAATGATGTAGTCATGTGTCATCCAACGGCTAACAATCCATTTAATTATGAACCACTTGGGTGGCAATGCAATGAGCCCTATTTGACATCCGAATCATCAATGTTATCAATATGTTTTTCATCTGAACTCAATCAGCTTAAAATGATGGAGCCAATGTGGTCAAGTATTGGAGACACGGTGTCTTCATTACAATGATTTAACTATTTCCATGTCAAACGAGGTGCTAAAATAAGCAATAGGGTAAAATCATCAAATAAAGTTCCTACAGTTCAGTTAGTTCAATTTGTTCTTTGTTGCATGTAAGCCCTTTTCATAGTAAAAATGATTTTGAATAATTTTGTACATTTACTTAGGTTTGCATAGGAAGAAACTCCTAGAAGAGCTTTTCGAGATAGTGTAGAGACGAAACAGGGATTTCAGAAAAATTGTTTAGAGATGCTTCCAAATGTGGATTTTCAAACATTAAACATTTGGATAATAGCTTTTCAAATAGTCGTAAAAATTTGATGCCACCCCTCTTGCTTAAAGACTTTCCCCAAGACACTTTTTATGCAGAATATTATGACTTTGCAATAAATACAGTCAATCGGTCATTAGTATTTGTTAAGGTAACACTGCTTCCATATTGTGTTTATAGATATATTGTGCACCAATTACTCACTATCTCCCAAATTGAACATTTAAACTTCCTTTGACCAAACCTGATTTGAGCAGAAATTTCCCTTTTAAAAAGAAATGCAAATGGCAAGAGAACAAAGGGACAATCGCTACCTGTAGGACGAAATATAACAGGGTGGCCAGAGACATTCGTGAAGACAAATGAATTATTTGTTCCCTGAAATAAATTCAGCTTTAATTTTAGAGCAATAAGTAAAAGAACATTAGTTCAACCTAAAGTTAAAAAAAAGTTCATACATCCCGCATTACCTGATACCTTCTCTTATTTGTTGATCTCAAGGGTGCCTCAACCAAGCCACCAAATATTGCACCGTTACGATCACCAACAACCTAAAAGAAGATAAAAGATCAAATAAAATCATGTGGGTATAGTAGTGATTCATGGAAAAGTTGCACACTGTTGTAAAGTTAACACTTTAACAAATTACACCTTTTCATACTTCTGTAGTGCAAAGGCAACCACCTTAATCTAAAAATATTAAACTTTTATAGCCAAACGCAAAGGATAGAGGCAATGTAACACTAATAGATAGAGTTAAGCATGTTTTTCTGGTCTCAGGTATTGGTGTGGCTGAGCATGCATAGTTACTTATATATGTAAACATGTCAAATATAAATATATGGTTTAGAGTTTTGACAGGTCATTTTTTAAAACTCCTGGAACTAGAGTTTCCGAATCTCAATCATTCATGTAGGAGATCCATGCAGTGGGCTGCACGATGCACAGATGGTTGTAATTATATTAGAACTTGGAATTCCCCAGACTCCGTAAGAGACTAAGAATCACTCAGTTCTTAACCTCAGCTGGCTTAGAGATGTAGCTAATGCTTCAAATCAGTAAATAAATCAATTCGATATGCCTGATAGCTATCAAATGCATCATTTTTTTGTGAAAAAGTATAACCATCAAATAAACGTACGGAATTACTACCAGCAGACTCGGTCCAGGCAAAAGCATACTTCTTCTGTACAAACTCGAAAGTGATATACCATGCCTCCAAGTACTGAAAGATAACAAAATAGAGTAATCGAAGTGTAAAATTAACATGTAAATAAAACTCATATAAAATCCACATACAAGAAAATAAACTCATTAAAAGGTTTCTTGACCTGTACAACAGCATCCATTTTCGTCCCTGAACAATGACAGGGAGCGCAGCATAAAGAACACTCCGAGTCTTTTCAGAGAGAAGCAAAGACGGTTCAGAAGTTTCCGGAAGGTTCTCTGAGGGCTTGGACTCGTTTAAAGTTTGCATAGAAATCCCTTCAACCGTAGAATCACTTCCATTGCCAACCGTCATATCAGAACTAACTTTCGGGGCTTGATTACGAAAACCACCTAATTTGGCAGCTTGATTGAATGCCTTACCAAGGGATTGTTTACCCTTTGAAAATAAACTTTTCTTTTTGGTATTTTCTCTCGTTGCTATTGGTTCAGATGACGCCTTAAACTCATCCTCCCGAGAATCGACGTTTTCATCAAATTTAGAATTGCTTGGAGATTCTGAGGATGCCAAGAGTGAATATAGAAATGCAGTAAACGAAGATGTATCGGGACCATCAACAGAGTTATTCAAAGTATCCTCCTCTGAGACTTGCTGATTGTGTTCAGAGTTATTCAAATTATCCTATCAAAACAGTAAGCAGATTATTAAGAATATTAGTGATTAAAAGCTTTGATAATGGACTAAAAATTAACATTATACAGTAAAAGAAGCATCATGCATATATCAAACTGATCACTCTAATATAAACCCAATAAGATACATTAAAGCACAACAAAACCCTAAACATCATCTTCAAGACCTAATATCAAAACCCCAAAATATAGATATAAAGTACCTAAAAACTAAAAACCCAGAAAATTCTCATTAAAAAAGCCCCATAATTCCAATTGGGTTCTCAATAATTAGGGGGAAAAACACAAAACCCTGATAACAAAATCACCCAAAATCATAAACAGAAAACAATGAAAAAAAAATACATGAGAAGAGGATTGTGATGGAGGAGGGTTGGTGGAGGGTTTATCAGAGATGGGGTTGAGTAAAACAGTGGTGAGATCAGATACAAAGTGTGCTGCTTTACTCCTCAATGACTTCTTCGACTGATTATGGTTTTGTTCTTGCTCCTCTTCTTGTTGTCTCCCCATTTTTCAGCTACTTCAATTTTATTGATTATTTATAATGATAAGGATTTCCACTATCTATTAGCATATTCTGCAAGCTTTTCTGGAATCTATTCTATCATCATCTTCAAAAATAAAGCTCCAAAATATGCCCTCTTTTTGGTTAGGGAGATGATAATATAACCAAAAAAAAAAACAGGGTTGGTGGGGGGCGGGGGGTGTTGGGAGGAAGAAGAGTATGGCCTAAGTGACATTATATATATTTCATTGAATTGGTTTCCTTTTGTTGTTTTCGTCTCAGGCTTTTGGTGCAAGAATTGGAAGTTAATGCACTATCTGCACTAGGGCGGTAAACGAGCCGAGCTTGAGCCGAACCTGATGAAATTTTCAGGCTCGAGCTCGAGCTCGATTATACTTTTTTGAGCTCGAGCTCGAGCTCAAACTCGACGAGCCTCATTTTCTAGGGCTCGAGTTCAAGCTCGAAGTAGATGAGCCGAGCTCGAGCTCGAGTTTGAAGTAAAAAATAATTTAATTTTTTTTTAGAAAATAAAATAAAATATATTCTGCTTTTTAGTTTATAACAATACGTTAATAATGTATAGCATACATTATTCACATATACAATAAATATTATTAAGATAAATAATAATTAAATATGTTATATTCAATAAGTATTTAGAAAATAGAGGAGGGTGTCGTAAAAATATGATTTCATTAAATTATTTATAGAAAAGTATATCATATCAACTAAAATATATAATCTTATAATTGTTGTTGTTATTGTTTTGCACGATTTTAAAAAAATAGGAAAAAAAGCTTAAATATTATTAAACTATGTTGTATATAAAATTGCAAGCATTATTTTTATGAAATACGAGTATTTTTAGACATATATTAAAAATTAATAAAAATTAATATTAAAAGCTCACGAGCCTGCTCACGAGTATATGAATAACTATAAGTGAGCTCGAGCTCGACTCACGAAAAAGCTCGAGCTCGAAAAGCTCAGCTCGAGCTCGAAATAGCTCGAGCTCGAGCTGAGCTCCAGTTGAGCTGGCTCGGCTCACCTTACACCCCTACTCTGCACAAATTGTAAATAGAATCACAATTAATTGTACCAAAAAAAAAAAATCACAAATAATTTAGTTTATTTTAAAAAATTTAAAGAAATGTTCACTAATTAAATATTTGTCATTTTCTCACCTCTTCTTTATTTTGGATTGGGAAGCATTAAATGACCGAATTATCGAAATAAATTGATTGTGATAGTTCCTTAAAATTAGAGAAAGTCAAAAAAATTGTGAAAGCTAACTTGGTTACCTTTTTATTTTATTTTATTTTGATAATTCAACTTGGTTACATTACCCATGTCATTATAGTTATCAAAGATATAGAAAAGGAGAATCCTATGCAGCTACTAATATGAATAAATATGAATGAAACAGAATTGGGTAACAAGCGACTCTGTGGCCCAATGGATAAGGCGCTGGTCTACGGAACCAGAGATTCTGGGTTCGATCCCCAGCAGAGTCGTCCTGCCTTTTTTTACACTTTAATTTTTCTCTCCCTTCAATTTTTGCCAAGTAAAGTATTCTCAGCAACTCATAGAATAATTCCTCAAACATTTAAACTCCTTTCAATTTTGTTTAAAATAATCACAACCACCCTACTTACTTGTGCAGTGTGATCCACTATAGGAATAATTGAATATATATAAAGATTTGGGGTAAAGACATTAGCCCTCCAAACTATTGATATTTTTATACCATTTTTAGAGATAACTTTAAAAAAAAAAAAACTGATTTTAAAGCAACTTAATGAGGAAGCACTCGAAAAAGAAGTTTTTGACAATTTTAACTCGGCTGGGGACGAGAGGGGCCATTTGAATTTTCAAATGCCAAATTTATTTTTGCAAAATATGCCCAATTCTAGTTCCCAGTTGTTACCTTTTTTCACATGTTAACCACACCAAGTCTAGCCATGCACGGGATAATGTCCCGCAACCAATGTCAATTTCTCGTCACTTGTAATACGATAATCCGCTATCACAATCTGCTCCTACGCCACAAATTTTTACCCAGCAACCAATGCCACCCTCGTCTCCTATTCTCATTAATATACCCCTCCAATTTAGCCCTTTACCACGTTTTAAACATGGCAAACACAAGAATTCTCTGGCACGGAAAAAATCTTTAAAACAATTCACACCTGGTAGTCTCAAACGAAAAATGTTGGATACGTCGGTAATACCAGTGGAGGTGGTTGAGCCATCCCCAAAAAGAATTCCACTTCGTTTAATAGACGAATCAAATTCATCGACGGAGACTGCTACGCAGTCCCGCCGACTCCCATGAGTCTATTGAGTTGGAACTGTCGAGGCTTGGGTGGAGCCTGGGTAGTTCAAAAACTTACAAATCTTATCTGTCGTCACCACCCGTCTGTGATTTTTCTTTTTGAAACTAAGTGTAATCATTTTTTGAATTTCTGAAAAATAGGCTTAATATGTTTGGTATGAATGTTAATTCTCGGGGCTTATCCGGAGGTTTGGGCCTTTTGTGGGATAAAAATATCGATGTGCTTTTACAATCTTTCTCTCCGTACCACATCGATGTTACTATTTACTCGTTCAATGATCACCCGAAATGGCGATTCACTGGTTTTTATGGACATCCGGAAAGTTCACGACGTAAGGAGAGTTGGCAACTCCTTCATCGGCTTAGTGAAAGAAGTCAATTACCTTGGCTTGTATCGGGGGGATTTTAATGAAATCCTTCACTAGGATGAACAACAAAGCCGTAACCAACGACCTAATTGGCATATTTGGGGCTTTCGTGAAGCCTTCGTTGTTACGGATCTCCATGATCTGGCCTATTCAAGTCTTCTCCTTACTTGGTCGAATAATAGAGAGAGAAAATAGCAGATACCCCCCCCCAAACTATAGGGTAATGTGCACTTTGCCCCCTAAACTATTAAAAGTTGCAATCGACACCCTAAACTATCGTACTCGTGCACTTTGCCCCCTGGGTCAAATTCCGGCCGAATCTAATGGAATATTCCGTCCCATGTGCCATGCACATGACACTCATAAGGGTAATTTCGTCAAATCATGTCAAGATGCATACTTCCCGCTCAAAAGTGTGCACGTGAGTGGCTTGTGCATGGTAAAAATAAAATTAAGAAAACACAACCCGTAAAAAACACTTACAATCTCAGTAAAAAATCAGGGGGTTTACTGCTGGTTCAACAAAGACCACCTCAACTTTTCTCCAACTAATCGCATAAAGAAGACGATGGTCTGGAAATTACGGGAAGGAGACGCCAAGATTCCACCAGGAAGGATGGCTCCAGACTATGGTAAGTTTTTTTGTTCATTTTTTAGGGTTTTTTGTTTCACATTTTGGGTTTTCTATATCAAAGTAACTTTTTTCTGCTAATGCGCTTGTTATATGAAATTAAATGGGTATGGATGTGCTTCCCACGTTGTTTATATATAGTGTTATGTCGTGGGTGTGATTCCCATAGGATTTTAGGGTTTTTAAATGGATTTTTTTTTACTATTATTTGTTATGGGTGTGATCCCATGGTATAGAGATACTGATTTGTTATGGGTGTGAGTCCCATAGTGTAGAGATACTGATTATTAAAGTAACTTAAGTGAATTTCTTGGGACCACATTGTTTGTTTTGTTGTGTGTTCTGTGAGGGAATCCAAAATATTCCCAGTGCTTTTATTTATATTTTTGTCTTGTTGTATTATTTAATTAGTGGTTATTGATTATATATGTGTTTGTTGGTTGAATGTGGGGCAAAAAGTTGTGTTAATTGCCCCACCTCTTACTTTACTGCAATTTGGTTCCAATTAGGGTGTTTAGGGGGTCAAAATTCTCTACTTTTACCCCCAACATGTTACTGTACTGTTTGCCCCACCTCCTACTTTGCTGCAATTTGGGTCTAATTAGGGTGTTTAAGGGGTCAAAAGCTCACCAATTAAATCCACATGTTACTGTATATGCTAAATGAATATATGTGGCTTCATTATCTCTTATTCAAAATGAGGAACCTAATTATCAAATCTAATTGCTATTTGCAGGGGCTAATAGTGATTATTTCACTATAATGATGCATCATTCTGGAATTTTGTGTGATTTTGGTTGTAGAGTCTATTCTAGGGGTAAGATAGACTATTTTGACTATTGTTGTGTAGATGAAATATCCATGATTGAAGTAAAAGCAATGGCAAAACTTGTTGGTGTATATGTTGATAGAGTGACCTTTTATTATAGTAGACAACATTTTAATGATTGTAGAGCTCTTACTGAGATGAAAACTAATAATCATGCTATGGAACTAGCAAATTTCCTGAGTAAAAACAGGGTAGTTGGAATATTCACAGACAACAGAGTCCAGGAAGAGACATCTTTTAGCTTATCTGATGGTACTGACATGGGTAGTGTGGGGCCCAGTAAAGTGGAGGATTTGGGGCCTAGTAATGTTGGGGCTAGTGATGTGCAGGCTAGTGGTGTGGGGGCTAGTAATATAGAGGGTCTTGCTTATGATGATGAAATATTAGATAAAAATGATGTTGAAATTAGTGATGATGAACAGTCCATAGGGGAATATTCATGTCATTCTGACATTTTAGAAGATAGTGATAACAATTTAAGTGATGATGAGCTTAATGTGGATGTTGAAGTGTAATGGGGTGGGTTACACAGCATGGTTACTGAGAGGCGGTATAATGGACCTTCAGGAGATGTGAATAAGCATAGTAAGTTTCCAGTCTTTAACCCAAATGTAGACATAGCAAATCCTACCTTTAGCATTGGGTTGTGTTTCCAAGACACACCTACCTTCAGGGATGCTGTTAGACAACACTCAATCCTGAATGCAAGGGATGTTGTATTTACATAGAATGACAAGGACAAAGTTCAAGTTAAATGCAAACATGAAACTTGTCCTTGGAAAGTGTTTGCTTCCAAATTACATGGGGAAGATACAATGCAAGTGAAAAGTTTACACAGTATCCATGAGTGTTGTAGGGTTGAGAGAGTGTCTGCAGCTAATTCTAAATGGTTAGCAGAAAAATATAAGGACAAACTTCTTTCCATTCCAAAGTGCCCAGTAGGATCAATGATGAAAGTGATGCAAAAAGATTGCAAATTGTTATTTAGTAGGTTTCAGATGTATAGAGCAAAGCATAAAGCCCTACAAATGACATCTGGTTCTGAGGAAGAACAATTTGATCTGCTGTGGAGGTATGCTGTTGAACTTGTTAGGACTAATAAGAACACAACTGTGAAAATTAAAACAAAAGAAGAGGATGGGAAGTCAATTTTTAAGAGGTTTTATTGTTGTTGGGGTGCACTTAAGGCTGGGTTTTTAGAAGGTTGTAGACCTGTGATATGTCTTGATGGATGTCACCTCAAGACACAGTGTGGGGGTATCCTTTTAAGTGCAATAGGGATTGATGCCAATAATTCTATGTATCCTATTGCATATGTTGTAGTTGAAAAGGAAAAAACAAGCACTTGGTTGTGGTTTTTAGGGATTTTAATTGCTGACTTGTCCATAGCTAATGGTGGTGGAAAGTGGACTATAATGTCTGATAAACAAAAAGGTTTAATAGATGCACTTCAGACTTTATTGCCCAACTGTGAGCACAGACATTGTGTGTTGCACTTGTATAGCAACTTCAAGGCATCACACAAGGGTTTGGCTTTGAAAGTCATATTGTGGAAGGCTGCAAAAGCTACAAGAATTGTGGACTTTTAGAAGGTTCTAAATGAACTAAGAGAAAAGGATTTGGAAGCATATAAGTGGCTTGCTAAAAGACCTGCTGCACAATGGTCTAAGTCCTACTTCAGTACATACCCCAAATGTGACCTTTTGTTGAATAATATGTGTGAAAGCTTTAATGCTATGATTCTGAACAGTAGAAGCAAACCAATCATTGATATGTTGGAGACAATTTGGATGATATTAATGAAGATGGTTCATGTGAAGAGAGACTAAATGAAAAAGTACAAAGGTGAATTGTGTCCTAACATTCAGAAAATGCTTGAGGAGTACAAGAAGAAAAGTATGGAGTACATTGCTCACTGAAATGGTCATGATCAGTTTGAATTGGAGGGCTCTTATGGACAAAGGTTTACTCTGCACTTGGGTGAAAAAACTTGTAGCTGTAGAAAATGGCAGCTTACTGGAATCCCATGTCCACATGCAATTTCTGGCATGTATTACATGGGATACAAGCCAGAGGATCATGTAGCTGACTGCTACAAGAAATCAACCTTCATAAGGACTTACAGTCACCTGATGACACCTCTGCATGGTCCTGAAGAGTGGCCCCAGTCAAGGATGCCTCCATTGCAAGCCCCCATTAAGGAAAACATGCCAGGAAGACCAAAGAAGCAAAATAGAATTAAGAGTCCTCAAGAGATAGAAGAAGAGAAGGCCAATCAAGCCAAAGAGAGAGCCAAGAAAGTTGTGGTGGATAATGTTGGAAATGATACTGGGAAAGTAGGCAAACAAGGGGTGAAAATGAGTTGCAGACTCTGTGGGTTGAGGACACACAATATTAGAACTTGTCCACAAAATCCAAAAAATCAGGAAAAAAATGAACACATGGAGGTTCTTCCACCTAATGTGGAAAGGGTAAGATGTACTTTTTGTTATTAGTTAACTTTATTGATTGAAATACATGTGACAAAATGTTCCTTATTTGACAGGGTGAAAAGAGGAAAAGAAAGGAAAATGACTCTGTTAACACTTCTAGAGAGACAAGGAGATCAGTGAGTATACTAGGATAACTCTACTTTTGTTCTTTAGTGTTAATAACTCTCTTTATTCTGCAAGTGTCAATAACTCTCTTGTATTTTTTGGTATTTAGTTTAAGGTTGCTGGACAGGACCATGTGGCAAGTACTCAAGTATCAGTGACAGGCCCTGCTATTAAGAAAAGAAAGCTACTTGTGAAAAGAAGGAAACCAAAAAATCCAGAAGTTGTTCCATTCACTGAAGTTGCCTCTCCTAGCAAAAATGTAGCCAAAGCTCCTGCCAACTCCACTAAAACCAAGTCCATTCAAACTGCACCAAAGACCAACCTGCCTCAAACTAGATCCAAGTCTACTCAAGCTTCACCAAAGGCCACTTAGAGAATAGAAGTTGCAAATGTGTCAGTCACTAAGTCCAAAGGAAAGCAAGTTTCAAAGGTTGCAGCCACTAAATCCAAAGAAATGGAAGCTGAAAAGGTAGCAGCCACTAAATCCAAAGGAAAACAAGCTACACAGGCTGCAAACCCTGTAAATGTAAAACCTATATCCTCTGTAGCCCCTCAACCTGCAAATCCTACTCAAGGGTTGAGACTGAACCTGCCTCCTTTGAGTTGCCTTGTAAATTCTGTTGTTTCATCAAGCCAGCAAGGGATCAAACCGTCTCAGGTATTGAATGAGAAAGATGACAATGAAAAAGTTCCAATGTGCACTCAGCATTCTTTTTAATCTTTTTGCAGTGTCATTTTGTTGAACAATGTATTTTGAAGTATGTGACTGCATATTTGAGTATTTGGCATTGTTAATGTGCACCTTTTGAAGTATTTTGTAAACTCTCAATTCATATTGTTAACGTGCACCTTTGGAAGTATTTTGTTGAACAATGTAAACTCTCAATTCATATTGTTTAATGAATGGCACTAGTGAACTTTTGGATTGGATATGCTAATTGTCCACTTTGATATCATTTTGTGTATATTACTTTCACTTTTGGAACCTTGTATATCATTTTGATTCACTTGTGTCTATGGTGTATGTTGACATCAAGAACAGCAATAACATTACATCAATTGACATCAATAACAGCAATAACATTACATTAAGGACAATTGCCTTCAAAACTTCCAACATACATCCGATTTTTTGACAAAAGTTCAACCACATCACAAAAAAAAGCGAACTTTGTCTAGAGAAATTAACCTTTCTACTTAAGGCCTACTATTTGCCAAAAAAAAAAAAGCCATAATTTTGGCCATTACAACCCTACTTCATGTAATATACAACAAACCAAGAAGCAGCAACAGCAATCCACAACCACCATTCCCGTGCCTTTTTTCCTCCGCATCACGTTCAAGCCTGTTCAGTCGACGCAGAAGCCCCGGAATGATCTGCCGAGATCTTTCACACATAGTAGGATCAGTCCAGTCGAAGAAGTTGCACCTCCAACCTCCTACACCCGTAAATTCGCACAATTACTGGGAAATCAGAAAAATAAAACTCACCCAAGGTAAAAAAAAAAATGATGTAAATCAACCAAACCTAAACTCACTCGGAATTTGTCGCATATTATGTATCTTCTACCTGGATTGAGGTCGGTCTAGGGAGTTTTCCGAATTGATGGCCTTCCGCAGTAGCAATTTCTCTCCATGGACGTCTGATTTTTAGGTTCTATTTCTGAAATTAGGGCAAAAAAGGGAAAGGAGAGGGTGATATTAAGGGAAGAGAATTAGTTGGGTGGCAGGTGAGCAATTTAATGGAGATATATCCTTTTTCTTTCTTTTTTCTAAATTACATCTTGACATGATTTGACGAAATTACCCTTATGAGTATCATGTGCGTGGCACATGGGACGGAATATTCCATTAGATTAGGCCGGAATTTGACCCAGGGGGCAAAGTGCACGAATACAATAGTTTAAGGTGTCGACTGCAACTTTTAATAGTTTGGGGGGCAAAGTGCACATCACCTTATAGTTTGGGGGGGTGTCTGCTATTTTCCTTAATAGAGAGAAAGATCACCTCGTCCACGCCCATCTGGACCGTGGCTGTGCTAATACACAATGGTGTTCTCTTTTCCCAAATGCCATGGTCACTAACATATCGACAATTCATTTTGACCATAGTGCGATTCTTGTCCAATTTAATCCAGTCATATCCTCTAGTGGGCATTGTAAGAAAAAATGTTTTCGTTTCGAATCTGTCTGGCTTAGGCACAGTGATTGTGAACAAGTAATTCATAAGTCTTGGGATCCGAGTGTTGGGGGGGCTTGGAGCGATCGTGCGATTGGGAATATTAGAATTTGTCGTGTTGGTCTTCTTAAATGGGATACTAATTCGATTTCTCACTCTAAAAATAGGATTCAGGTCCTAGAGAATCTCATTGTCCATCTTCGTGAAGGTCCCGTCACGGCTGTCTCTAAGGCTGCCGAAACTTCCGCGCGTGTGGAGTTGGAGGAACTCCGCTCGTGCGAAGAAACAAGTTGGAAACAACGTAGCCGCTCCCTTTGGATGAAGGATGGCGATCAGAATACAGGTTTTTTTCATGCGTGTGCTAGTGAACGAATGAAACATAACTCCATTAATAAGATTCGGAATGAGCTAGGCGAGTAGTGTGAGAATGAGGAAACAATTCACCAGGTTATTACTCTCTATTTTGCTCATATTTTCACATCTATTGACCCGGATTTGGAAATCTTGGATGAAGTGCTGGAGACAGTCCCAAACCGTGTCACAGAAGCAATGAATAATACTCTTCGACGAACTTACACAACCGATGTAGTCAGTTTTGCTTTATCTCAAATGCACCCATTAAAATCTCCGGGGCCAGATGGTATGTTCTTCCAAAATTTTTGGCATATTGTAGGTCCTGACATTACTTCTTGTATTCTCCATGCCCTTAATAATCGTGCTTTCTCACCTAAACTTAATTTCACGCATATTGTGTAGATCCCAAAATGTAATAACCCCGAGTTTGTTTCTCACTTTCGTCCTATTAGTTTATGCAATGTTATTTATAAACTTATTTCCAAATGCATATCTAATTGCATCAAACCATTTTTAAACTCGATTGTTTTTGAGAGCCAATCAGCCTTTGTTACTGGCAGGCTTATTACTGATAATATACTTGTTGAGTATGAATTAAACCATCTATATATACTATATATATATATATATATATAGGATATGGATCAAATACATCCCTTGCCATTAAGTAAAATATAAGACCCAATCTAGGCCTTTGATTCAATTTGATCCCAAGGTCTACATTTAACACATTTAACTGATTTAATAATTTGTTTTAATTATGTAAAGGGCATTTTAATCATTAAATTATAACTAACAGATTCAATTTAATACACTGTATCAAATCAAATCCCCAGTTTCACGCGCCATAACCGATTTCATTATATTCTTTCCATAATCACATATATCAGCAAAATTGATAAGAGATATTTTTTTACCCATTCCATTCATCATCAAATTGGTTGTTTTCCAACAAAATTGATTCGAGATATCGTTTTACCCGTTCAATTCATCATCAAGTCGGTTGTTTTCCAACAAAATTGATATGAGATATTGTTTTTTTCCCGTTCAACTCATGTTTTATGGCTGAGATAGTTTCAGGTATTGTTAATCATCATCACATCGATTTATGAGTTCCAGCAGTAAATTGAATAGATTATACATCATCTTATATGATATTATACAGTGTATTATACATTAATATACAGTACATATAATGATATTATACAGTATCATTATTAACTCATCATATCGCGCGATAAGTTATCCATTGATACGAGTCTTTTTCCCAGATTAATTCATTATCAAGTCAATTAATCATCAAGATCGTTTTTAATCATAATCGTCAATTCGGATTCATATTCGGTTCCGCGGTTTATCATCCAGTTATAAAGACAGAGAATAGAAGAAAAAGAAAGTGGAAGCTATGGTAGGAATACACTACAATACAAATCATTATACACTACAATACAGATCATTATACAATGTGAATTTTATACACAACTATATAGAATGGTATAACAGATTATAGATTAGATTCATTATTATACACTACAACATAAACCATTATACACTGTGAATTTTATACACAACTTTATAGAATGGTATAGCAAAAACTGTTTTTGGAATTTGGTCCCAAACTCTACTTCAATCTTGTAGGAAACGTCGTTTTAAAAACAACTCAGATACTTATCATAAGTATGCTGAGCACCACCCTCTCGGGCCCAAATTCCATCGTTTTAATAGGTTTTTTCGCGTTTTTACGTTTTCAGTCGGATTTTTATTTTTATTTTTATTTATTTCCATTATTTTCGTACTTTACCTTGTTTATATTTACTGTATATTTGATTATTAAATATTATATAATGGATTAATTAGCTATTATATTCACTGTATAATGGCTTATATGATAGTGTATAATGGGTTATAATATACTGTATAATGTAATACAAAATGTTGTATAATATATTCAACTGACTGTTGGAAGGCGCACAATCACATGTTGTATATCCCTATTGTATGAACTGTATAATGTAATATAATACGATGTATAATGTAATATAATATGATGTATAATGTGTTCAAATCACTATTGAAAAAGTCACTATTTTCAGAGGGTTTGCAATCTCGATTTCCAAATTTTTTTTAGAGTTTCAGAATTTTTTTGTGGTGATAATCTATGGAATTATAGGTTTAATAGGATTCTATAACTTTTTTGAGTCAATTTTGGTAACAAATCGAGAGATTATAGGTGAGATTTTCGCAGTTTCAAATGGAGAGATTTCACGGAAGATTTTATGCCGTTATTTTTGGGAGGATGATGCTGTGTAATGAAAAAATTGACAATTATACCCCTTGAGCGAATTAGAACCCATTTTGCCTCATGTTTCTGGATTATTTTTGGACTGTTGGATTTAATTGATCCAATAGTGTATAATAGGTCTTATATCTTATCTTAGATAGGATATGTATTAGATCTTGACCCTATATATATATATATATATATATATATATACTATACTAAAAGTGTGTATATCATAGTTGTTTGTTCCAATTGTGAATTGACTCAATTACCCTTGCTAACACACTTTTTATAAATTCAACCATCCAATTCAATTTTATCATACAAAATTGAGAATGCAAAGTGCAAATTTATTATGGGTAAAGTTCAAATTTTGGCAAATATTTTGCCAATATGCTGTTATTTAAGAATTAGCAAATCCTGTGAAGTTTATGATGCAAAGTGAGGAAAAAAAATCTCTAGAAAAGTGCAAAAAAAATCAATAGTTCGGAGAGTTTAATATCACTACCCCTAAAAAATTTATAATTCTAAACTCCCTAATAATCACTCCACTCCGTATCTACTACTGAAAAAGAAAGTGTGGATATCATAGTTGTTTGTTCCAATTGTGAATTGATTCAATTACCCTTACTAACACACTTTTTATAAATTCAACCATCCAATTCAATTTTATCATACAAAATTGAGAATGCAAAGTGGGGAATAAAAATCTCTAGAAAAATGCAAAAAAATCAATAATTCGGAGAGTTTAATGTCACTACCCCTAAGAAATTTATAACTCTAAACTCCCTAATAATCACTCCACTCCGTATCAACTATTGAAAAAGAATAAAAAGAAAAAGTAAATAATCGAACTGGTTCCTTAGTTGATGCATCATTCTCCATGTCTGAGAAATTACAAAAGAAAAAATCCATAATACTAAATTACCATCCTATGACATGATCCCCTCGAAACCTTCAGAGAAGGAATTAGATTTAGAACAAGTGACGAATAAGTTAAACATCCAACACAAGATCAAGATTAAACCAAGGAAATGCTGCTCTCACCACCAGGGGGTTTACGAACGCCACCAAAGTAATCTCTGGATTTAGCCTTTCCATCTCCAAATATATCACTCCCACTCATTTCTTTCAACTTTGCCACGCTCAACGGCTTCTCAGCAGACCCAGGAGGAACGTCTCCCTTGAAAATGTTGTTGCCTGTAAGCTCTGCAAACTTCTGATCGTGAATTTTCTTCGAGGTCTTCACCTCAGCTTCATCGCCAAACAATATATTACTTTGTCCTCCAGCAGGCTGCAGATAATTTACATAATATGTTTTGTTATAAATGAAAAGAGATAATTATATGCACAACCCCTCAAGTGATAGCCCTTGAGGTTTTGCAAATTACCAAGACACCCTTTGTCACATCTTGCCAACCCAAAAAACAGCTTTTCACTGACAGAGGGTAAAATTGTAATATATTTTTAAGTTATGGTAATTTTACAAAACTTGGGCTGTATATCGTAATTAGAGCCTTATAAATGAGAGACTATGTAATTTACTCTAATTGAAATTGAGAAGCGAAGCAGATAAGAAGCTATTGAAAGGAGAAATAGTGCCTGAATCCTGATCCAACACATTCATGATAACTTAGCGGAGAAATACAAAATCATTTGGAGATTCCTTTTTCTACCTAACACAGAACTAATGATTCTTATGGAGGTTTGGAGACAGATAAAATAACCATTACTCGCAAATAGTGGACTCATGCGGATCCCATATGAATAAATGAGCCCCACTAAGAATGATCCATGTAGAAGAAGTCAACATAAATAGGGCTGAAAAAGTAATTTAAGCTACTTAACACTAAACTCGACATGAATCGTTTAACATAATAAACAAGCTTGAACACATTTTTCAAGTCTGCTCGAACTAGACTCGATTATTCAATATAATAAAATGTGTAAAAATATCAAGCTACTCGAGCTCGACTTTCTTTCGACTCAATTAAAACTCAGCTCAAGCTAGACTCGATTAGTCAAAAAAATAAACAATGTGTAAAGAAATCAAGCTATTCGATCTCGATTCATTTTTGACACAATTAAAACTCGATTCAAGCTATACTCGATTAGCCAAAAAATAATAAAAATATTCCGTAAAAATATCAAACTACTCAAACTCGACTCGTTTTCGATTCAACTAAAGTTCAGCTCTACTAGGGACCAAACCAAGTTCAGACTCAATTTTGAAGTTTGATAATTATTCACATAAGCTTGAACAATACCTTGTTTGGCTCAATTCGATTCACTTAGACATAAAAGCAATCTCATTTGGAAATTATTTTAATTTTCCATGTAGCTTTGAAGAGACAGCTAGACAACTATGAATTACAAGGCTCCGTATGGTTATGTTTTCTAAGTTATATTCTGAGTTTTTTTTGGAAAATGCGTATTATAGAAATTCGTGTAAAAATATTGACTTTTGTTGTTTGTTTGGATGTGTTTTTAGAAAATAGTTGGAAGTGGTGTTTGATGTGACATAAAGTTGAATTTTATTTGGATTTGATATATGAAGTAATTGAATTAATTATGAATGTGTGTGTGTGTGTGTATATATATATATATGAATGATTTGATATAAAGTATGTGTGTATATATATATATACATATATATTTAGTTATTATAAAATATGATAAAGTAAGAAAGATAATTAGTTGAAAAGTGGGATGGTGTAATTAATGATGCAAGATTGTGAATTGATTGAAAGGATGAAATGATTGGTTGTTGTATAGGGGAATGTGTAGTAGGATTTAAAATTTGAGTATTTTCTGTAGAATTTACCTAGAAATGTGCATTTTCATTTTCTGGTGATCCAGAAAATGAAAATGCAATTTTGAAAACATAACCATACGCAGCCAAAACCTTTTTCTGCAGGAAATTGGACTCAAAAGAACCAATATCGCAATTATTCATGAAAGCAAGACCTAGAGAAGATAACATCATTCATGTACAATTAGAATATGAGTCTCATGCAAATTCAGAAAGTTCAGAAGATGATAAAAAAGTTTCCCTCGGTGCAGTATATGCAATTCAGACTTATCTTTCAAATATTTTATTAAATTCCAAATATTTATGGTGCTTATTGATGTGTAATCAAACAATAACTGTTCTCCACGCAATTTAACTCACATAAAACTCAATTATAAATAAAAGAAACCGGAGAAAGATCAGGGCTCGGCTAAGGAAGCTAACTCACATTAGAAACTTTGACAGAAGTTCGTACACTCCGTGGAGCAGGTTCACCCATATCTTTGGTCTCTTTTATTTCCATAGTGCGTGTAGCAGCCAATGATCGAGGAGGAATTTCAGGTGGAGGGCCAAAGATGTCATTTCCACTGAGTTCTTTACATTTAGCATTAGAAAGTTGCTTCTTAGTTTTGCTCTCCGAATCACTTTCCAATGTTCCACTAAGTTCACGCTGTTTTGCCACCTCAGGGATAGTGGTAGGTTTCTTAGGAGAAACTCTTTCTTCAGTACTAAAGGAAATTTGACTTATTCCATTTGTAGCTTGCTGATAGCGACAAAAAAAAGATGGGGGGTTAAGAATCAGAAAAATAAATCAAACTTAGATAATTTACTGCTATAGTGGTTAGAGATCAGATGGTTTTTTTTTGGGGGGGGGGCAACAATCAGAATAATAATAAAAGAATCAGAAAAATAAATCAAATTTAGATAATTTACTGCTATTGTGGTTAGAGATCAGATGGTTTAATACCTGCACGATGCGTACAGACGTTCGGTTATTAAAATTACCATCAGAAGTTCCAGATATGATTGAATCATCTTCACCACCGGCTGCAAATATTTTGCTGCCAGTCATCTCCTTTAATTTATAGCCTGAACAAGGCTTCCTGGAAATAGCAAATACAACAATTTTCCTTCAGCCTTATTAAATGGAGAGCCATTAATGTCATATGCCAAGGTGTATCCAAGAAACTCGACTTAAGTTTTCCAAAAACTATTTAATGTAATTAATGTCAGATTGGATCTTTCATTCTGATTTGGTGCTTCGTTTGCATTTCACATCATAGATGCATGCGAGTGTATAAAATATTTACTTAAATGTACACCTGAATGTGAATAATACACACTTATCGTACATCTGTACGATGAAAAACGAAATTAAAGACAAATTGAAATAGACAATTCAAAGTGAATTCATGCTATCAACCTCATCTATTGCCTCTCCTTCAACTCCAAAGAAATAACAAAAATGGTATCATCATTTAGCATCATAAAATCCTCAATAAGAGTCAAGTGAGGAGATCACATCAACAACAATAACTGGAATATCATTTCTTCTGGATGAATAAGGATGTATCTCATTTAACCAATTTGTGGTGGTCTGGTGGAAACGAAAAACTTAAATAAGTTTGATTATAACAGAAACAAGATACCTTGCTCTATTATATATATTATACACCTACTTTATAACTAGAAGGTCTAGAAGACACTAACAACCGGCGATATACCTTTTCCATTCAACATGTGCCTCTTACACCCTACGTTCCAAATAACACACGTTTTCAATTATAAGTAATTCAATGATAAAAGATTGTTTTTTATCTTTATTTTCCAAGAAGTTGTTACACCATCACGCCAAGTGACCTTCTAGTTTTCTACTCTACTTACTCACAGTTCATCTTTTAAATGTCCTTGACTTGCTTACAACCTTTCATTAGTAAAAAGAGGAATCAACAACATCTGCCACTTAGAATTTTATGACTCAAAAAATGTGTTTCGACATTTTTTTTCCATTTTCTTTGCCTGAAGCTTTTCAGGAACGCAAAACTAACTCTGACCATTAAATCAGTAAATCTAAAGGGAAAAAAATCAAAATCTTTCTAAAAAAAAAAAAATTAAATTCCGAATCACAATTTGAATTTTTTTTAAAAAAATAAACACTAATTGCTTCAGAAATATAATTGCAGAGTGAGTGAATAGCACCATAATGCAATGCAAGCAATATATATCAGACTTAAATTGTTCAAAATGCGTTCTAATCTAGATATCGAGAAACAGAAATTTAAGGAAAATAAGAAATAAAATAGTACCTTTTATTAAGGCTCTCAGATTCCTCTTCAGTGATCTGACCTCCAAACAGCACCTTACCCATTCCATCCGATGGCTATTCAAATTCAAAATACAAAAATACTAGTACAAGATAAGAAGAATTGTAAAATGAATTATTGAACGAAAAATGACGTATTGCGGCGGTGGTACCTGGTTAGGACGAGAGGCGGTGGCGGAAGCAGCAGCGCCGGCCGCCGGAGCTTCCGACCACGTCAGCAGATCTGAAGTGTTAGTGTGAGTCTTCCGAACAGGTGTTCTACTCTCCATTCTTCTCTCCTCTCTTTGGGGTTTCTTGTTTTGAACTTATTAAATTCATTATTTCCTATTAAATTCTAGTTATATCCACCTGAATTACGGAATTACGTCATTTGCCGCATTTTAAGTCATTGCACTAAATACTAATAAATGTACCAAATGAGTCTGTGAATATTATTTTTTTAATCCGTTAATTTGATATTTTTTGTATTTTAATCTTTTAAGTTGGCGCATTGCAAAATTGGTTAATTATTTTTGAACTTTTTGTAATTTTAGTTTTTCTTGTGCTTATAAAATTAATAAATTTAATCTGTGTCATAGTCCTCATAAATAAATCAAGTTTAACATGCTTTCGAAATAAAATTCGACTTTTATAAATTCATATCATTATTTGACTGTCGTACCACCGAATATTCCAAGTCCTCATTTTTATGAATTAGGTCGTCTTTCGGATACCATTTTGAAGGGGATTATGCTACTGACTAAATTTACCAATTTTATAAGCACAAAAAGACTAAAATTACAAAAAGACCGAAGATAATGAATTAATTTTGCAATGCGACAACTTAAAGAATTAAAACACAAAAGGATCAACTTAACTATAAAAATAATTTCCCCCAAATGAGTCCCTTTACTTTAACTGCAGTTTGGATAAAAAGCTAGCACGTTAGTCACAAACATTAAGTACCAAAAACACCCTTTTCAAATGAGAAATTCTTGTATACATCCGGTATGAAACTCAGTTACATGCATCAGCACACAATAAAAATTAATTAAAAATATTTTACTTATTTTTATATTGAATATACATTTTTTTTGTTCGTGCCTTGATGCATGCAATTGGGTCCCACACCAGATGTATACAAAATGTTTCCCTTTCAAATAGGGGAAAAAGTCACATCCTTTGAAGCTATTTCTTTTGTTACCAAATAACTAAGTTGCAGTTTGAACATACGACTTTAGTTATAATGAAAAAACTTGACAGGTGAATTTTTTTTAAGTCATTTCGTAAAAATGACAAAATCACGTAATTTAGAAAACTAGTCTCAGAAAACTCCTGATTACTCTCAAATCATCGATATTCTAGCAAGAGTTTTTGAGTTAATATGTCGAAGGTGAAGTGCTTAAAGGGTTTGGAAAGGATTTGGGCATATTATCTTGGACGAATTCTTGGTGGAGACTATCATTTGCTCCGAGAAGAGTTTTTTTATGGTTTTATGTGCGAACTTGTAAAATAATTAGGGTTTAAAAATTCATTGTATTTATGTTATTATTAGAGTTTAAGTTTTAAAAATTAAAGTTTATGTTAATATTGTATGAGTTAGGGTTTCGGGTAATAGTATGTGTTGGATTTCTTTGGTGCCTTATTGTAATAGTTATTAGGCATTTTTTAAAAATTATTTAATTAAATTTAATAATCATGTAATATTATTATTTTTTAAAAATAAATATGAAGATCTAATACTCATATAAATAAAATTTCCAATGATAACAAACAAAATTGAGTAAATTTTTTCATTAGTAAATGTATAATTTAATATTCATATAAAGAAATTATTCAATGATAATCATTTGAACTGAATCATCTTTTTTCTAAAAAAATATTAGATTATAAATAAATAAATAAATTATATAATGATATATATACATATCCAATCTCCTGTGTTGTGGAATGAGGTTACATCTAGTGTATATATAGATAGATGCAACATAATTAAATTCAAAATTTAAATTTTGAAAAGAACACATGTTTAAAGAAAAAGAAACCATGAAACATCAATTTGCAACAAAAGATTTGATTGATACAAGATATAACATCAATTTGCAACAGAAGATTTGATCGCATGTAAACATCATTCTCTCAAGCCATATTAGCTTATATGATTTCAGATTGTCCATTTATCTAAAAGAAATAAATGAGATATAATATTTCAAGTGTACATGCATGGTGGACGAAAAACTATGAATGTCAAATTGTATTAGCTGTTATTGTAATATTAATCTTAAATAATTTTGCTTTAATTTTCTAAAAGGACAAAAATTATAATATAACTAGTTGTTAACCCGCGTCAAGGCATGAAAAATACTATTTCTTTTACAACATAAATTATTAAAATAAGGTACCAGATATTTGAATTTATTGGTCCCAAGTGGCATACGAAAGGGTCTAAAAGGGGGAGTTGAATAGACCCTGAAGTCTTTTTCGACTCCAAAAGGTTTCGTATTAAAAAGGTTTTGGACGCTTGAAATGTGAACGCTTGACTGAGCGTTTACTTAGAAATATAGACGCTTAGGTTAAGCGTCTGATGAAGACTGTTTTTAGAGAGTTAACATAGACTTCAAGATTTGAATACTTTAACCGAGTGGGTTTAAGCGTTCAGTTCTTTAATCAGTGTTAGCACAGCGGAATGATTTTGCTAGTCTTCTTTTGAACACCAGAAGTTTCTTAGTTGCTTGGCGTTTGATTGTATTTTACTTAATCAATTTATGCAATGATATGATATGAAAGAATTGACTGAAAAGTAAATAACACAATATTTGTAAGGTTCGTTGGGTGATGTAATCCCAACTACGTCCTTCTTCTCCTTGAACACTTGGAGGCAATCCACTAAAGTGATTCTCAAAGAATCACACAAAATCTTCTACACAATAGGGAGAGATAGATGTCGATGACTTGAGCTCCTTGATCACACAGATTTCTGCTCCAAATCACTTCAATCTCCTTGCTTCTTTCACCCAGAAATGATGCAAGTATCCAACTTCGACTTCACACAGATCGCGAGGCTTGGATGAGTTTTTCAAAAACGGTTTGTTTGATTTTGATGAAGTTCAAACAACTTGGAAATATCTCAGTAGGAAAGTGGTTTCTTCGAAAAGAATGTTTGAGATATTTGTTGACTGTCTCAGGATTGAAGAAAAGCAGAGGAAATATTTTCTTGAATATTCTGGCTTTTCTGAGAGTTTAAGGAATGAGACTTCAATGCAATAGCAATTCGACTTGAAGATTAATTGTTCTCTTTTTTTTGGCTTGTTGTTGAAGTCCTATTTATAGGCATTCTTGGAGAAAGTGCCCGTTTGACACATGCACAGGCGCGTGTCTCTCACTTCCGCGAGTGAACAATTTTTGTCCTTTTTCCTGAAAATCTGCTGCACAAAAGTTGGTGCTGCAGTCTGAGATAGTTGACAGTCCAATAGGGTGGCTTCTCCGTACGTCTGAAAATGCTTATCACATTTAATGCTCTTATCAGCATTTAATGCATTTGAATTAAATACCCGTTGGTACTTAATGCTTTGAGAATATTTGCATTAAACTCCTTCTGGACTTAGAACTAAATTCAGGTGAAATTACTTCTGTCCCATAAGGAAACGCTTGATGTAGCTGGTCAATTGGACGCTTGGAGACTTTTATCTTCTTTCAGAAATCAGGCGCTTGAGTCTTCGAACTTTACTACTGATAAACTCACTCAGAAATTATCAGACGCTCAGCCTAAGACTACTTAGCCTAACAATCTAAAGTAAAATAAAACAAAGCCTAATAGGCCTATTACAAAATTAATGCTTCAAAACTTATACAAATTTTCTACTAAAATCAAACTTATATATTTTGGGGTCTAACACAAAGTCCTAATTGTCATCATCAAAACATCTAACATGAAATTCCTAACAGAATTTGATAATACATCAACCAGGTATAAGTTTTTTTTTTTACTATTATTTCAATTAGCCAAGCAAACTATTAATTGAATTCGTCCAATGAGGCTAGAGATAATTATGTTAGGTATTTAAATAATAAAAATATTTGTCATCAAAAAGGAATTTCAATTGTACATGAATAATAAATAATTCCAAAGCACCTATATAAGCACCCCCAATGCAGACAAATTGTTTACTCGATTATTTTTTGCTTGGTTTCTCTCAGCCTAAATTTTTGAAACATTATAAAATGCTGCATAGCATTGAGTTTTTTTTTGTTTTTTTTTCAAATTTCCTATTTATAATTATTATATAATGTTGTCTTATAAGCATCCATGAGAAGTTTACTTTTATATAGAGAAATTGAGGAAGATTCGGTCAAACAAATAAAAATATAAAAAAGGAAAAAGAAAGTTAAATAATTATTGTTATACCATAATATAAATGACAATAAAAATGAAAAAGTTTGCATTAGTATGCATGAAAAGCTAGAATAATTAAATTAAGAATGATTGCCATAAGAAATCCCTCTTGCAAGTCCATGGTGATTCCTGCATACCAAATTCACCAAAAATTATTCATGGTGATTCTCCAACATTTCAAAGTTTTCCTGCGAGCGTTCAAATGTAATCACACGAAATATTAAAACATATAGGATCATCTTTGCATCTCTATAATGAGTAATCATGTGTCCTAGAATTTTTTTTTCTTGGTGGTAAATTTTCATATAAAAGGTCATAGCTATACCTGGAAATATTTGGCTAAACCAAACTAGCAAAGCTCTTCAATCTTCACCCCAAAAGAAAAGTAGAAAGAGCACAATGAGTTAGAACTTTTATCATTAGATTAAAATAAAGTATAATATTTCATTTTAAGCTTTAAAATAATCAAAAAATAGTTTTATTTTATGTCATTATCAATGCCATGGTCACCTTCATGCAGTTTAGCCTTTTGCCATTTCCCCGTTACAATACGAAGTACGACGATGGTCGCAAACAACCCATACCCTAATCTTATTTACAGCTTGTCTCAATAGATGGAGTGACTATTAATCCTCTCGTCTTCCACTTTTGTTCACCTGGGAATCTTATTGTTATTGTTAAATGAGTATAAAATTTGTCTGAATTTCCCAATATAGATAAAAGGTATAGAAATCAGCATAGATGGGGAATATTAAAAATTTACATATCTAAATTGAAAAAAAATGGATGAAACTGTCACCAAATCGACCTATGCTAATGTTACGATTATGCCCTCAAATGCCATAGAGGATAGAATGATAGAGCATCTTTCTTGTAATGAACTTATTTGTTATTTATTAATAAAAGACATCATTTAGTTTTCACTTAAATCTTATCTGCATCTATAAGTAGTGCAAAACGTTTTGTCTATGTTTTCAGTGCAATCCCTCTACTTCCTATGGGATAGGAAGATTCACACTAGAGAGATTGATCTTGATTATTTAAACTCGTTAGCAAGTAATATGGAGTCTTTAATAAACAAATAATGACTTAGAAGACTTGTACAATCTTAGCTCTGACATGGGAGTGCCAGTCGAACATCATGTGATGGTGGAACTTAAGACTGTAGGCACATCAGTGGAAGTGATATGCTCGAACACGACTCGCATCGGTTCTGTCACATGGGTTTTCACTCTGTGACTGTCAATGACAGAACTGATTATGCGTAATAGGTATAAGTGAACCTTTGACCTGAAGTATTAGGCTGAAGATGCACTTGTGACGTCAAATATTTCACTAGAGTAGTTAGACTCAATTCACCCATTGGTGGGGTCGACCTCGAAATGTGGCTTGATGGGCAAGTGGTAGTCTTAGCTGATATCCAATATGAGATTTGTTCTCTCATAAGTGAAAGAGAAAGTACCTTATGTGATTATAGATAAATAGAGATCAAAGTCTTTTGGCCAAAGCAAAAGAGACTATTGTGCGAGGCACTAAATCGATCTCAATGATCTCGTATTATTATAATTAATACATATGATCAAGGCCAGTGAGTTTGACATAACCATGACTCTCATTTGACTCGGGCACGTGAACAAAGGGTTTATACTTATACAGTATTTACGATTGGAAGGTTGTGGAATGATCCAATCATTCAATTTCGTTTGGGTTACGAAGTAGGCCACGTGACTGCCTAGATGTTACCCACTTCCTTTGGTTTTCTCTCATTGCCAAACGAAACGAACCTAAAGAGTCGCGCTAAAGAATTGACAAAGAAAAATGAAAAAAGATTTTCTATTTTATTCTGGGAGATTAAATTTATTGGATCAATTAAATAAATAATTAATTACTCATTGGATGAAATAATTAATTATAAAGATAAAATTAATTATTAATTAATTTTCTATGGAAATAAATTAATGAATTAATTTATCTAATTAATTTGGTTATTTAATTTATTTATTTATTTATTGGATATAGTAAATTATTAATTAAATAGATAATTAATTAAAACAAAAGGAAGCCCCGAGCCTAGAATGGGTATCCATTTGGACGCCTACTAGGGTAAGTTGGGCGTCCATAAGGATGCCCAACGAGGTCTCTTTTGTTTGTCTCGGTCAATAAGTCAAGAGGTTATAAAAGGACTCATTGACCTAAAACAAGACATATGAAATCATAACTCTCATAGAAAAGAAAAGAAGAAAAACTCCTTCCCTCTCTATAGCAGGGAATTTTTCATCAATCAATCTGCAAGTGATAATTTAGAGACAACGTGTGTTTGTTGTTTGGATCGAACCTCAAGAAATTTAAGAAGAGTAGATCACACGAGGATTGAAGAATTCAAGATTTTATCAATTCAAAATTTAAAGGAGGAATCGGATCCTCCTACCACTTCGCTTTAACGGGTAAGTTGTTATTCGTTATGCAATTAATTGGTTCATATATGCAAATGGAGAAATAGCTTTGGGTTTAATTAAATTTTTATAGCTTCTGCTGCTTTTTATTCAATTTTTCGCAAAACCCAACAGTGGTATCAGAGTCATTCTCTGATTTGAACATTTGATCATGTTTTTGTGATTTTTGGAAGCATGCAATTATGTGTTCTTAAATCTGCGTTTTTTATGGCTCATAGCATGGATTTTGATTTTTTATGTTTATTACAAATCTAAGTATTATGTGATGATGAGAAAAAAATCAAGAAACGAGGAAAAACGGGGCGTGTTGGGCACGCACGCACACGCTGTGCGCACCCGGCCACACTGCCTGATGAGTCGTGTGTTCCGACACACGACCCGCTGAACCGGGTCTGAAAAATGGGCTATGTGATTTTGGGTCGAAATTGGTATTTGGGTTTTAGGTAAATTTAATTATCCGGGTGGGTCAAAAGGATGATGACCCGGAATAATTCAATTAAGCCCAATTGGAAAATTACTCAATTTCGATTTATTAATTAGTTTGGACTTAATTTAATTAATTTCAAATGGGCCAATGGGTTGGTGATTTGGATTTAAATTAAAACTAGTCCAATAGAAATTAATAACGCGTGCACATTTGTTCCTAATTAATTAATGTTGGGCTCAATTAAATTAGTATTAATTAGTATTGTTTTTTCAAATACAGAGTTGCAAAATGAGCTTTTCTAATTAAAGTTCACCATGGTGGAGAGTTTATACAGATTCCACAAAAGGTTTACATGGGAAGAGAATGTGATCATATTGATTACATTAGTTGTGTTGAGATGTCAATGAAGACAATGGAGCAAATAGGAAAGTTGTTGGGTTTCCATGACTGTACAGGATTCTACTACAGAGTACCAGAGACTGATGATGATAAAGGATTGATCTTCGTCCTAACTGATTCTGATACTACTAGAATAGCAGAATATGGGAGGTTGTTCAAAGAGGTTGAAGTTTTCCTATGTGTAACATTTTCCAACATGATGTTAGAGGATTGTGATGTTCAGGATCCATTGAGTGGTGATCTGTTTAGAGACTCCTTTGGACAACAGGGTCAAATTGTGGATTTAGGTGATGATGAGTCAAGTGAGGGTGAGAGTCTACATGACAGTGATAATGAGTTAGGTGGTGAAGAAGATAGAATTTGTGTAGAGAATATTGACCATGAAGCTGAATGGGGCAACATTGGGACAAGATATGAATCTATGATTGTGGATAGGGAGCTTTAGATCAATGACTCATCAGAGGAGTATGGTTCAGATGATTTGCATAGCCTGTGTAGTGATGATGATGAGAACAGGGTCAAAATACCTAAGTTTCCAAGGTTTAATCCTGATATTGACAAGGATGATCCACAATTTAGAATAGGAATGAGGTTTACCAATGCAAAAGAGTTCAAAGAGGCAGTAAGGAGACATGCAATCAAATGGCAGAGGGATATAAAGTTTGTGAAAAATGATCTTTCAAGGGTGAGAGCAAAATGCTAAGGGCAGAATTGTAAGTGGGTAATTCTTGCCTCTAAACAAAAAGGTAATACTTACTTTGAAATAAGGACTTTGCAAGCAACTCACAAATCTGGCAGATTGTTAAACAAACCCAAATATCTCACATCAAAAATTTTAAGTAGACAGTACTTACATGATTGGACAATAAACACTCAATGGCAGATGGGAGATTTTATGGAAAAGGTTCAGAGGGATATGAACATAGATATCAGCAGAAACACATACTATAGAACTAAGGAGCGGGTTTGGGGTCTATTGTATGGACAGTACAAAGAGCAGTACACAAGGTTCATGACTACTGTCAAGAAATTGGGGATACTAATCCTGGCTCTACTGTGGTGCTCAAAACTGTGAAAAATAATTTAACGGGTGAAGAAATGTTTCAAAGGCTTTACATATGTCTTCAAGCATGTAAGCAAGGGTTCAAAGATGGGTGCAGACCTATTGTGGGAGTTGATGGTTGCCACCTAAGAGGGATACATAAGGGAGTTCTTCTGACAGCTGTTGGTTTGGATCCAAATAACTGCATCTTCCCTATTTGTTATTGTGTGGCAGAAGGTGAGCAAAAGAACTCATGGAAATGGTTTTTAGAACTGCTAATTGAAGACATAGAGATTTATAACCAAGAGAAGTGAACCATTATGTCAGATAGACAAAAGGTATGATTTATTTAACTTTTACTTTCACTTATGTATTCATTTTTTCCGTACTGTCACTCATGTAGAAAATGGGAGTTAACAGGAATCCCTTGTGTCCATGGGGTGTGTTGCATTGCTAGTTTTGGGAGAGTGCCTGAAGATTATGTCCATGAGTTCTATTCTACAACAATGTACCAAAAAGCTTACAAGTACATCATCAATCCAGTGAGGGGTCCTCACCAATGGCCACAAACTGGGAGACCAACTGTGAGTGGACCTGGTACAATTAGATTACCAGGCAGACCTGTAAAAGCAAGGAGAGAAGAACCTGATGAGATAGTTTCTCCAGTAAATGGTACAACTAAGTTGACAAAGACAGGACAAAAGAAATACTGTAAAGGTTGTGGCAAAGATGGACAAAACATATCTACATGTCCTTCTAAGAAAAATAATGTAGAACCAGTTGAAGTTGTAAATGACCGGCCTGGAGGCACTGTAAGTGAAGAACCAGTTGAAGCTGTAGAAATTGAATCATCAGAGCAAGGAAACACTATAAATGAACAACTTGTTGACGCTGCTAGGCCAAAAAAGAAGTTTAGATGCAGTGTATGTTTGAAAGAAGGCCACAAGAGGAATAAATGTGATGCTCCAGCAGCAAGGATCTGGAAAAATATGGACTTTTATGCTCCCAACCACCAACATATTCCTCAGGAGATTGAAATAGACCAAGAGCAAAATTTAGCAACACAAGCTTCAGTAAGTAAAAGTTATACTTTACCTTTTTTATAGTACATGTGTATACTTGAAAATTTGACAATTATTATTCATTATTGATTTTCAGGTGGTTCCAAGTGCACAAACTGCTGCTACTGTCACAGAGGAAAACTAGAATGTTGCAAACTTTAGAGGAGTATCGCTTAAGGCTGATTTCATCAGACAAGGAAAGCAATGTGTGACCTTGAGATCTTTGCAGAGTGCTGCAAGATCAAAAGCTGCTGGTGGTGCAACAAAAACAAAAGCACCTAAAAAAGCATTGGAGTCAAGAACTACAAATGCAATTGGAAACAACAAAGGGAAAAAAATTGATGATTATATTTTGTTTGCAAAGTTGTTTTTGTCTAGAATTAATTAACATTTTGAGCTCAACGATAGTATTTTGTTTAGATATATTGCAAAATGAAACCATTGTGGTATTGTTATGTTCAGAATTGCTTAGTTCAGTGGTTTAGCTAGTATCTGAACTCCTTCAATTGTGAATGTATTTTGTCCAGGAATTCTATTATGCAAGGGTTAGTTTCTTTCATGTTGTTCTCTTAATCTATTAGTGTGTGGGTGTTTCTGTTATGTTCTCATTTTGTGTTTAAGAATTGTGAGTTTGTTAAGTTGAAATTTTATGCGCAGGAACAATTTAGCATTGTGGTAAACATAAAAGAAGCTTTGTACTTAAGTGTCAAATTTGTGTTAAAAAAAGAAAAGAAAAAAAAGCTTTTCTGCAAAAAAAAAAAAATAATAATAAGAAAAAAAGTAAAAGAAAAGCTTTTATTTTCTCATTTTGTCTCAAATTTGACACTTAAAAGCTACTGCTTTTTGGTAAAAAACCATAAGCATAAATTCAACACAATCAAATTAGGCAAAATTAGAAGCCTTCATATATAATAAGGACGTCATTACATAGTCTTACAAAATATATTCTAGGCTAAACTTGCATAAATTAGATAATCAGATAGAAATTAAAACTAACATAATTTCAAGTTCCTAAATCTCTTCCAGTTACATTTCATTTTTTTCCCTTCACTTCCACTTGTAGCAATCCGAAGTACAATGAACATAACCCATGAGGCTATCAACAGAAACCGAAGCTTCCTCTCTCGCTTGCTAGCCTTTCTCTCAGCTTCTTCCATTGATCTAATGGACCTTAGCAAACCAGGTATCACGTTTTTGGATCTTTCACACATAGGAGGATTGAGCCATGAAAAGAAGCCACAAACTCCATTCTCCTGTTCATATTAGGCCCCAAAAACTAACAAAAATCGAGAGAAAACTGAAAAAATAATGCAAGAAAAATACTTTACCTCATAACTCTGACAACAAAAAAATCTTCTTGCGGGGTTTCCATCCGTCCATGATGTTTTTACCTTTGCTAGTTGGCCACAGTAGCATATTTGTCCAGCCATTTTCTCTTTCTTGTGTGCTTTGATAGATGGGAAGTTTGCAGCAGGTAGTGAAGCCTTGAACCTGCCAACTCTGCTTTAATTGAAGCAGCAAGTTAGGTGGGAAGTTTGGAGGGAAACAGTTGGTAAAAAGTCAAAAATAACCCTACCTTATCATAATTTCTGTTAGTTGCCGTGAGTTTGGATGGAAAAATTGAGCCCAGGGACTTTGTTGGGATGAAAATGAGAATAGAGGGACTAATTGAACGCAATTGAGAAAAGAGGGACTAAAGTGGGACAAATTACATAAGAGAGAGACTATTGATGAGATTTGGCCAATTATAAATTAGAAACAATAGAGTAACTAGTACTACTAATTAAGCTCGTCGTCCTTCACGGTAGTGATCCAAATAGGGGGCTGGCTGCTCATCACAGGTGTGGTGTAATCAATAGGTTCAATACTTTTATCTTCAAAGTGGAAAACACCCATATCAGTATACCCAAATGGATCAGAAAGTGGATTGGTACAGTCGAATTCGTCTGCTGTGAAGTAGATTGAATTGGAGCTGCATCCACCAATATCCGAAGCCTGTACACTAGTGGACCCATTATCCCCCACAAACAAAGCACAATCATCACCTATACCTTTCACCTCCATCCATTGATCACAATCAGAGTCGTCGTCAATGTCCTTCTTGGCCAACTTGAAAACTTTAAATTCGCTTACAGTTGCCTTAGCAGCAGAAGAAGTGTGAGGTGTTTCAGTTTCATCATAATCATAAGACCTATGAACTTGCAGCAACTTGCGATCGATAGATTCCACAAGATACTTCTTGTCGGATGGTGAAAATATGGTTTGAACGTCAAAAACCATCCTCACCGTCCAATTATTTGGGATCTAACATAAAACCTAATTGGCATCATCAAAACTCTAACATGAAATTTCCTAACAGTTGTCTCCAGGGTATACTACCCATTTCACCAGGGTGCTGGTGAATCCATCTCTGTTGGTTTCCATCTAAGGCCTCCCTGTAAGGACGAGGGCCCATGCTATATGTTTGGTGAGGAGGGAACGGTGGCGTATAAACCTCGTTCCCCTTAAAGCCTGAGCCATAGCGATCACTATAGGGATAGCTGGTGGGGGTGGCAATGGAATGCTCACTGGGACCTCCCTCATCGGTTGTGTATATCCTCTTTGCAAGACGGAAGCCATTGCTGTGGAAAATGCCCATCCCCATTGATCCACGGGAGGGAGCTCGTTCCCTGCGGGTGGGACACCTGATGGGATAGCACATGCTACTTGGTGAGCATGTTGTTCATCATCTCCTTCCAATTGTTGGCCTCCTTCACCTATAGACAGCTGTCCATGCACTGGCGGGTTGAGACCTTCCTTCTCATTGGCAGTGGCGCATGAATTGGCTCCTGCACGTCACGGGTTTGTGGCGGGACGGGTCCTTCCAAGTTAGGAGGGGTCGTGTGTTTTCCTTCCTGATGGCGCGTGAACACATGCGTTATGCCCGGCGCAACCGCCTGTTGCGAGGGTAAACTTCCTTGAGGTAGTGATGGAATGGATTCCGATGCAACAGTGGTGTTTCTCGGAACTGTTAACATGGAAACCGAAGCAGGTGCAGGATTGCCCATCAGTGACTGCCCCAGTGCAACACCGGGCAGCATGGTGGCCACGCCGGAGCTCCCGGCCTCTTCCTCCGCCACTAGCCTGGTGGCGGGCTGTCCATGTACGGTGGCTGCCGACGGATGAAAGGCGACGCTCCTCCTCTCCGAACGTCGTATCCTCGAACTCCTTCCATTTCAATGCAACAACTCACATCTTAAACTCCTTTTCCCACAGACTCGACACTTGATGTGGTTTGAATTTTCACACCAAGAAAATCCGAAAACCAAACAAGGTCTTCGATTGATTGTAGTAATTTTATGTATCTAAACTCTTGAATTACACTCTCAATTCAATAATATAAAAACACTCCTACTATGTAGAGGAAAATGAGAAAGAATGACTTCTTTAATGATTTTGGAATATTCAAGAACATAAACCCTAATTTTTGTAGTGTTCTCTCTAATAATACATAAGTCACAAAAAATGAAATAAAACCTCTACATATAGGCCTAGTGGCCGATTTTAGCTAGGGTTGGGGAGTCTTGGATTGCTTCCAACTTGTTCTCGGATATTGGGGGATACGATAAGTCATATCCCTCTTTTTAGGATTTGGTAGTTTAGGATAAGATTTATCCAAATATCCTTTTATTTGGGTTTTCTCATAAGCATTTTCACGACTTCCCTTTGGGCTTTCCTCTTAGCATTCTCACAAGCATATACTTAGGCTTTTCACGACCTTTCCATTTATCTTGACACAAGTCCACTCTATGTAAGCCCATTTAGGAGAAGTAAAAATTATGACCCATATCACATATAAAAAAAATCATAACCAAAAATAGAAAATAATAATAATAAAAAAGTTAGTTTGACTGACGGACACGTGTCGTCTCCCGTTAGTTTAAACTAACAGAAATCACTAATGAGACCAAAATTGAGAAAAGATGCAAGTTATAAACTCGTAAACAATAAGACCAAAATTAAAAAAAGCCTAAATTATGATATCAAAAGTGAAATTTTCCCTGATAAGTACACAACAAGGCAAGGAGCAACTAATACCCACTTTCATTTGAAGGTCAGTGCATTTGATTTTCATTTCCAACTTTCTACTGATACCCACTTTCGTTAATTAATTGTATGTTAATTCTTGACAGCAAAAATTAATTCCCAAAGATTGCATGTGAAAATAGGGAAAAGATATGGCCAATTTCTGATCCTCAATGGACGTGAAGGCATGTATACATTTTGAGAAAAATGCAAAATTAGTCCTGTAACTAGCAAATGTAATCCCGTATTTTGTGATAGCGGCAATTGAAGTCCTGTATCTCCAAAAAAATAGCAATTTGAGGACAAATTTTGCCGGAAATTCTCAATTTGGTCTGAATTGCTGACGTGTCACGCACTTGGGTAAATAAATTGGATTAATTTTGCCAGACCCCTATAGTTACAGGACTAATTTTGCCAGACCCCCTATAGTTACAGGACTAATTCAGCCAAAAAATAAACAAAAATCCCCAAATTGAATGTCACATGGCAAACTCCGGCCAAAATTAGGGCTTTCCGGCCAATTTGTCCTCAAATTGCGATTTTTTTGGAGATACAGGACCATAATTGCCACTAACACAAAATACGAGACTACATTTGCCAGACTCCTATAGTTACAGGACTAATTTTGCATTTTTCTCTATACATTAATATCTAAACTTACAATGGTAGCGGATAGTAAATCCATTACATTAATGTATCCTACAATTTTGATTCGGTTTTTTCGGAAGAGAAAAAAATATATAGAAATCACATTAATTTTATTTTTATTTTTGCTGTTAGGAATACAAAAGAGGTTGTGAAAATCACGGTTTCCTCTATAATTTTGCTTGTCTTTTGGAATAGGCAAAATCTCTACTAACTACTACATATATGTTTTTATGTTGTACGTGACCCATGGAGATGAACTGAAGAATGATATGTCTAATGAGCAAGGTATTAAATTTCAGTATCGGTGTCGATGTCGGGCTAATAAATTTACGGAAATTTCGGGGATATTCAAAATTTCTATTTCGATTTTAAAAAAATCATGGAAATTTATAGAAATATTTGGAAATTTACAATGAAACTTTATGTAACTTTAAATATCATAATTATGTATAGTGAATTTTGACAAGTAGTATGACTAAAATCTTTGGCAAAAAATATAAAATAAATATGATTTGAGAGTGAAGTAATAATCAAATCTCTTAGAAATTTCATTAAAACAAAATACCACAATTTTAATACAAATCATCATTTAAAACCACATTGAGTTTTTCGGAGGATCGAAATCGCTATTACTAATTTGAACTCATAATTATTTAAAAATAAATAATTAAATATTGTTTTACATTTCGGAATATTTTGGGTTTGGTCAAAATTTTGGAAAACTTCGAAAATTTCGGGAAATTTCAGGAGATATTTAATAAAGTAATTTTATTAAAAATTCGAGATTTCGGGAAATATAGGGGAAATTTCAATAGATATTTTGCAAAATTGGATCGAAGATGAGATTTCACTTCGAGACCCCCCAAAAATCCAAAATTTCGGTCGAAATTTTGAGGTTTCGGAGGAAATTTAAGACCATGCTAATGAGTAAGAGATGGTGATCATAAGAAAGGAGAAGACACACATGATAAGAACGAGTCAGAGCATAACAAAGAAGGAAAAGGTTAGGACAATTCTAATACTGAGTTACATTGCTTTATTCTTACTTTTTGTTGTTAGATTTTGTAGATAGATTATTGTTTAGATTGAATCGTTTTGAAGGGAATAGTTGTTCAATCACAATTCAGAATGAATCACATATACTAATGAAGAGATGTTTCTATTTCCAAGAAAAGAATTAGTTGAAATTTGGCTAGAATTGTATGAGTATGAAACCATGTAGTACAATATATTGAAAGAAAAATGTGAGAATTTGTAACTAACATGTAATCTTATACCATCTTCGACATTGCAAGTAATTACTTGAGTTTTTAATTGATTGTTTTCGTTGCACACGCATCGAGTAATGCCAGAATCTCAAGGATCAGGCCGTCAGGCATTAACCTATTTGTCTTTCTCTTGCTCTCATTGTCATCGTTCTTCCTTGCTCTCAGGACGTACCCTATTTCCGCCCACCGCCGCATCATAGGTGTGATCCACCCAGGTATAAGACGGTGATCCCCCTTTCCATTCAGAACAAAAAAATAATGCATTAAAAACAATTCAGAAAGAATAAAACTTGAGAAGTACAGGTTGAAGTTTTAGAAAACAAAATCCAGGAAAAGAATAAAATAAAGGACTTCACGATCATCATCAAGAAATTCATCTTTATGGGAGGAATTTCGGAATGAAATAACAAAAAAATGAAATTGTGATCCCTTAACAGTAATGTAATCAGTTATACAAGCCTGGTAAGTTTCAATGTTCTAACTACAAATGCAAAATTATCAACATGAAAGAAGTTACTAAAAGCATAAAAATCACAGTGCAAGTTATAGTTCTACAGATAACAGAGTAGAACAAATGTGTCTGGAAGGGCGCATTCTTATTCTTCTGCTAATATATATACAGCTATAAGAATAGATTAAGTTATAATTTCATCTTTGCTAGCATTTTCCATCCAGGTGAGAGGAGAAAAAAGTGCCAGTTACATGGTAGTGCATAGTTGAGATGGGGAAATATTAGATACCATGATCATTCACTTGCTGTATGTATACCCTAGCCTAGAAATGGCATGAGTAGCACGACAGACAATAATTTAATCACTCCTCCATCATCAGAATTCAAGAGATTGAAGCTTTACGCCCCTCGACCTTAGGAGAGTAAACATTACCTCACATGCATGGGTATTTCTTGGCCAGTGATTACTAATCTCATTAAAGCGTGGCCAATTTCTGAATCAGAAGGACATAACTCAGCCCACTTTAAGAAGTCAGAAAATCTCCATAGCAGTGGCGCAGGTCCTTTCTCCTTCTGAGAATCCATATATCTCCCACGATTTGCAGCTAATAGACCCTGGAAAACATTGAAAGAATGTTAATTATGGGCCAAAAATCAATAGAGAATGTGTAGAAAATGTATTAAAAAAAAAAAATACGTCATCGATTCATCAGATAAAGAATTCTTCTTTGGTTAATCCCAATTCCCAAATAATAGCAATGTAGGGGGCCCTTAATGTCAAATGCATATTCATGGTATAGGAACCATAGGCACCTTTAGAAACGATTCTGCAAGAATTTGAGCAGTACTAGCAGCTGGCATTGTGTGAGATCGAACTAAAAGATTGGCTTCCTCAAAAGAATCTTGTGCTTTGAGAGAAAGCAATTGCAGCAGCTCAATTGGATGCTTCTCAAATGCCTCTGAAAATGAAAGACCAAGCACATTTGCTGCCTTCACAACAGATACTATCTTTCTGCATAGCCCCCGTCCACTACCTTCCATGAGAATAGTTGCCAAATTCTCCAAAACCTACATTATGCAAAAACCAACTAGCAGTTTAACCAATTTATCAATTTTGTATCAACAACATGCAGAAAAAAGCTCACCGTTAAAAAAAAATAAAAAAATTAGAAATTTGAAGATGTGAACTATATTACTACCTTCAGAGGGTCAATCACACGTTCGTCGATTAGTAGATCATAAGACTGTATGACCAAATGCACTTCATCTTCCATCCAATATTGATACAGACACTTTGTTGCTTGGAGTCGATAGAGCAGCGAGCTTAAAAGCAGCATCAACGAGTAAGAACTCAGATAGTGTGTGGTCTAGAGATAGCTTATTTTGCAGTTTTCTGGCACTAGATGTTTGCCCAAAATCCAACAACGACAGCTCAGCAGGTCCAACTCTTTCCTCCCACTTCGATAATGATGCATCTATTTCAAAATTTTCATCTCTAAACTGTGAGTCATCTCTGAGATTGGGGGAAATGGATTCAGACTCAAACTTTTTATCCGCTGTATCAAGCAAAGGCTTTCTTGATGATGATCCAAAGCCGTTCGCTCTTCTTTTCGTCTTTGTGCTACTAGAATAGCCAGAATCAATCATTTGAGAGATTCTAAAATGTGCCTGACTATTTTCTCTATCATTCTTATCAGAAGATTTGTGCCTCAGTGAATTTATATGCTTTTCCATTTTTATAATAATGCCCGCAGTACAATCTACTAAGTTAGAAACCTTGCCAGCTCCAGGTTCTCGGGTGGAGTGGGTTAATGAATCTTCACCCTCACTCTTCAACTGTGCTTCAGATTCCACAGCCTAGAGCCATACTATGGTCGCAATTTCTTGTAGTACAAGTGGAGCGGATATGACCTGCAAATGTTTATTCACTGAGTACTTGATTGTGTAGTGGAATGAAAAGAATATTTCAGCAATTAAGAAAAGATACTCACGGAGTCGATAGGGTTATCATTCCACTCAGCCATTGTAGAGCAAGCAGCAAAATAACATGAAGTTCTCTAGCTGGGATATCTTTCTCAGCTGCTTCTGCATGTTCAAGGAAAAAAAGCCCTGCAGAAGAATAAGAATAATTTAGCTTGTTGACAAACGAAACTGTACATATATGGCAAATAGGTGCATTAATAACTACAATTCTGTACCTGACACCCTACCCCACCACGAATAAAAAGAAAAACTAAAACATTTGAGTGACCAGACACCATTGCGGGTGTAGCAGAGAGGCGGGAAGGGGAAGCAGAAGGCTCAATGATTTATTTCCTTTCCTGTTATTTTATTTTATTCCTTAGTGTAATTGGTTTCCTTTTGTTAGTACGAGTTTTATTTGGGTAGGAGGTGTGTTTAGAGTATAAATAGGCCTGCCAAGGTTTAATTTTGGGTTGTTTAATAATTTTGTGAACAATCTAGCTTGGTAGCTCGGGGAAGACTTCGTTCTTGAGTTATTTTCGTTTAATTGAATTAAGTTACATCAGATATTAATGGAATGAGGGACGCCAAGGAACACTCATGTGATGATTACTGTTCCATAACCTCAGTTGTCATGAAATATAATATACCTGCATTGCTGGGAAGGAATGTCTGATGAAAAGTGTTTGGCAGTGGCTCCACAAAGCAACCCTCTCTTCTGGGACATTCCGCAGAAATACCTTCCATTCTGTAACCATGGATTCAGCCTAGACATGATCAAAAACACATGAAAACAGAAATGGATGAGAAATAGATAGATCAGAATAACAAGAAACGAAACAAATTTTCGTTCTGCAAGTTGTAATACATGCATCGTTGACAACCAAATTATGAAATAATCACATGGATGTACTTTTGCACAACTTGCACACTATTTGTGACCGAGTACACTGAGTACTTCCAGTGTGGCCATAAGTCATAACTCATAAGCCAACTCTTTTGTTCGAGAGTTGCTAAATGCAAAAGGTGAAACTAACCAATTGACATTCAGATTAAATAATTGATAAGATCTCAGCATATGCAAATGCTTACTAAACAATTGCGTTAACTAACAATATAAATCAGGTCTCTTAGTATAAGAATAAAGACTCCACAATGGCCCAAAATCACGGGACCCATGCCTTGGTACACTTCTAGTACCAGACCAATTGGAATGCAGCAATAGATAGTAGATACTGAGTCAATAGGATGGTAAACGCATGAATCCACCATATAGAACACAGATATAGGAGTGGAAGATGGTCCCACACCAAAACAAGGTGCCCCACAAGAATGTGTATAGTAAATTTCCCATAAAACATTGGTGGGATAGGAAATGATTTGCATATATAAAAAATGCAGGCATTACTACAAGTAAGACCATAAAGCCAACACAATGGACTACTCGGCCATAGCTCAGCGCACATTGCCTTGAATATAGATTTAACATACTTGATAGTTGACACCAGAATATATGTGTTGAAAAACTTGGTTAATCTTAGAAACAAACATTTAAGCATTATTGTTTTACCAAGTTCTCCCACATACAATACTTTGAATCTCTAATGAGCAAAAGTAATTCTCCAGGGACAGGGTGTCCCAAATTTATTACTCTTGACGTCAGCTTCATTTATAAATGAAAATTCTTTTCTCCTAAATTATCCTCTCAATTAAACTAATCACGTGACACCACTAACTCTCAACCACTATTTTTAATGACAATTGTAAAAAAAGGCACAAACTCACTTTCTCCTCTCATCTAAAACTCCACGCTGAGCTGAATTAGACCCGTTATTTTGGGACAAAGGGAGTATATATGAAGATCTAACGCAACAGAGAGATGAAAGGAATCATGTCATAATCTATGATGTTGACTTAGCCATTTCAATGAATCAACTAATAATCCTTACCTTGGAGAACAGAGTAGTTTCACACAATCGCGGCAAAGACTAATAACAGCAGCTTTGTGCTTCACTAAAGTACTCAAATGGAAAAGTTAAATGTACCAATTGCACTATGATTAAGTGTGTAACCTAAGAATTAAGTAGATAGGTACCCATGTTACAGTTCCGTTTTGCGCATTATTTATTAACATTCTACAAGCAGAAACAGTATTTAAGCGCTTGAATTATGTTTTGACAATGCGGTAGTTAAAAGAAACAATGTGATTGTTAATGGGGCAGCAGATTAACATTCTACAATACTTCAATTTTTCTTACCATTTCAAATTCTTAATTCGAAAAGGACACTACTTTATGCTTCCTCAAGGACCTGATTCCAATCGCGCTCTAGACTATCCAAGGAATCTGTATCATAGCAATCTCATATCATAAGAACATCGTGAACAAAATAAAGGAATACCCTCGATGTCAGAAATAGGGAACTTCATAATCCTTTCCACATACTAATGGAAGATATAAGTAGCTAAATAAATTACCTGCATTTCAGTAACATGATTGGCAGCATATTTCCAACGCGGTTCACCACTGGCCTCCAACTGCTTCGCCCAACTGTGTGCCTGTTCCTAGTACCCATTATTTTCTAACGCTGTAAAAAGTGAAGCATCGTCATATGTTTCATTTCCTAGGAGTGGGAAATCATCCCTTCTTAGAGAAGGTTCAGCCATATCAATTTTCCAACACAGGTGACCATAACGTGTTGCAGTAGATCCCGTGTCAGCAAAGTCGGTAGCAGCAAGGAGCCTTAGCAAGCATCTTTTTTCATATGGAGACGGGCACATCAAAAGCGTTGCATCAGTAGCTTTCACGGCTGTGGAACTAATCCATGAATTTCCAATTTTTCCTTCACATTCCCAGTTAGGTTGTGAATGAGGAAGCTCTTCCTTAAATCTGATAGCAAAGGATCCAAGATGTGCTGAAGCCTCAGAAAGGCGCATTTGCAAGAAGGCCTAGGAATGAAAAAGAAACCAAGCTCATCAAAATGTACATATGTATCGTTCAAAAAAGAAAAAAAAAGGTGAAGAATATGCAGACAGAAACTACCTTGATAACCGTCATCGAATCGATATCAGATTTTTAGAACTATAACCGAATTGCAGACTAATGAATAAAAGAAAAAATTATAAAACCTATTCCTAATAATAATTTTTCCTACTATCCTCCTCCTCCTCTACTCCTCCATAATATGCATCACCTGAAATATAAATTTATAAAAAATAAATAAAATTAACACCAAAAATACGAATCTATTAATGGAAATTAAAGATATAAAAAAATGAAATCAAGTACTTAGTGCATTTCTCCAACATGATGTTGGAGATCTGCAAGATTCTTGAACTTCCTAGGGCAGCTTCTTGTCACGCCCCAACAATTTGAAGTATTTTGAGATGACTGGAACGTGTTATCTTGCTCGAAATGAGAGTCTAGAGGCTACTTGAATATTCCGGAGAAATCTAGAAGATTCTAGAAAGATCTAGATAATTTTGGAATGTTCTAGAATAGTGTAAAAACTAGTAGAAAGGTCCGGAATGTTGTAGAACATTGTAAAAGGTTCTAGAATATTCTGGATACGAGTGGAGCATTGTAGAAGTATCTAGAATTGTGTAGAGACATGTTTAGGTAGAGTTATCTAGAAGCTTCCATATCTAGAAGAATAATCTAGATAATAGATTGTAGCCGTATGATCAATTCGATCTCCACCTTCCATTAAGGAGGTGGATTAGTATAAATAGGAGTGGTGAGTTCATTTGTAATCAACCAATTGTAGAATCAAGTCTTGTGAGTCATTGAGAGTAATAGTGTAGTATTCTCTCAAATTCTACTCTTGTGTTCTTCCCTCCAAAATTCCTACTCTCTATTGCCAAATTCCCTTTTCACACACGAGCATGTGGGTGATTGTCGAGGCTGACTTAGCACAATCTCGCAAGAGGTGGATTGAAGGGCTAAGTGCCGCACGGGACGTTAGTATCGAGGCTAAGTTCGTGACATTCTGCATTGTTCTTTAGGTTTGCGATGTGCACTGGCTTGGTGTGTTAGATTAGCAGTTTCAGTGTCATATACAATGCCACAATGGTGGCAGGTTTTCCTCTTTAAATCTCTTTCTGCGCGCTTGGTTTTCTTGATCGAAGAAGCTAATCATCTTCATTACGAGTGTCTGCCATTTTTGAGTTATGATGAGTTGTGAGAGAGAGGGAACAATTGAATTGGGGGTTTTCAGTTTAAATATTCCCTTTATATTTAACAAGAGAAAATTGCAATTTTAGTCCTCTAACTATAGAGGTCCAGCATTTTTAATCTCATATCTAGTGCCTATAGCAAAGTAGGGACAATAACTTTTCGCGAATTTAGTTCTTTTGTCACCGGAATTGGCCAATTTAGCCTGAAAATGTCACGTGCTGTACATTTGACACCCCAAAATTGGGGATTTTTAATTTCCCGGCCAAATTGAATGATGTGGACCCGATCAGTACGCCAACCTGCATTAATTTGCCACATATTTTGCCATGGTGTATAACTTTGACACATAATGGGCCACATAAACAATTTCTGGAGGGAAAATTTGCCTCCCAATCACATCAACAATTAACATTAAAATAAAAACTCAAATCAGTTTATAAAAACCCTACCCCACCCGCTGAAACCCAGCCCTAAAGAAAGAACAGAGCACCAAATAAAATCCCAAAATCCACCTTCAATTCTTGATGAGTTCCAATTCCAATGCCAGCGGCTTCGTTGAGTGTGAGTGTCTGGTTCCACAGACGAAGCGAATTTGGACCTCTTGGATGCCTGAAAACCTAGGAAGAAGGTTTTTTGCTTGCAGAAACTATAAAAAAGGGGTTTGTGGGTTCTTCAGTTGGTACGATCCTCAAATGTGTGCAAGGTCGAAGGCCATCACTCCTGGATTTTAAGGGGCAGAAACCAGCTGGAAAGTGAGGTTGTGAAGCTGAAGAAAGAGAATCGAAAGGTGAAGATGTTGATTGTAATTACGTGGATTTTATGGAATTGTTTTTTACTTGGCTGGATTGTTACTGGCAAGTGGAAGAAATCTGGTGCAAAAGATGATAAGAAGAAGATGCTTGTGTAGATTGATTTTCATTGCATATTTTTAGGATGTTTGTTAGGTTTCTAGTGTTGGTGGTGAAGCTGCAAATTTCCTCGGCTCTAGTTTTTTTTTTTTTGGTTTGAAATGTTGGTTGTGACTTGTGATGTGAAGAAGATGATGAATTAGTTTTAGTTTAATATTATTATTATAATAAAATATGAATTTTAGTTAAAATTTTATTACTGTTTTAGTGGTTATTTGTTACACAACCACCAATGGCAAGGTAGAAGTGTTAGATATGTTGGGATAGTTAGAATAATGCAGAGATGAACAATACACATTCCACCAATCTTAACAATACAATAGCAAAAGTGTACTAAAAAGGGCCCATCTTTATACTTAAACATAAAACAATATTGTTCATCGATAAAAAAAGATTGACATTATCCAAACTTATCAACAATGCCGTTACCATATTGACAAAAGAATGGTTCCACATGACCCCACAGTAATAATGTAGTTTGACAAAAGTTAAGTGAATAAAGTTTGACTTAAACAATAAAAACACTCCCCAAAAAACAAGCCTAACATTACAAATATTCAACCCTTCCTCTTCTACTTGTTGGTTGTCTTGCTTGATTGAGTTGTTTGGCTGACTAGAGTTAGTTGATTCTGGCTTGATTGACTGGGCTAAGACATTTCTGGTCCAAGATTTGAAATAGCCACATATTTTTGCCCTTGGTTTACTACAACTGTCACTGTAGATGAAGAAGATGCCTGTGTAATGGTGATTCTGGTAGGAAAGAACTCACACCCAACCATTGGTGGAGGTCCCCTGATTTGCACCTTTGAAGCTCTCTGCAGACTAGGTAATGAGATTTGCACCCTTGAAGCTCTCTGCAGACTTGGTACTGAGCTTTGCAATTGTTGGTACATTGTAGGCTCTACCATTGTTGGTAGTGGTGGGGGATAAACACCAACTTCAGTCCTCACTAGTGTCTCAATTATTGCCTCAACTTGATCTTCTGCCTTTGTTTTTTCTGTTGTTGATAATGGTGGCAACATCACAGACTGTTGGGATGCATCTTGAGCCACAGGTTGCTTTGCAGGGATACCAATTGCACTTTGAAGGTTACTTTGAGGTTTGATGCTCCTTGGAGGTCTAAATGCACTCTGAACCAAATTTAAAGAGTTAGACATATAATATGATTAAAGAAATGCATTAAATGAGTCAAATTATTGAAAATTACCCCTTCTGACCCTTGTTCTATATCATTATTGAATGTCATTGGCTACATTTCAGTTTCATTGCCCACTTAACATTTGCACACAATCAGTAAACATTAATTGAAATAAACAAAACACATCAAATGCACTCTACTTACAATTGCATGTCCTTTTCCTCTACTCTCATTTCTTGCCCTTGACAGATTATTAAATTGAGTCCTCTTGCTCATCTAACAATGCACCAATGCACACAATCAGTCAATATAAGATATATTACCATATGAAACTGGAAAATGTCAAATCAGTCAAATAAATTAAATTTACTCTTCTTGACACTTCTCTTATGTCATTACTGCAATCCCCATCGTGCTCTTGTGTTGGAATCTCCACCTACACATGTTCACACACAAAGGTAATATAAGAAGCACTGAAAAATTACTTTGAATAATTGAATACAAGTGCAATTTACCATTGGTGGTACTACTTCATTGTCATTAATACCACTATCTACATGGACTTCATTATCTCCTCCTCTGTTATTGCTTGTTCTTGGTTGATTTTAAGTGCATTTTTCTTTTTCCTTACCTAACTAATAGCACAAAACAATTAATACTTATCAAGATTGGAAGGTTAAAAGACATGTAATGTAATATACATAACCAAAGAAACAGATTCAGCCAATTACCCTTCTTGTCTTGTTTGCTCTTTGGCTACCTTCTTTATCATCCAGATCACATGTACCAGCATTATGGCCTTCCATACCACATTTTCCACATTGCACAGTGGTTTGTTGTCTCCTCAGTTTTAGAGTCTGTCCTCTGCTCCTCTTCTTTCTTTTTCTAACTGGCTCTTCTGCCCCCTTCTTCTTGCACTTAAAGGTCTCCCTGCTCCCCTTCCAAAGTTGGGAGGTAATGGGGAAATAAACCGTGTCTCTCCCCATATAAGTGCACCATTAATCCCCATTATTGCAGATTCATACACCCTTTTATAAGTGGCAACAGAGTAATAGCTATGCACATAGTCTTCTGGATCTTGCTTTTGATCAAAGATTGCACTAAGTGCATGTGCACAAGGGATGCCACTCAAACCCCATTTTCTACAGGTATAACTCATTGTACTCAAGTCTACACAGTGTTGGTTATTATCACTGCACGAAATCTAGTAATTAGTGTTATTTGCCTTAGTAGGAATACAACCCCCCCACCTTTCCAATATTTTTCTGAAGTATGTCCTTGACTTTGGGACAAATTTTACCCTTCCACTTTTCCTCAGCTTATCCCTATTTTTTTTAAGCCTCTTCATTAGGTATTGCCTAATCCACTCTAGCATAGTAAAAATAGGCTTATTTCTTACCTGTAAGATGGTACCATTGAATGACTGACAGACATTATTCAAAAGCATGTCACACTTGGAATACTCACTAAAATGGGACTTACTCCATTGAAGTGGTGATTTATCTTTGAACCACTCAATTGCAGTAGGATCAAGGTCCATAGGCTGTAGCATTCTCACCTTATACTCACCAATTTTAGTGGCATAAGTGGCTCTCCAGAGTGCATTACTAAAGGCCAACCTGTAAGCAATTGTCTCACACAGAATTTGTCTCACACAGAATTTATAACAGTAGACCCATGGTTGGTTTTCGTACGCTCATCACAGTAATTCCACAGTTTTGTGTGTTGAACATCAGGGTCCCCCTCAATCTTTTGCAAACCCTTTCTTTTAGTACTATAGGATTGATCTTTAGACACATCACAATTGATTTCATATATCACATCTTCCCTAAAACCAAGCATATTTCTTCTGGGATCAGATTTTAATCTTTGGACATATTTCTCACACAGCCATTTTGTTTTAATATTTTTAACATGAAAAGTTTTTGCTCAAGTATGGTTACTGTTATATTCCCTAATCCTAAAGGCGTGTTCATTCTTAACCTTAACACAATTAATTCTCCAACGATAGCCCTCAGTTGCGCACCTTACATACACTCTCTTGTAGTTTTCAGAGTTCTTCTAATTTTTATAGCATGAGAGTTGACTGCTTTTCTGAACTCTGCTTTTGTACTGAATTGAAGTCCAATACTCAATGGAGGATCATAAATTTCATTTGGATTGAACATTGGAAACTCAGGACCCTCCTCATCTTCCTCAGACAACCTATGCAAATTTACATCATCCCCACTGTAAACCATATCATTTTTACTTGAAGAATTACTTGACTCATGTATCTCTCCTCTGTCCTGACCTCCCAAATCTACCCCATGATATACATTTTCATCTCCCACATTTACCTCACCCCTATAATGATCTAAAGTATCATCATCTGGATTATAGTCACTATCTACATATGGCTCATCTTCTTCATCCCTTACACTAGGCCCAGTCTCAACACCTCCCACATTACTAGCAATAGTCTCATCCTCACCCTCATCCTCTACAATACAACCCTCTATAGTACCACCCACAATATCAGCTCCCTCCGCCCCTACATTATTTACTTCTCCATCAGGACCCTCACCAAGGATAATCACATCATCATCTTGAGATTTAAGTTGAGGTGTAGGTTCACTTTGAGGTGTAAGTGCAGGAGCATGTTCATTTTGAGGTGTAAGTACAAGAGCAAGTTCATTTTCAGGGAGATTAACCTCAGTACATTCTATATAAATCCTCAACTCTCTACATTGAACATGAAGATGACCAATTTTTTTCATTTCAGTATCATTTTTTAATAGTTCAAAACCACCATTCATGAATATGTAGCAGTGTTTTAAAAGGCGAAGGCGCAGGGCGTATGCCCCGCGGATTTTACTTTTTTAGTATTAGAAAAATATAATATAATGTTAAGAATTTATTTAAATTAGCAAAAAATTATAAAATTGAAGGATAAAATTAAGTAAAAAAATAAGATAGAGAAAGTTAAAAATAATAATATATTCAACCATGCAAACTAAAAGTCCAAGCTCAACTCTTGCAAAAAACAATCAAGATAGACAAATAATTGTTTCAAATTCTAGTGTTACGTAAAATAAAGATTTAAAATAATAGTTAACGAGCACTAATTTACTCAATCACTATCAAAAGTCTATCATTAAGATCATTATCCTCATCTTAGACTCTCAATATTCGAGCATTAAGCTGTGTTGCTCTTGCAACTTTTTTTTTTAATGTTTAATTGAATAAGTGGGCCATGGGTTTTTACTAAAAGAATAAAACATTTAAAAAGTTTAATTGAGTTTTAAATTGGAACTTGGAAAACAAATCAATTTAGGCCTAAAATCATACTATATGGACATGAAATACATTGGGCGTACGCCCAAGGACTGGGCCTATTTTCGACCCGGGCGTATGCCCCAATTGATTGGGCGTACGCCCATGAGGGGTTACGCCCCCCTCCTATTGCCCCGGGCGTTTCAGCAACTCCCCGCTCCGGGCGTACGCCCCGAGATTGCCTTTTAAAACACTGATATGTAGTATCCTCTTTCACAACTCAAACCTAATCTAGCTGTCCAAAGATTTAATTTTTTTAGATAGCTTATTTGGTTGTGCATAATCTATTTTAGATTGATTACCACCTATATACTAAGGCACAGGAAACAAAACAAATTCCCCCCTCCCCCACAATAATACGATGCCAGTGTAATTGTTGGATTGTCTGGATCTGTAATCAACCATAAAACAAAGAAGAAACACAAAAATAAACATTGTCAACAAAGAACAATAGAATAAAGATAAAGTTATAAAGTCCAAGAAGCAATAACCTGATACAGGCCCACATGTTTCTTTTACAGAAACACATATAAAACACCCACATTGCTTAAACAAGCACAAATTCAGTCGGATAGGGGGTGAGGGACCATTAACCAAAGCATTTGTCAATCAAAAATTATAGTGGGGTAGGGGGTAGGGGACCATTAATCCTAAAGGTAATTTCATATTATATACATGTAAATGCACTGGGGTAGAGAGGACCATTTATCACAAAGCATTCTCATTTATCAAATGAAAATTTCAGTTTGGGTGGGGCAACATTGCACAATATTGAACAACAAATCCCAACATATACATTACAAAAGTAAATCCTAAACTAATTTAAGAAAAAGACACTTTTACATTTGACACATACTATAAAAATGGGGGCTTAGGGTTTAGTGTCACATAAACCACAATAAAACTCCTAAATCATGCCACAAATGTCAAAATACACCAAAAACAAAAACACATTAAACAAAATTATAGTGTTACTACTTACAGTATGGTGGAGGGGCAAATCCACGTATTTGGGTATTCGAATGAACACCATCTTTGTCTCAACTGGACTATCTTAAAAATGCATTTCTTGAGGATGGATTTTCTAAAGGATTGTGTGAGCTTTGGATGGGTTTAGGGGGGATTTTGTGTTATCTTCTTCGTGTGGTAAGTGAGAGTGATAGATGATTAGGGTTGTGTTTTCATTAACACCGTTTTTTGGCCCGTTTAAGTTTTGTTTTAATTTTTTAATTTTATTTATTTAGGTATCACGTGATATACATCACGTTGTTTTCCATCCAATTTAATAACATATTTGTCATTTTCCACATCATTCAATTTGGCCGAAAATTAAAAATCCCCAATTTTGGGGTGTCACATGTGCAGCACGTGACATTTTTCGGGTATATTGGCTAATTCCGGTGACAAAAAGACTAAATTATCGAAAATTTGAAAGGTATTGTCCCTATTTTGCTATAGGCACTAGTATGGGACTAAAATGCCAGACCCCCTATAGTTACAAGACTAAAATTGCAATTTTCTCTTTTTAACAACTTAGACTTACAACTTAGACAATTATTATCAATATAACCCCACTTTTGAAATTCTTTTCCGAATGACTTGAAGGTGCCACTCATTTAAATAGCGACTTCATCTTTTCTTTTCTTTTTTATATTCCCTTTATTTTCTTTAAGTTTAAATATTGGCTGGTGATAAATCCAGAGCAGATTCCCTAATGCCAGATCAAATTCATGGAAAATCTCTATTTTACCATTCTTTGGTCAATCAGTCAACCTTTTGTACTTTTATAGCTCCTATTATATCGGTGTCATTATATTCCAAAAAGTGAAAGAATCCCCATTTTCTCTCTTCATCAAAATATGGTTGTCATTCTCAATCTTCTCATAAACATAGAATTGGACTTGTGTTGAAACTCTTCTCCCCTCCCACAACAGCAACGTCAATAGTTCTTCTTTGGTAGGTTTCTCTCTAATCAATAATTATGAAATGAGGATAAGTATAAACCAATACCAGGAAGTTCCGATACTATTGTACTACAAGCAAACTTATTCTGCAACTCTGAAACCAATGTATTATGAAACCTTAAGTTTCAAGATTCCTCTGGCTCAAGCCTAAACATCCCTCATCTTTGAGGGTTTTGTCAATAAATAATGCTTCAAAAATTTTAGTAGTTATTTTAAATACATTATATTGTTAATAAACCAGAACATAATTTCTTCGTGACCTGAAAAATGCAAAAGTAGTTGGAATCGGTGATTCTTAACCATCCAAAACAGGGATGATATTAAGAAATTTGAGGAGAAAGAAGAGTATTATTTTTAAAAGTTGATCCCTATAATGATTTAAGCATGTTTAAAGGCACTAATGTAAAATATCCTATTGAGAACTCTTCATGCATGACAGGCAGTTAATGTGAATTATGCTAGTGTTGCGTTTGTGATTAGGCTGCGTGGTGTTCAAAGTGGTTCGGTTTCAATGGTCATTGAACTCATTACCATGAAAATATTAAGAATGAAGTTTGGAAAAATAAATATAAAAAATGATAAATTCAGTAAAGACCGTGTAAAGTTAAGGATGGAATTTCAGTTAACATTTTGTATAGGTTAACTGTAAATGTATGGTAGCATTTGGATTATATTGAAAATGAACTTATTAGTATATATAATTACGCACACGAATATTTAGTTTGAGTTGATCAGTTTGTAAACTTGAGTGTGTGTTGATTATAGGTAACAAAATATTTGAGTAGACATATGAATAGCTTTCTAATTTTGATGGTCAACATATTATATTAAAATTAACAGTGTGTATTTCTTTTCTAGATGTTATATGAAATGGATATTCAACAAGCTAAAGAATGCTCATTGGTCCAATCATCTTGTGATGATCATGATTCCTTGATCGAGCAACAAGATATTCATCAACTACTTGAAAGCAAATTTGGCTCCCGTGAAGACCTCCTCATGGTTGTGAAAGCTTTTTACTTCAAACTAGGGTTTGCTTTGTCAATCAAAAGTTCTCGAAAGGATAAATATGTAACAGCTGGTTGTGATCACGGAGGTTATCACCGCGATAGGCAGAACATTCCTATTGAAAATCGACAAAGGAAAACGACAACTCGTCTAATAAACTGCTCATTTGAACTTCAAGGGAGGCGAGAAGAAGATGGATTTTGGAAAGTAGTGATTAAAAATTATTCGCATAACCACGAGGCATCGATTGATATGTCTAGGCACCCATCGACTCGTGTTTATCAAAAGAAGAGATTGCAAATATTGATCAAATGACCCGAGCAGGAATTGCACCAAAACAAATTCTTTCATCTCTTCGACAAAGAAATCTGAATCTTCAAGCAATATCAAGAAGTATCTATAATGCGAAGGGAAAGATCCAAAGAGAAAGTTTAGCTGGTAGTTCCACAATTCAAGTTTTATATGAAGAACTTGGTAAAGGTGACTTTACATTTGACATCAAACGAGATGAAACGGGTCATTTGATCATTTATTTTTTGCGCATCCTACTTCTATTAAATTGAGCAAAAGTTACTCGACTGTATACGTTATGGATGTACTTATAAAATCAACAGGTATCACATGCTTCTACTCGAGATAATTGGTGTTACAAGTTTTAATACTTCATTTTTTTCAAGTTTTGTCTTTTTAAAAAATGAGGGACATGAAGATTACATTTGAGCATTAAATACATTTCGTAAAGTTCTTGGCCCAGAGTCTCAGCCATTAGTGACTGTGACGGATAGAGAATTGGCATTGATGAAAGCTATTGAAGTAGTTTTTTTAGAAGGCGCAACTCTTTTATGTGTGTGGCACATTCAAAAGAATATAGTTGGTAATTGCAAGTCAAGCTTTGAAAAACAAGAAAATTTTGATGGACTTTTATCCGCATGGAATGTTGTTGTATACTCTTCAACAGAGAAAGCATTTGTGGATGCTTAGCAAGAGTTTGAAACATCATATAAGAACAAGAATGAGATCTTGAATTATATTTGAAAAACATGGCTTCCTCACAAAAATAAATTTGTTAGTGTATGGACGGAGAAGTATTTGCACTTGGGAAGCCGTGCCACGTCAAGAGCTAAAGGAGCACACTCAAAGCTTAAAAAATATTTGCTTATTTCTACCGATGATCTTCGGGTTGTAAAGGAAAAAATGTGCTCATGGCAAATGACTTTCAAGAGATAAAGACAAAGTTTTCAAATCAAAGACTTGCAATTCCTCTTAAGTGCAACATTCCATTTTTTAAAGAAGTTGTAACTCGCATATCGACATTTGCAATGGAAAGACTACATGAGCAATATGAAAAGGTTCGTAAACACAGAATGACAATGATATGTACCGGCGAATTTACTACCACAATGGGTCTTCCTTGCGTACATACGATGATATGTTGGAAAGAAATTCCTCTTGAAGTTATACATTTGCAGTGGCGCATTGACACAAGGTCTTCTCTATTCATTGATAATGAGACAAATGTTGGAGATAATGCACTTGAAGGGCTAGCTACTAAGTTACATGGTAAGTATAAACAATGGCCCTTAATCGAGAAAGAAAATGCTCGTGAGAAGTTGTCACAACTTGTTAGTGATTTCGTTCCGTTACTTTTTGAACCGAATGTTCAAACTAGTAAAGGAAGACCTGTTGGTAACAAAAAAGAGGAAAGCGTCTAGCTCTACCAAACAAGATCCTTTGAAATTTGAACTTGTGGAAGCATCAAGAAAGTGTAGCTGCTGTAACGGTACTGGGCATGATATTCAGAAATGTCCAGTGAAAAATGGAAGTAATGTTATATCTCTAGATCAAGGTATCACCTTTGTCGATGCAGGAGGGTGTATGGATTCTATTGATCTCAATATTATGTCTAATTTGAGCAAAAATTCTTTTTGGGACACAGAATTCAGAGTGAGTTTTTATTTTATTTTAGCTTTCATGTCATATTTTTATAATTAACTCATTTTCAAGTTCTCTTTCAACCAAAAGATTTGAATTTATCTCAGTATTTCTATTATTAAGATAAAAGTAAATTCATTTATCAATCAATGATATATATTCAATTTTTTTTCCAAGGGTTTGATTAGTACTTGCTTCAATTATTGTAAGTGTCACGCCCCGAGCCCCGGGACCATGACAACCGCCGCAAATTTTTGAGAACATCCCAAAAGCCTGCAAGGCTAACCTAACAATAACATTGGTATAGAGCATCTATACCTAAAAATATATGAACTATGATATTACCAACTCCATTATCAACTTTAAAAAAAAATGCTCAATTCTCCAATGAATAATAAAAATCTTTCATACAGTTAAATTAAGGCGATTCGCATAAATAAATTTCTAAATCCAAAGGATCCAAAACTAATAAGTCTAATCGACTCGAATTAAACTAAAAGCGACAAAAAAACTTCTAAGTCAAGCTCCTCAAGACTTGGTCAACCGATGTCAAAAACTCTCATTTCCACTAATTCTGGGTATCTGAAAAAGAATATTAATAAAAGAATGAGCTCGACGACCCAATAAGTAATTCCATCACTCGCCTAGTCGGATCAAGCAAACAACAAAATAATACTATAATTTTCTCTAGAGTGTACAATAAGATTACACACAAATTTCAAGAGAATTTTTATTTTTAAAGAAAATAATATTTGCACAACTTTAGTCGAAACGATATTCAACATTCACATAAAATTCACTATGCACAACCAACACATAAGACAACCATGGTCAGGGACATGTTTAACCCCCCTGTTTTAGGTCCTGGTACATGCATAACCCCCCTGCATTGGGTCCTGGTATAGGCATAACCCCCCTATACTGGGTCCTGGTATAGGCATAACCCCTATACTGGGTCACTGACCAACACTCAAATACTCGGTTGCCCATCTCCTATTCCGGAATAGTCAATGATGTAATGGTCTAGACAATGGGTTTTAGAAACCACCTCCACAAAAACCACGTTTACAAAACCACATATCAATCACATACAAAAATCACATATTTTCACTTTTTCAAATCCAAGTTCAACAGACTCAAAACATTCATGTTTCCAAATACATACATATGTAGACTTGCACGATCCAAGTTATGAAAATCACATACGCACCCGAAAATAATACATATATAATTTTATATAACTAGAAGAGTGAAGAATCACTAAGCTCCAAATCACCGACTTATGACACCTAAGAGAGTACTCTCAAATTTTACTTTCTGCTGCCAATCTATACTACTATAAAAGTGTGGATCTTGGAAATTGTTTCTTCCAATTGTGATATTACATTATTACCCTTGCTTAAAAACTTTAGTAATATATATATATACACGACTTTGTATATATTACTATTACTACTAAATAATATCGTTATTATCATTCATTAATAATTAATAATGATGATTAATATACTAAATCATATCGTCCAAAAACCCCTAAGCATTTGAATGCGCGGTCCATCCCAATTCAGGTAGAACACCACTTGCTCTATTTAATAATTTGTATTGAATAGTATTTCACTCAAAAATATGATCATATATACGTACAAGTATATTATTATATATGTAAATGTTAGCACTTTGTTCCAAGGTCCTAAAATGAATTCTAACATAATCAAAATGACATAGTTAAACTTCAATGAGAACTAATGACAGTGAATGGAAGATATCAAGAGCTTTGTAACAACAAATTTAACATGGTATAAATGAATTAAACATATAGATCAATGATAATTAGTGGAGGATATGAAGAGCTTTCTATCTTTCCATCTTCTAAAATTCCAGCATTTTAATTTCCAATAACAAAGATGACCTTTAATTTTTTCAACTAATACTGTAATTTAATGATTGTTATATTATATATATTTTCCTAGGATTATCTTTCTTTTGCATTGTTTACATTCCCTTCAAAACCTTTTATCCATACAACATAATCAAGTGCCAAGGAGAACCAAATTCCAAAAACCATTCATATCAACTCAACTCAACTACACAAATTAAAGACCAAAAGAATGCAAAAAATCAAGGTGATGGTTCTTCGATAAGGAAGTTGTAGTGACCTTCCGAGGAGATCCTCTAAAAGAGTAAGAAAGCTCGTATTTTTGGACAAGCAGGTAAATTCAACAATGCCTTCGTATAATAGCAAGAAAGTAAAGCACAAACAGTCCTTTCAAAAAGAGTTATTAAATCCACCTCAAGCCAATTGAGTTCAAGTTGAAGTATTTTCCATCAAAGACAATTATGAGGTGCAAATAATTTGTGGAAGTCATAAAACTAACGTCGATATTGAAGATGAAGAAAAGTTGGCAATAGTTACAAACAGGAAATGACAAAAGAAATACAATCCCTGGTGCCTTATTATCATCATCATTGTTGTTTTGATTGTTATTGTTTGTATAAATGTAAATTACATATATATATATATATGTGTATAAATGTAATATGTATATTGAAGGTTCATCGAGTACTATATATGTAAATAGTTCATAGAATTTTTTTCGAATTTTTATATATGTGTCTTGCTATTATGTTGAAATCGCAATAATCTTGTAATTATAACATATCTGTTATATTGATGTAATACAATTGATGGATTATGTAGTTTGATTGGAACAAAGAAGAGATGAGGGGCCCGAAAACACCCTCCCCGAAAGGGCGGTTACGTAAAAAAAATAAAATAGATTGCTTCGTTATGGCTCAAGACTTATGGTTTTTTAACTGTTATTGTTGTTACTTGGTGGCCATCAATTTGTTCGCTATTTATGTAGTTTGTATAAATGTAAAATTAAGCCGACAACGAACTTTGCTCTTTTTTTTAGAACTCAAGATCGACTCGTTCAACTTTGAACCTGCCAAATGGATTTTGTGGGATAAAAAAATGAATACAATGTAATAAAATCCTAGAAGTAGACTTTCTTTTCTTATGTAATCAAGGTGAATAATGTACATCTTCATCGTTTAGTGAAAGTGATGCAAACGGTTTAGCGGTTTTTAGGAACACCTTTACTGCTCTACACATGGACGAATCAACAGGACCTGAAGTACCATAAAAGAAGATCAAAATGGATAAAGATTGATGAACCTTTCTATTAACAGATCTTGATATTTATGCCTTCCTGATTTATGATCTATGTTACAATTTTCTACACAAGAATTATTGGAATATTTGACTTACACAGGGGAAAAATTCAACTGAATAAGAAAAATAATTCAATTAATTAAAATAATTCAACTGAATATTTGTAGGGTTAAAAATTAAAAAATAATGTATTATCTTGAAGAACCACAATCTATTTTCTATGCAATCCAAGTATGAAGTGTTCATGTTCATTATTTGTTTAATGTCATACAGACGCAAAGACGTATGTAGAGACATGGACTTTCGTGAAAAAATTAGAAATAAATTTTTTTGATTATGTATTTCCAAGTTGACCATTAATCACGACATTACATAAGACAATACATTTACTTGAGTTATATCTAATTATAGCTACTTTTGTTTTTGGAAGAAAAATCAGCCTTATATATCATTCAATCGAAAATTTACATTAATGTCTGGAATAATATAATTCATATCGACTCAAACGATGTAGTAAGAATATCTGAAACACCAACTATCAAGTTCTTGAAGATAACAAATATTAAGAACTCATAAACGAACACAAGAGAATTCTTGTGCAACTCCTATTCAAGGAGAGATGAAATCTCATTTGAGAGAGAAAACAAACTCTCATATGTGAGAGAAAATAAAATACTAAACAAAATATCTAAAACGCTATATAAAAACTTATGTATCATCCGTCTTCATCTCGTCAGATCTATCTCTGTCTCATTAGATCCATATCCGTCTCGTCGGATTTGAAGATGTGATGTACAACTTGAAGAAGGGTGCTCCAATCCAAGGAGAGATGAAATCTCATTTGAGAGAGAAAACAAACTCTCATATGCGAGAGAAAATAAAATACTAAACAAAATATCTAAAACGCTATATGTACCATCCGTCTTCATCTCGTCGGATCTATCTCTGTCTCATTAGATCCATGTCCGTCTCGTCAGATTTGAAGATGTGATGTATAACTTGAAGAAGGGTGCTCCAATTCAACCAGCCAACGATGGTGGTGGTAACAATGGTGAAGTAGACAACTGCTTCACCAAGCCATCATCGGAGGAGGAAAATAAAAGAAAAAAGAAGGCTAGGGTTTAGAGAGAGACGGAAAAAGAGAAAGGCGTCCTAATTATAGCTACTTAAGAACAATAAGTTTGGATATTTTATTCCTTCCAATTAGCACCAAGATTACTTAGGTTATAGTATCAATGGGAACTTAGATAAATAACAATAACTATTAATCTAATTGGTATTCACGTGTAACGCACGTGCTTTGTACTAGTCTGAATAAAAGTAAGGTTAAGTGTATAATTTCACTTTTTTTCCATGTACCCTAATTAAATCTCTATATGAATAAGATTAGGTGAATGACATCTCATCCTTAATGGCGTGCCTTTCATAATAACATTTGTCCTAAATCCTAATAGTTCCTCTGGTATTCTAATCCACATTCGTTAGTAATAAACAATTTTCAAACTCCCAATTCTTTTAGAGCAGATTACGTTACAAACTAAATACGAAGAATATATGGAATCAACTTCACTTTTAAACTTCCAATTTTCATGGGTGTAGAAAAAAAAATAGACAAAGACACTATGCTTTCTAGATGATTAAGTATGAACTCTCTAACAGATATTTGATTTTCCCATGTACGTAAATATCACATACCATAAGTAATGAAAAGGATGGTGGAGCATTAACATTCTAATAGCCCTAATGTCATCATGTCCAATAACTTCTCTTTTATTTTTCTTGCTTTTTTTTCTCGCTTGTAGAATCTTTAGAGACTTTTCGAAGTCTTCAGCAATTTTTCAATCAACGTGTGCAGGATAGGGATATAAAGCAGGCTAGAGAAACTTCAACACCAAACTCGTGCATGCAACCTCACATATCTATTTCTCTCTTTGATTGTATTTTGAAATCTAATCGTCTCAATCTATTCCCATGTTTCTCTCGTGTGCTCTCTATCTACGCGTCTTGCCCTAGCAGAATATTCTTTTTTTTTATATATATAATATATCTAGTTTAGGGTTTTAGATAGCTCTTCGTAATATCATATTAGCCCATCTAACTAATCGGATTTTGCATCAAGGTTCATATCTATCTCTTTCTTTTATCTCGTACCCCTCTTACAACCCTCCTCTTGAAACTGGTATTCCAATCACAATAAATAGTCACAATAGATTACATAAAAACCATAGATAACTTCTTTTTTTTAAAGTGCCAGGTATTACATTCTACCCCACTTAAAAGAATTTTCGTCCTCGAAACTTGAGTGTACATACAAATTCATTCATCCTCAACTTCGCATGAATGTGCCTGTTCATTACTCCCGAACATTTTCTACTCAATTATTGAATTGTACAAAGCTCTCTTACTACTTCCACCTCAAACTCAACAGCAATACGAAAGTCAATTCTTATATACAGATCTAGTATCATCATTTTACACATTCTTGTCAAAACTAAAGTAACTCCATGATGGACGAGCCTAGTAGTTGAAAGATCCTAACCTTCCCAACACTATAACCATCCATCTTCTTTAAATAAATCTAAAAGTTACTAAAAAAGATATTCCAAATAATCATCGTTCCAATAATCATGTCAAATTCTTCGAAGTTCCTCCCGGGTTACATAACCAAACTTTTACCTGCTCATTACAATCATTCCTTGTCCTTTTATCCAAACCTTTCATGATTTTTTTTCCACTTAAACTCAAAAGCAATATATCAGTGTACTTTATCCCATCATAGGAAAACTGCCTATCTCTTGTTGCAAGAGTTAAATATATGAGGAACTTTAGACATTTCTTTACAATTACGATTCATCTCCTTACGGTTGAAATTTCATAATATTAATGTTTGTGGCGAGTTTCCCACAATTCACTTTTTGTACTTATATCATCAATACTAGCTAGTTGAAGAATCTTACGGATCCGCCTTGCTATGAAAGCCTTTAGTCTCAAGTCTCTTGTTGAAGTTTCATATTCAAACCTTATGCGAAATGAAATCTTTCAAAAAGTTTTTAATATGAATTTCTACATGAAAAAGGCCAAACAATGATCTTTGAACCACTTTGATTTAACAAACAAAACATCAATATAAGCATATCATGCTACCATCTTCAAAATATCAAGCCCAACCAGTGACTTCCATATCCTGTCACGAAACTCACTCTGTCCACAAAAACAATGTTGCGAGGTACACCTAGGCACTTAAATCGATTTTGCTAAGTCAATGCGCATCTTCTTCTACAATCAAGTACGAATTGGCATCACTAAACCACAACTCTAACTTAGGTTGAATTCAACTTATTGTTTTGGATCTTCAACTCCAAATTTAGAATCTCTACCTCACATGCAAACTTAGTGGATGCTATAAACGGGTGAAAATAAGTTCATTAACCTTGTCAATACTTAACTCGCTATCTAATGTTCTATTCCGACTCCAAACATCTAAGCACTTATATAACAATATACTAAGGGTAGAGTCCCAAATCTCCTCAAGCTCCACAGAATAGCTATAAGAGTATTTAACTCATTATAAAGAAATCCTTCAATCAACCACAAGAGTTAGCACCGTGTACTAACATCATAATATAAGTCAAAACTAAAGCTCCATAATATGATTAACCTTAATTTTAATATCATTATAACCTTAAATCCATAGGATAACTATAAAGTCTTATAACTTATAAAAAGCATAAATCCTTAGAACATTTACGAGAATATCACCATGCCTTGTTGACGTCATTCCCAAAAATTCTTTTCCAAGGCTAAAGTCATTATTAATCAACTAACTTATTCCATATCAATATTAATCCTTGTATTGTAAATAAAACTCCTCTTCGTCCTACTGAAATTAGTCCAAAATGTCATAATGTACGTACCATAGGATAACACAAGTTCTCAAGCTCAATAACCCAAGTACAATTATCTCCTTAAGGACATGTTCAAAAATACTAACCTGAGTCCGAAAATGTGATTATGCAACTTCACTATTCATAATCAATAATAATCCTCGAAGCGACTCGACTTCCCACCTAAATCAATCCCTATATCATAACTTAGATGATGAAGAAATTTCAAAAATTCAGAAATTCCTTGTCAACATTACCTATTAAGTCCTTCAGAAATTCTCTCAACAAAATAAACCTGTCTTTGATACCACTAAAATTGTCACGCCCCGAGCCCCGAGACCGTGACAACCGCCGCAAGCTTCTGAGAACATCCCAAAAGCCTGCAAGGCTAAAAACAATAACATTGGTATAGAGCATCTATACCAAAAAATAAATGAACTATGATATTACGAACTCCATTATCAACTTTCAAGAAAAAAAAAACTCAATTATCCAATGAATAATAAAAATCTTTCATACAGTTAAATTAAGGCGATTCGCATAAATAAATTTCTAAATCCAAAGGATCCAAAACTAATAAGTCTAATCAACTCCAATTGAACTAAAAGTGATAAAAAAAACTTCTAAGTCGAGCTCCTCGAGACTTGGTCAACCGATGTCAAAAACTCTCCTTTCCACTAATTCTGGGCATCTAAAAAAGAATGTTAATAAAAGAATGAGTTCGACGGCCCAATAAGTAATTCCATCACTTGCCTAGTCGGATCAAGGAAACAACAAAATAATACTTTAATTTTCTCTAGAGTGTACAATAAGGTTACACATAAATTTCAACAGAATTTTTACTTTTACAGAAAATAATATTTGCACAACTTTAGTCGAAATGATATTCAACATTCACATAAAATTCACCACGCACAACCAACACATAAGACAACCAAGGTCAGGGACAGGTTCAACCCCCCTGTCTTAGGTCCTGGTACATACATAACCCCCTGTACTGGGTCCTGGTATAGGCATAACCTCTCTATACTGGATCCTGGTATAGGCATAACCTCCCTATACTGTGTCACTGACCAACACTCAAATACTCCGTTGTCCATCTCCTATTCCGGAATAGTCAATGATGTAATGGTTTAGACACCACCCCCACAATAACACCGTTTACAAAACCACATATCAATTACATACAAAAATAACATTTTTTCACTTTTTCAAATCCAAGTTCGAGAGACTGAAATCATTCACGTTTCCAAATACATACATATATAGACTTGCACGATCCAAGTTATGAAAATCACATATGCACCCGAAAATAATACATTTATAATTTTATATAACTAGAAGAGTGAAGAATCACTTACCTCCAAATCACCGACTTATGACACCTAAGAGAGTACTCTCAAATTTCACTTTCTGCTGCCAATCTGAATAAAAGTAAGGTTAAAGCCTCGTTTGGTTTGGATGATTAGGGTGGTTAGACTATACAATCAGGGTTAATAATTTTTTTGGTATGCAGGATGAGGGCCTTGTATTGATCCATGGCCTAGGAGTATGTCCCCTAAACAAGTGATTGATAATCCCCTCATGTGAGGTGTGATTGTATAATCCTGCTATATGGGCGGGAAACATTATTTGACAATTGACCAAGTTATCCTCCAAAATAAATTGAAACAGACGCAATTACCCTTATTTTTCTGAATTTACATCCCTGGCTAACATTACTCTCCCCGTCTCGAGCCTTGAATCAAAAATCCCCAATCTCCTTCTTCAAGCCCTAGACGCCTGCCAAAGAACTCCAAAGTGAATTCACGAAAGAGAGACGCAGCAGAGTTCGTGAAAGAGAGATAGAGCTTAGTTCGTTGAATCGAAGTATAAATACGGTTGTAAGTTATCTCCGAATCGAAGTTCTTCACTTTATACATGAAACACCACCGATAATTCTCTGAATCTTTACATTTTTTTAGTGGAACTTCTTAGAAATACTTTTACGGTTTGGTTTTTAGTTTTAGTTTTAGTTTTGGTTTTGGATTTTAGTTTTGCTTTTGGTTCTCATATTGGTTTTTATTTTGACATTTGCGGAACTTTGCAGCCCTTGACATTGGTTTTGGTTTCTAGTTTTGGTTTTTTGTGTGTTTTGAAATACGTTTAGGACTGTTGATTACTCAAATGTAAGTTCTTTTTCTTGGAACTATGGAACTTTTGAAAATATTGTAAGCTAATACACCTTTTTAGCCAAAAATATTTAAGCCAAAAATGTTAGTCTAAATTGTGTAATTGAAAGTTATTTCATCTAATACACCTTTCAGCCAAAAATATTTAAGCCTAACAGTCCTTTTGTCAAAAACCAGATCTATTCGTCTTCCTTTTTTGTGACAGTGGGAAGCATTCATTATCAAAAATTTCTGATTAAATGCACATTTATGAGTTTGATTGTTGTGAGTTACTTTTGTGTGTTTAATTTAATCTCGATTAGAGTCTGTGGCCTTTAGAGGAAATGATGTCGAATAAATGGTTGAATATATATGTTTGCGAGCAGCAGGGGTTTGCTGAAGAAGGGTCAATTGAAAGGGTTAAATCAAGTTTAAAACTATTAATAGTTTTGCATCATTTCTACTGTTCAATGGTGGTGATACTCTTTTCCAATTACTTTCGAAAATCTCGAACTAGCAGCTACTTGGAATACTACTATTGACTAATTGGTAATGGATAAGTTTTAGGGTTCACTTCACAATTGGTAAATAAGTACTATTTGATGTAATTTGTGTTATCGAATTTAAATTATGGTGGTTAATGTTGTTGTAACTTGTAAATTTTCTTCAATATTTGGTTCGCAATCTTTACTTAATTCAACGGTTAATTTATTGTTTAGAGCTACTACACGCTGTAATGGTATCTCTTTCCATGCATTGCATTGCATTCTGGTACATATATTTGGCATTCTGGTTCATGCATCGCATTCAAATTCATAAACTTGAACTATTATGGTTTGTGTATTCATAATAGTATACGCATAGAATTACACTTGACATATTGTTGTTTGGTTTACATTTAGATATTCAATGGATTTATCTACGGAGCATCAAGAGATATTGGTCGTACTTGAAAAGATAATTCCGGACATTAAGTTGTTCTTAACTGCATTTTATAGGGCGTATAGGGCTCGTGTTTGTCAACGCTCTCGTGTTCAACGTGTTAGGCATGTGACTTATAGTTTGAAATCTAAGATACCTAAACAAATTGAGCATTTGCAGGATCTTATATTATATAATAATCAAACATGTATAGATAACTTTAGAATGTGTCGAAATGCCTTTGCTCGCTTGTGTTTCCTCACAGAGCATGTTGGTGGCCTTGTTGCCACTAAAAATATCAAGATTAATGAACAAGTAGCAATTTTCTTAATCATCTGATCACATCATACCAAAAATCAAATTGTTAAGTGCAACTTTAAAAGATCCGGATACACAATAAGTAAGCACTTTAACAAGGTTCTTGAAGCAATACTTAAGCTACATGCACTATTACTTGCCAACCCACAACCCATTCCAGAAAATTGCATAGACGAGAGATGGAAGTGGTTTAAGGTATAATTTTGTAGATTAAAAACCTATTCAATATTTCTACAATTTATGACTTTTACATAATTTCTCAATAAACTTCTGAACCGCTCACTTTATGAATTTTAATAGGGTTGCGTAGGCGCATTAGATGGTACCTATATTCCTATTAAAGTCCCTCTAGCAGATAAGGCCCGTTATAGGAACAGAAAGGGACACATTGCTGTTAATGTCCTTGGTGTTTGTGATAGTGACATGAAATTTCAGTACGTTCTAACGGGTTGGGAGGGCTCTGCTAGCGATAGTCGGGTATTGCGCGATGCTATTCATAGATAGAACGGCTTAAAAATCCGAATGGTATTTACTAAAAATCCTACTTTACGAATACTGTAGTCATCAAATAAAATTTCTATCAATTGTTACATAACTAATTAAACACCATTTATCTCAGGAAATTATAACCTATGTGATGGTGGTTACACAAATGGTAATGGTTTTCTAGCACCTTGTAGAGGTGTTCGATACCATTTGCGCGAATGGGAAGCTAGCAATATTGGCCCTCAAAATGCTCGAGAACTCTATAATAGAACACATGCAAAGGCGCACAACTGTATAGAGAGATCATTTGGTTTGTTGAAAATGCAGTGGGCCATTTTGAGGAGTCATTCATTTTACCCTGTGAAAGTCCACAACAGAATAATTATGGCGTGTTGCTTACTCCATAATTTCATTAGGATGGAGATGCCAATAGACCCTTTAGAACATGCAATTCTTGATGATGAAGATCCTGATGATGATAAAGAGCTGCCATATAATAACCAAGTTGAACCATCTCCACAGTGGACTAGTTGGAGGGACAATCTAGCCATATCTATGTATGATGATTGGCGAGGGGGTCACTAGTTCTAAAAACTTTGTAACATTGAAACCTAAGGCTATGTGCTCCATTTTATGTAGAAAATTTAATTGTGTACGAGTACTCATTTTGGATGAGATTGTTGTATTCCATGTAATTTGTTTCAATATTTCCTATTAATTTCATGCAGTTCAATATATAATATTCGCTTAAATTTGATAATCATATTTTATGTGAATTTTATGCGGTTCTCATTTTGGATGAGATTGTTGTATTTCATGTAATTTGTTTCCACATTTCCTATTAATTTCATGTTGTTAAATATACAATAGTCCCGTCAATTTGATAATTTAATGCAGTTGTCATTTTAATTTTGTCTTCTGTATCAATTCATGGAACAAAATATGGGTCATGAAAGGTCATTTCCAGTTCCGTCACAGACAACAGCTGGAAAAAAGAGATACTGGTCCTTAAGTGAGGAAAAAGTGTTGGTGGGTGCTTTGAAGGACCTCGTGTTGGGGGGTTATATGTGTGACAACGGTTTCAAGACGGGCTATCTTTTGCTCCTTGAGCAAGCTATGTGTAAGGCATTCCCGGGAAGGGATCTAAAGTCAGAGCCAAACATAAGTTCTAAAGTTCATGTTTGGAAAAAAAATTACAATTCAATTTCTGGAATGCTTGGAACTAGTGGAATAGGATGGAACGACTCTTCGAATACCATTGAAGTACACTCGGAACAAGTATGGGAAGAGTATGTTAAGGTATACAAGGTTCTGCAAATTGACCGTCATTGATAATAATTGTCTATTTATCAAAAAAAATTAATGTTCCAAAATTGAAATAATAAAATATTGTAAAATCTCCGAACATTTGAACTTGAAGTATAGTAACTGACAGCTTATTTTGGATGACCAAAATCGATTCTAACTTCTTTATTTCATTTACATTTCACTTTGTTTAGTTTGTTTATTTGAACTTTGAAATCCTTTGTTTTTCTGACTGACAAAGGGGCTCGAACAATGCGGAACAAGTCATGGACACATTTCAAACATTGGATAGAAATTTACGGGAAGGATAGGGCTACGGGAGAAAATGTACAAGCCTTCCCTGATGCAGTGCAAGACTTGCTAAATCGGAACAATGAGAAAGAAAATGAAAATGGGGGTGAGCATGTTCCAACATTCCATCACAATGAATACACTGAGACATCACCTATGTCCTCAACCCGAGGTGATAGCAATGCAAGTGGAAGTAAATCTTCAAGGAAAAGGAAAAGCATAGATGCCAGTGACGATGCTTTCATTGAACTGATGAAGGCATTTTGTGATAAAACGGATTCTCGTTTGGGTGAAATAGCCAAAAGAATTGGTTTTGAGCATGAAGCATCCAAATCAAGAAAGGTTGTGTTTGAGGCTCTTGGTAACATGAACAACCTCGATGAAGAAGACAAGATTATGGTATCAAAGTTTTTAGTGAGCGATATCAAAAATCTTGACTTTTTCTTTAGTCTTCCTGATGGTTCAAGGGCTACGATGGTGAAGATGATTCTGGAACGTTGTTATTGAAAAGTTCTTGTTTTTTCAAAACTGCATTGATATATTTTGGTCTGAATATTTGGGATTTCTATTCTGACATCATACTTTTAGCAATCTGATTATGAACTACAGATGATCATGTTTTGCAATTATGTGGAACTTGAATGTCGCTACTTTGTAGCTTATTATAAGGTTGGTAAAATGTGTAGCAGCAACTTTATTTCATGTTTTGATTGGTAAAAGTTATTAGGAACTTATGATGTGGAATGAACCATTTTCAATTTATAAATGCTAGATTGTATTATGTGGTTGTGTATTCATTGTGTTGTGCAGTGAAATGATAAGATGTAGAAAGGCTCAGGTCTGTTAGATTGTATTATGTGGTTGTATGTCCACTGTGTTGTGCAGTGAATGATAAGATGGAGAAAGGTGCAGTGAATGTTAGTATAATAATGTGTGACAATGTTTGGGTCCGGTTTGGGGGTCATGTTTTATATAAATCTGGTTTCCTTCCTGGTATTCAGGCTGAGACAGAGCAGTGGAATTAAAAAAAAAAACAAAATGGTAATGGAAAAGCTGCCGAAAGTAGAGCAAGTTGAAGTGGTATTGCTGGGGGTTTTGTTTACTAGTTTGTTATAGCAACTTGGCTTGTGGGGATGAAATCTTTAGACATATTAATATAGTGATCAAAACAGTGTGAGGGGACATTGTCCAAACTATTTGTGCAGTGAATGATAAGATGGAGAAAGGTGCAGTGAATGTTATTATAATAATAATATATACATTGAACAAGCTTCTTTAGTAATAAATACAAATTCATGCACATTCATTTGATAACAATTATAAATGTATTTTTGTATTAAATTTTGGATAATGGTATTTAATTAGTATAAGGTTATTTTAGTCTTAACAAAAAAGTTAAGAAATGTAAATCATTTCATAGGATTCACACTTTTAGAATAGTTATAGATAGATTATAGATATATTATTCCAAAATCTTATGGAATTTCGAGAGAAAATTTAACTTTGTTCTACGAAACTTATTTTTGATCCGGGTCAACTGAGTTGCTGGAGTGAGCACGAGAATTACAATGCCCCAACAAACTAAAAAATAAGGGTTGCATACTTATATATAGTACTCAAATAAAAAATAAGTAGTCAAAATATTGGTTCACTTCACAGAATTCTACATAAACTAATGAGGCTGCATACTTATATATATATATATATATATCATATTGTGTGTTCATTACAAGGACAATCTTCGTAGAAATTGAAAATTTGAGGTAGCCATTTAACCAATCATTCAACATACCCATATTCAAGATAGCATAAAATAACATCTAAACTTAAAATAAAGATCCTAGAGATATAATATGAATACTACGCCTTGGTAAACTTGCACAAAAGAAATAGCAACATAAATCAACTTAATACCAACACAGCCCCCATGTACTAGTCTGTCAAATAGTCTCGCTCGGAGAGTTAGAGGCAATTGAACTAGGGTGTTCGAAACCACCACTGCTCTCTGATTTTGGATCCACCGACCCATCTGATGAACCCGAGTCCGATACATACGCTTCCAAGCATGCTCTCAGGAACGAGCTATCAGAGCTCTCCTCACTATCAGATGAGATATTGATCACTAGTGTGGGTGGTGGGATATCAAGCACTGGATGCTGAAAATCTTGCTCATCCTCATGATAGGAGGAGATATTGATCACATCATCCAAATCAAGTACATTGTCTGGCAAGCCCTCTGTGCCGAACAACTTGCAGAAATCAGACCATGCGGGCTCTCCTACATGTTCATACGCAGCAACAAGAGGATGCTCCTAGAAGTAAACTCAGAATGATGAGAAAGATCACATTTGAAAGGAGGAAAGCAACAATATTTACATAACCAGCAACCCTAAAATACCTTAACAATTTGGTTCCACACGGAAGGCTTAGCTTGGATAGTGTTGGTAGTCGGGTGATATTTCACCTTTCTAAGGTTAATCAGCCAAAAGAACACCTCACGTCTCACCTGAAGCATTTTTAGTTTTTTCACACAATCTGAGAATGTGAATGAAGTGTGAAAGTTGTTGTTGATCATATACAATGCACAATGTAATGCATATGCATTGCTTTGCCCACGTCGGAAGTTCCCTAGCTCCTCCTGAGCAATGAAAAGTTTGATGAACATTGTGTCCACATCTTTGTTCCAATCACCATCATACAAGATTTCATCTTGTACTAGATAACCTGCCATTTTAAACACTTATGGAAAAGGATAAAATACAATATCAGTAGTATTGTGTGTGAGTTTTTTGTTTGGAACCCAATTGGACATATTTATAGTGTAGTATTCAGTTGATGTATGATAAGAGGTGTTTTTACGTGTTTTTAAGACCGTAATTCTTATGATTTGGATTCACTTATTACTTAAATCATGTCACATTTGCATTTAATAAGTGTGTGAAGTGAATACAGGTAATAAATGAGAATACATGAAGAAAAGGGAAGAAAAACGATGTACAAAACAAGTTCAAACATGTTTTTCAACACTTAGGCGGTTTATGCATCTCCTACCACATTCGAGCGATAATTCTGTATATTTCGAGACCGAATTGGACAACATTTCCTTCTACAAAGTTGTAGATCTATGTCTTAGATTCAAATGAGAACTTGAATCATCCAAATCGGAGGTCTATAGAGATAATTATGAAGGAAATACGATTGTTGCGCCGAACAGAGAAGTATATGCGCCAGGACACGCCCTAGCGCCTTCCTAGTCACGCCTAGGCGTGGACAGTCCGAATCTTACTTCTTTTCAGCCTAAATTCCAGCTCTTGATGATGGAAAGGAATCACTTGTAGCCATAATTCAGCACATGTGTTGAGGGGGAGTGTCATAAGTGTGTTTCTTGGTAGATTTACTTTATGGAATTTTATACTACACACTTTAGAGTAATGGAGGACACAAGAGAGGAACAACACATGGGAGGAAGAAAAATCTACACCTATAAAGCTAATCATCTCTTGCATTCATGAGGGGAGAGGAGAAAGAGGGGGGAAAGAGAACGATCCATAAAAGAGAAAGAGGGAGAGGAGAGAATACTTTTGATTCTTGATTCATCATCACCATTGGAGAAGGAAGATTCAATTGGAGTTCCATCATTATTCACTTTGGAGGGAGTTTTTATTGCTTGTTATTTCATTTATGTTTATGAATATGTGTATTAATTCATTTATGTTTTTCATATTATCAATCATGAACTAAATTCATAAGACTAAGGCCATGTAAGGTCAAATTGTGATATATGCTTATAATAGATGATTGTTGAGGTTATTCTTATATTGTTATGTGATGTGAATTTGTGTTTTTACCTATCTTGCATATACTTGATCACTATATGTTAGAATCTTATGCCTAGGTGAATATTTCGGGAGAAAATTGACTTAGGGTGCAAGAAATTCACATCATGACCCGCAACTAATGAGGAATTGCCCTAGACATAGGTAAAGATTCCCGGGTGAAGTTGTTCGATTCTAATCGAGTGAACTCTAGTACGTTAATGCATGTTTAGTGGTTAGATTTCCGGATAGGAATATTTGGGAAATCACGATCTAAGCATAGGAGTTTATACGCGAGACATCGGTTATTCTCTACCCTCAGAGCTCTCACCATAACAATATAAGTGTAATCCTTCAACCAGAACCTTTATAAGTATATTTGATCAATTTGGACCTAGCATGTGCCTTAGTCTCTCTTTATACTTTGTTTAAAATCAATTGTGTACTCTTGTTCTTATTGCATGCATTTTACATCCAATTTACTTTAATTATATTTGTTCTTTATCGTTTCAAATCATCAACTAGAATTCAAGTCTCCGTGGTTCGACAACCCGGACTTCTCGTCCACTTTTATTACTACACACGACTAGTGCACTTGCTATCATAGCACGTTAGTTATTAGCGTGTCAAGTTTTTGGTGGTAGGAGATGCATAAACCGCCTAAGTGTTGAAAAACATAGATCGAAGAACCACGGAGACTTGAATTCGGGAGATTTATGTCGGGAAAATTTATAGTGTAGTATTCAGTTGATGTATCAACATGTGGTGCTTGTATTACAATTAATAGTTACGAATGCCAATGAATGATTTATTTTTTAAGTTTACTAATTCTTGTTCTAGTACAAACCATCCCTTATTTTAGGATAAGAGGAGTTGACGTAGTTGCAGAATAGAAGTAGGCCTTTTCTTGATTTCAAACAAAAGGTACTTTTACCTACTTGGTATGGTTAATAAATGACAATGAATTCCTAGAAAATCTACAAATATGTTGTCATATTTAATGCATTGCATCCCAACTTTTGTAATAAATGCTACAAGCACATAAAAATGAAGGTTGTAGGAATTCTCTATAAAGTGGTAAGAAAATTCTATACATATTCATGCAAGCCAATTGGATATGAAGTGTGTTAATAAATGAATGTAATCTTAAAAAATATGAAAGATTTATGTCATAATATTAGCAATAAATATAACTTTCATACAAAATAATAGTAACAAACTGCAACTCAAATCTCAGAAAATCTGCTACATGAATACATGTATACATGGTAAAAAAAATCTACTATAGCTTATGGTACAATAAGCTACAAAAATCACAAGAAGTTCAAAATTATAGGAACAAACTCCAACTCAAATCTCAGAAAATCTGCAAAATGAGAGTCATGTATAGTCTGCAACATGAATGCTACAATAAACCAGGAAACAGTCTAAATAAAAAAACCTAGGAAACTGATAATTCAAAACAAATGAATACTCGACTGCTTCAAATCTTATAAAATCTACAATTTGTATGTCATATTTAATGCAACTACTACAACTTATGCTGCTATAAATAACCAATCTGACAATTCAAAACAACAATAGCTGAGTGCCTCAAATTTACCAGAGAATCTGTAAGATTGGATGTCATATTTAATCGTGAGAAAAAAAACTTTTATGATACATTACAAAATTGATGATACATGTGACATATACAGAATAACTTAGAAAGTTATAACTAGTGGGGCAGTGTTCTTAGTGAAATATAAATTAAACCAGTTAGATCAAATACCCAAAAACACTTTCAATTTTACCTTTTAATCTTTTTCCTCAGACTGGAACAAATATTCTCCACCAACCTGCTTAAGAATTTTAACAAGAAAAAAAAGAAAAAATTAGTTAGCTCAAATTAGTACCGAGTTAGGTTAATCGAAAAAAAACATCGAACATAAAAACGCCCACTCTAAATTTTGACTGGAAATGAGCACCCCTAAGAACGAGAACAAAAACCTAATCTTGTCCTCACATCTTTCTACTATTGCTATTCTGTATCCCCTCAACTTTAATAGGAAAAATAAAATAGTAATTTGATAATAAAAGCTTACCTTTCGTGGGTTTCGATCTTCATCGGCAGAAAGGAATTTGAGGTTTCTAAGGTTTTTGCATTTTAGGGTTTCTAATGTTTTTGCATCGGCAGAAAGGAATTTAGGAGTTTGAGTGACTGATCTGTTGAGTGGGGGAGTGGTTGTGTCCTAGTACAATTCATTAATTCCATAAAAGAGCATATCAGTAATTTTCACAAATCAAATTACCAATCATTGCTACCAAATGTTGGATAGACAAAGAGCTGGATTGATTCATAATTTTTTCCTGCAATCCAAATGTAAGATTGATTCATAATTTTTTAGTATGAACAATGCAATCTACCTTAATCTAATTTATCCTATCAATCCTATACCGTAACCAAACGAGGCCTAAGTGTATAATTTCACTTTTTTCCATGTGCCCTAATTAAATCTCTATATGAATAAGATTAGGTGAATGACATCTCATCCTTAATGGCGTGCCTTTCATAATAACACTTGTCCTAAATCCTAATAGTTCCTCTGGTATTCTAATCTACATTCGTTAGTAATAAACAATTTTCAAACTCCCAATTCTTTTAGAGCAGATTACGTTACAAACTAAATACCAAGAATATATGGAATCAACTTCACTTTTAAACTTCCAATTTTCATGGATGTAGAAAAAAATAGACAAAGACACTATGCTTTACAGATGATTAAGTATGAACCCTCTGACAAATATTTGATTTTCCCATGTACGTAAATATCACATACCTTAAGTAATGAAAAGGATGGTGGAGCATTAACATACTAATAACCCTAATGTCATCATGTCCAATAACTTCTCTTTTATTTTTCTTGCTTATTTTTCTTGATTGTAGAATCTTGAGAGACTTTTCGAAGTCTTCAGCAATTTTTCAATCAACGTGTGCAGGATAGGGATATAAAGAAGGCTAGAGAAACTTCAACACCAAACTCGTGCATGCAATCTCACAAATCTATTTCTCTCTTTGATTGTATTTTGAAAACTAATCGTCTCAATCTATTCCCATGTTTCTCTCGTGTGCTCTCTATGTACGCGTCTTGCCCTAGCAGCATGTTCTTTTTATATATATATATATATAATATATATATATAGTTTAGGGTTTTAGATAGCTCTTCGTAATATCATATTACCCATCTAACTAATTGGCTTTTGCAGCAAGGTTCATATCTATCTCTTTCTTTTATCTCGTACCCATCTTACAACCCTCCTCTTGAAACTGGTATTCCAATCACAATAAATAGTCACAATAGATTACATAAAAACCATAGATAACCTTTTTTTTTTAAAAGTGCCGAGTATTACATTCTACCCCACTTAAAAGAATTTTCGTCCTCGAAACTTGAGTGTACATACAAATACATTCATCCGCAACTTGGCATGAATGCGCCTATTCATAACTCCCGAACATTTTCTACTCAATTATTGAATTGTACAAAGCTCTCTTACTACTTCCACCTCAAACTCAACCGCAATACGAAAGTCAATTCTTATATACAAATCTAGTAGCATCATTTTACACATTCTTGTCAAAACTAAAGTAACTCCATGATGGACGAGCCTAGTAGTTGTAAGATCCTAACCTTCCCGACACTATAACCATCCATCTTCTTTAAATAAATCTAAAAGTTACTAAAAAAGATATTCCAAATAATCATCGTTCCAATAATCAGGTCAAATTCTTCGAAGTTCCTCCCGGGTTACATAACCAAACTTTTACCTGCTCATTACAATCATTCCTTGTCCTTTTATCCAAACCTTTCATGATTTTTTTCCCACTTAAACTCAAATCCGATGTAATAGTGTACTTTATCCCATCATAGGAAAACTGCATATCTCGTGTTGCAAGAGTTAAATATATGAGGAACTTTAGACATTTCTTTACAATTATGATTCATCTCCTTACGGTTAAAATTTCATAATATTAATGTTTGTGGCGAGTTTCCCACAATTCACTTTTTGTACTTATATCATCAATACTAGCTAGTTGAAGAATCTTACGGATGCCTTGCTATGAAAGCCTTTAGTCTCAAGTCTCTTGTTGAAGTTTCATATTCAAACCTTATGCGAAATGAAATCTTTCAAAAAGTTTTTAATATGAATTTCTACATGAAAAAGGCCAAACAATGAGCTTGTCTTCCAAGTTCCAACCTTAATGAAATGCACCAGCTATTAATAGAGAAAACAAAATGGAGAGGATCACGGGGCTTTACTCGACGAAATGAAATCTTTCAAAAAGTTTTTAATATGAATTTCTACATGAAAAAGGCCAAACAATGAGCTTGTCTTCCAAGTTCCAACCTTAATGAAATGAACCAGCTATTAATAGAGAAAACAAAATAGAGAGGATCACGGGGCTTTACTCGGCTAACTTGTTCTTCAAAACTTTAAAATTCATGAGTTGGAATTATATTACACAAGAAACTCTACTTACATCCAACTATTGACCACATAACTTCCATCTCAAAACTCCCCATGTAATTACAAAAGATACCGCCTTGACTAAATAATATTACTAAGATGATGTGATTCCATTTTAAGTACATTGGTACTTCATTAACTTTGAACCACTTTGATTTAACAAAAAAAACATCAATATTAGCATATCATGCTACCATCTTCAAAGTATCGAGCCCAACTAGTGACTTCCATATCCTGTCACGAAACTCACTCTGTCCACAAAAACAATGTTGCGAGGTACACCTAGGCACTTAAATCGATTTTCCTATGTAAATGCGCATCTTCTTCTACAATCAAGTATGAATTGGCATCCCTAAACCAAAACTCTAACTCAAGTTGAATTCCACTTATTGTTTTGGATCTTTAACTCCAAATTTAGAATCTCTACCTTACATGCAAACTCAATGGATGCTATAAACGGGCGAAAATAAGTTCATTAACTTTGTCAATACTTAACTCGCTATCTAATGTTCTATTCCGACTCCAAACATCTAAGCACTTATATAACAATATACTAATGGTAGTGTCCCAAATCTCCTCATGCTCCACAGAATAGCTATAAGAGTATTTAACTCATTATAAAGAAATCCTTCAATCAACCACAAGAGTTAACACCGTGTACTAACATCATAATATAAGTCAAAACTAAAGCTCCATAATTTGATTAACCTTAATTTAATATAATTGTAACCTTAAATACATAGGATAACTATAAAGTCTTATAACTTATAAAAAGCATAAATCCTTAGAACATTTACGAGAATATCACCATGCCTTGTTGACGTCATTCCCAAAAATTACTCCATATCAATATTAATCCTTGCATTGTAAATAAAGCTCCTCTTCGTCCTACTGAAATTAGTCCAAAATGTCATAATGTACGTACCATAGGATAACACAAGTTCTCAAGCTCAATAACCCAATTACAATTATCTCCTTAAGGACCTGTTCAAAAATACTAACCTGAGTCCGAAAATGTGATTATGCAACTTCACTATTCATAATCAATAATAATCCTTGATGTGACTCGACTTCCCACCTAAATTGATCCCTATATCATAACTTAGATGATGAAGAAATTTCAAAAGTTCAGAAATTCCTTGTCAACATTACCTATTAAGTCCTCCAGAAATTCTCTCAAAAAAATAAACCTGTCTCTGATACCACTAAAATTGTCACGCCCCGAGCCCCGAGACCATGACAACCGCCGCAAGCTTCTGAAAACATCCCAAAAGCCTGCAAGGCTAACCTAACAATAACATTGGTATAAAGTATCTATACCTAAAAATAAATTAACTATGATATTACCAACTCCATTATCAACTTTAAAAAAAAGAATACTCAATTCTCCAATGAAAATAAAAATCTTTCATACAGTTAAATTAAGGTGATTCGCATAAATTAATTTCTAAATCCAAAGGATCCAAAACTTATAAGTCTAATCGACTCGAATTAAACTAAAAGCGATAAAAAAAATTTCTAAGTCGAGCTCCTCGAGACTTGGTCAACCGATGTCAAAAACTCTCCTTTCCACTAATTCTGGGTATCTAAAAAAGAATGTTAATAAAAGAATGAGCTCGACGGCCCAATAAGTAATTCCATCACTCGCCTAGTCGGATCAAGCAAGCAACAATATAATATTTTAATTTTCTCTAGAGTGTACAATAAGGTTGTACATAAATTTCAAGAGAATTTTTACTTTTAAAGAAAATAATATTTGCACAACTTTAGTCGAAATGATATTCAACATTCACATAAAATTCACCACACACAACCAACACATAAGACAACCAAGGTCAGGGACAGGTTTAACCCCCCTGTCTTAGGTCCTGGTACATGCATAACCCCCTGTACTGGGTCCTGGTATAGGTATAACCTCCCTATAATGGGTCCTGGTATAGGCATAACCTCCTCATACTGGGTCACTGACCAACACTCAAATACTCGGTTGCCCATCTCCTATTCCGGAATAGTCAATGATGTAATGGTTTAGACACCAAATCCACAATAACCACGTTTACAAAACCACATATCAATCACAAACAAAAATCACATTTTTTCACTTTTTCAAATCCAAGTTCAAGAGACTCAAATCATTCACGTTTCCAAAGACATACATATATAGACTTGCACGATCCAAGTTATGAAAATCATATATGCACCCGAAAATAATACATTTATAATTTTATATAACTAGAAGAGTGAAGAATCACTTACCTCCAAATCACCGACTTATGACACCTAAGAGAGTACTCTCAAATTTCACTTTCTGCTGCCAATCTGAATAAAAGTAAGGTTAAGGGCTTGTTTGGTTTGGATAATTAGGGTGGTTAGACTATACAATCAGGGTTAATAATTTGTTTGGTATGCAGGATGAGGGCCCTGTATTGATCCATGGCCTAGGAGTATGTCCCCTAAACAGGTGATTGATAATCCCCACATGTGAGGTGTGATTGTATAATCCTGCTATATGGGCGGGAAACATTATTTGACAATTGACCAAGTTATCCTCCAAAATAAATTGAAACAGATGCATTTACCCTTATTCTTTCTGAATTTACATCCCTTGCTAACATCACTTTCCCCGTCTCGAGCCTTGAATCAGAAATCCCCAATCTCCTTCTTCAAGCCCTAGACGCCTGCCAAAGAACTCCAAAGTGAGTTCGCAAAAGAGAGACGCAGCTGAGTTCGCGAAAGAGAGATAGAGCTTAGTTCGTTGAATCGAAGTATAAATACGGTTGTAAGTTATCTCCGAGTCGAAGTTCTTCACTTTATACATGAAACACCACCGATAATTCTCTGAATCTTTACATTTTTTCAGTGGAACTTCTTAGAAATACTTCTACGGTTTGGTTTTTAGTTTTAGTTTTAGTTTTGGTTTTGGATTTTAGTTTTGCTTTTGGTTGTCATATTGGTTTTTATTTTGACATTTGTGGAACTTCGCAGCCCTTGACATTGGTTTTGGTTTCTAGTTTTGGTTTTTTGTGTGTTTTGAAATACGTTTAGGACTGTTGATTACTCAAATGTAAGTTCTGTTTCTTGGAACTATGGAACTTTTGAAAATATTGTAAGCTAATACACCTTTTCAGCTAAAAATATTTAAGCCAAAAATGTTAGTCAAAATTGTGTAATTGAAATTTATTTCATCTAATACACCTTTCAGCCAAAAATATTTAAGCCTAACAGTCCTTTTGTCAAAAATCAGATCTATTCGTCGTCCTTTTTTGTGACTGTGGGAAGCATTCATTATCAAAAATTTCTGATTAAATGCACGTTTACGAGTTTGATTGTTGTGAGTTACTTTCGAGTGTTTAATTTAATCTCGATTAGAGTCTGTGGCCTTGAGAGGAAATGATGTCGAATAAATTGCTAAATGTATATGTTTGCGAGCAGCAGGGGTTTGCTGAAGAAGGGTCAATTGAAAGGGTTAAATCAAGTTGAAAACTATTAATAGTTTTGCATCATTTCTACTGTTCAATGGTGGTGATACTCTTTCCCAATTACTTCCAAAAGTCTCGAACTAGCAGCTACTTGGAATACTACTATTGACTAATTGGTAATGGATAAGTTTTAGGGTTCACTTCACAATTGGTAAATAAGTACTATTTGATGTAATTTGTGTTATCGAATTTAAATTATGGTGGTTAATGTTGTTGTCACTTGTAAATTTTCTTCAATATTTGGTTCGAAATCTTTACTTAATTCAACGGTTAATTTATTGTTTAGAGCTACTACACGCTGTAATGGTTTCTCTTTCCATGCATTGCATTGCATTCTGGTACATATATTTGGGATTCTGGTTCATGCATCGCATTCAAATTCATAAACTTGAACTATTATGGTTTGTGTATTCATAATAGTATACGCATAGAATTACACTTGACATATTGTTGTTTGGTTTACATTTAGATACTCAATGGATTTATGTACGGAGCATCAAGAGATATTGGTCGTACTTGAAAAGATAATTCCGGACATTAAGTTGTTCTTAACTGCATTTTATAGGGTGTATAGGGCTCGTGTTTGTCAACGCTCTCGTGTTCAACGTGTTAGGCATGTGACTTATAGTTTCAAATCAAAAATACCTAAACAAATTGAGCATTTGAAGGATCTTATATCATATAATAATCAAACATGTATAGATAACTTTAGAATGTGTTGAAATGCCTTTGCTCGCTTGTGTTTCCTCACAGAGCATGTCGGTGGCCTTGTTGCCACTAAAAATGTCAAAATTAATGAACAAATAGCAATTTTCTTAATCATCTTCTCACATCATACAAAAAATCAAATTGTTAAGTGCAACTTTAAAAGATCCGGATACACAATTAGTAAGCACTTTAACAAGGTTCTTGAAGCAATACTTAAGCTACATGCATTTTTACTTGCCAACCCACAAGCCATTCCAGAAGCTTGCACAGACGAGAGATGGAAGTGGTTTAAGGTATAATTTTGTAGATTAAAAACCTATTCAATATTTCTACAATTTATGACTTTTACATAATTTCTCAATAAACTTCTGAACCGCTCACTTTATGAATTCTAATAGGGTTTCTTAGGCGCATTAGATGGTACCTATATTCCTATTAAAGTCCCTCCAGCGGATAAGGCCCATTATAGGAACAGAAAGGGACACATTGCTGTTAATGTCCTTGGTGTTTGTGATCGTGACATGAAATTTCAGTACGTTCTAATGGGTTGGGAGGGTTCTGCTTGCGATAGTCGAGTATTGCGCGATGCTATTCATAAACAGAATGGCTTAAAAATCCGTAATGGTATTTACTAAAAATCCTACTTTACGAATACTGTAGTCATCAAATAAAATTTCTATCAATTGTTACATAACTAATTAAACACCATTAATCTCAGGAAATTATAACCTATGTGATGGCGGTTACACAATGGTCATTTCCAGTTCTGTCACAGACAGCAGCTGGAAAAAAGAGATACTGGTCCTTAAGTGAGGAAAAAGTGTTGGTGGGTGCTTTGAAGGACCTCGTGTTTGGGGGGTTATATGTGTGACAACGGTTTCAAGACGGGCTATCTTTTGCTCCTTGAGCAAGCTATGTGTAAGGATTTCCCGGGAAGGGATCTAAAGACGGAGCCACACATAAGTTCTAAAGTTCATGTTTGGATAAAAAATTACAATTCAATTTCTGGAATGCTTGGAACTAGTGGAATAGGATGGAATGACTCTTCGAATACCATTGAAGTACACTCGGAACAATTATGGGAAGAGTATGTTAAGTTATACAAGGTTCTGCAAATTGACCCTCATTGATAATAGTTGTCTATTTATCAAAAAAAAAATTAATGTTCCAAAATTGAAATAATATAATATTATAAAATCTCAGAACATTTGAACTTGAAGTATAGTAACTGACAGCTTATTTTGGATGACCAAAATCGATTCTAACTTCTTTATTTCATTTACATTTCACTTTGTTTAGTTTGTTTATTTGAACTTTGAAATCCTTTGTTTTTCTGACTGACAAAGGGGCTCGAACAATGCGGAACAAGTCATGGACACATTTCAAACATTGGATAGAAATTTACGGGAAGGATAGGGCTACGGGAGAAAATGTACAAGCCTTCCCTGATGCAGTGCAAGACTTGCTAAATCGGAACAATGAGAAAGAAAATGAAAATGGGGGTGAGCATGTTCCAACATTCCATCACAATGAATACACTGAGACATCACCTATGTCCTCAACCCGAGGTGATAGCAATGCAAGTGGAAGTAAATCTTCAAGGAAAAGGAAAAGCATAGATGCCAGTGACGATGCTTTCATTGAACTAGATTGTATTATGTGGTTGTGTATTCATTGTGTTGTGCAGTGAAATGATAAGATGTAGAAAGGCTCAGGTCTATTAGATTGTATTATGTGGTTGTATATCCACTGTGTTGTGCAGTGAATGATAAGATAGAGAAAGGTGCAGTGAATGTTATTATAATAATGTGTGACAATGTTTGGGTATTGTTTGGGGGTCATGTTTTGTAGAAATTTGGTTTCCTTCCTGGTATTCAGGCTGAGACAGAGGAGTGGAATTAAAAAAAAAAAACAGAATGGTAACGGAAAAGCTGCCGAAAGTAGAGCAAGTTGAAGTGGTATTGCTGGGGGTTTTGTTTACTAGTTTGTTATAGCAACTTGGCTTGTGGGGATGAAATCTTTAGACATATTAATATAGTGATCAAAATAGTGTGAGGGGACATTGTCCAAACTATTTGTGCAGTGAATGATAAGATGGAGAAAGGTGCAGTGAATGTTATTATAATAATAATATATACATTGAACAAGCTTCTTTAGTAATAAATACAAATTCATGCACATTCATTTGATAACAATTATAAATGTATTTTTGTATTAAATTTTGGATAATGGTATTTAATTAGTATAAGGATATTTTAGTCTTAACAAAAAAGTTAAGAAATGTAAATCATTTCATAGGATTCACACTTTTAGAATAGTTATAGATAGATTATAGATTATAGATATATTGTTCCAAAATCTTATGGAATTTTGAGAGAAAATTTAACTTTGTTCTACGAAACTTATTTTTAATCCGGGTCAACTGAGTTGCTGCAGTGAGCACGAGAATTACAATGCCCCAACAAACTAAAAAATAAGGGCTGCATACTTATATATAGTAGTCAAAATATTGGTTCACTTCACCGAATGCTACGTTAACTAATGAGGGCTGCATACTTATATATATATATATATATATGTATATATATATATCATATTGTGCGTTCATTACAAGGACAACTTTCGTAGAAATTGAAAATTCGAGGTAGCCATTTGACCCATCATTCAACATACCCAAATTCAAGATAGCATAAAATAACATCTAAACTTAAAATATAGATCCTTGAGATATAATATGAATACTACGCCTTGGTAAACTTGCACAAAAGAAATAGCAACATAAATCAACTTAATACCAACACAGCTCCCATGTACTAGTCCGTCAAATAGTCTCGCTCGGAGAGTTAGAGGCAGTGGAACTAGGGTGTTCGAAACCACCACTGCTCTCTGATTTTGGATCCACCAACCCATCTAATGAACCCGAGTCCGATACATATATTTCAAAGCATGCTCTCAGGAACGAGCTATCAGAGCTCTCCTCACTATCGGATGAGATATTGATCACTGGTGTGGGTGGTGGGATATCAAGCACTGGATGCTGAAAATCTTGCTCATCCTCATGATAGGAGGAGATATTGATCACATCATCCAAATCAGCTACATTGTCCGGAAAGTCCTCTGTGCCGAACAACTTGCAGAAATCAGGCCATGCGGGCTCTCCTACATATTCATACGCAGCAGCAAGAGGATGCTCCTAGAAATATACTCAGAATGATGAGAAAGATCACATTTGAATGGAGGAAAGCAACAATATTTACAAAACTAGAAACCCTAGATTACCTTAACAATTTGGTTCCACACAGAAGGCTTAGCTTGGATAGTGTTGGTAGTCGGGTGATATTTCACCTCTCTAAGGTTAATCAGCTAAAAGAACACCTCACCTGAAGCATTTTCAGTTTTTTCACACAATCTGAGAATGTGAATGAAGTGTGAAAGTTGTTGTTGATCATACACAATGCACAATGTAATGCATATGCATTGCTTCACCCACGTTGGAAGTTCCCTAGCTCTTCCTAAGCAATCAAAAGTTTGATGAACATTGTGCCCACATCTTTGTTCAATCACCATCATACAAGATTTCATCTTGTACCAGATAACCTGCCATTTTAAACACTTATGAAAAAGGATAGAATACAATATCAGTAGTATTGTGTGTGAGTTTTTTGTTTGGAACCCAATTGAACATATTTATAATGTAGTATTCAGTTGATGTATCAACATGTGGTGGTTGTATTACAATTAATTGTTACCAATGCCAATGAATGATTTATTTTTTAAGTTTACTAATTCTTGTTCTAGTACAAACCATCCCTTATTTAAGGATGAGAAGAGTTGACGTAGTTGCAGAATAGAAGTTTTCTTGATTTCAAACAAAAGGGACTTTTACCTACTTGGTATGGTTAATAAATGACAATGAAATCCTAGAAAATCTACAAATATGTTGTCATATTTAATGCATTGCATCTCAACTTTTGTAATAAATGCTACAAGCACATAAAAATGAAGGTTGTAGGAATTCTGTATAAAGTGGTAAAAAAATTCTATACATATTCATGCAAGCCAATTGGATATGAAGTGTGTTAATAAATGATTGTAATCTTAAAAAATATGGAAGATTTATGTCATAATAGTTGCAATAAATATAACTTTCATACAAAATACTCCATAATTGACAACATAAGTGCTTGTTGTAGTTCATAACAACAGGAATAGACTCCAAAAGCAATCTTAGAAAATTTACCAGATGGAAACAAATCATTTATGCAATAAAAATAGCTATTATACCTTATGCTACAATAAGCTACATAAATAACAGGAAGTTCAAAATAATAGTAACAAACTGCACCCCTAATCTCAGAAAATCTGCTACATGAATGCATGTATACATGGTAAAAAAAATCTACTATAGCTTATGGTACAATAAGCTACAAAAATCACAAGAAGTTCGAAATAATAGGAACAAACTCCAACTCAAATCTCAGAAAATTTGCAAAATGAGTGTCATGTATAGTCTGCAACATGAATGCTACAATAAACCAGGAAACAGTCTAAATAAAAAAACCTAAGAAACTGACAATTCAAAACAAATGAATACTCGACTGCTTCAAATCTTATAAAATCTACAATTTGTATGTCATATTTAATGCAACTACTACAACTTATGCTGCTATAAATAACCAATCTGACAATTCAAAACAACAATAGCTGAGTGCCTCAAATTTACCAGAGAATCTGTAAGATTGGATGTCATATTTAATCGTGAGAAAAAAAACTTTTATGATACATTACAAAATTGATGATGCGTGTGACATATACAGAATAACTTAGAAAGTTATAACTAGTGGGGCAGTGTTCTTAGTGAAATATAAATTAAACTAGTTAGATCAAATACCCAAAAACACTTTCAATTTTACCTTTTAATCTTTTTCCTCAGACTGGAACAAATATTCTCCACCAACCTGCTTAAGAATTTTAACAAGAAAAAAAAATAAAAAATTAGTTAGCTCAAATTAGTACCGAGTTAGGTTAATCGAAAAAAACATCGAACATAAAAACGTCCACTCTAAGTTTTGACTGGAAATGAGCACCCCTAAGAACGAGAACAAAAACCTAATCTTGTCTTCACATCTTTCTACTATTGCTATTCTGTATCCCCTCAACTTTAATAGTAAAAATAAAATAGTAATTTGATAATAAAAGCTTACCTTTCGTGGGTTTTGATCTTCATCGGCAGAAAGGAATTTGAGGTTTCTAATGTTTTTGCATTTTTGGGTTTCTAATGTTTTTGCATCAGCAGAAAGGAATTTAGGAGTTTGAGTGACTGATCTGTTGAGTGGGGGAGTGGTTGTGTCCTAGTACAACTCATTAATTCCATAAAAGAGCATATTAGTAATTCTCACAAATCAAATTACCAAACATTGCTACCAAACGTTGGATAGACAAAGAGCTGGATTGATTCATAATTTTTTCCTGCAATCCAAATGTAAGATTGATTCATAATTTCTTAGTATGAACAGTGCAATCTACCTTAATCTAATTTATCCTATCAATCCTATACTGTAAACCAAACCAGGCCTAAGTGTATAATTTCACTTTTTTTCCACGTCCCCTAATTAAATCTCTATATGAATAAGATTAGGTGAATGACATCTCATCCTTAATGGCGTGCCTTTCATAATAACACTTGTCCTAAATCCTAATAGTTCCTCTGGTATTCTAATCTACATTCGTTAGTAATAAACAATTTTCAAACTCCCAATTCTTTTAGAGCAGATTACGTTACAAACTCAATACCAAGAATATATGGAATAAACTTCACTTTTAAACTTCCAATTTTCATGGGTGTTAAAAAAAAATAGACAAAGACACTATGCTTTACAGTTGACTAAGTATGAACCCTTTGACAGATATTTGATTTTCCCATGTACGTAAATATCACATACCCTAAGTAATGAAAAGGATGGTGGAGCATTAGCATACTAATAACCCTAATGTGATCTTGTCCAATAACTTCTCTTTTATTTTTATTGCCTATTTTTCTTGCTTGTAGAATCTTGAGAGACTTTTCGAAGTCTTCAGCAATTTTTCAATCAACATGTGCAGGATAGGGATATAAAGCAGGCTAGAGAAACTTCAACACCAAACTCGTGCATGCAATCTCGCAAATCTATTTCTCTCTTTGATTGTATTTTGAAATCTAATCGTCTCAATCTATTCCCATGTTTCTCTCGTGTGCTCTCTATCTACGCGTCTTGCCCTAGCAGCATATTCTTTTTTTTTATATATATATATATAATATATATAGTTTAGGGTTTTAGATAGCACTTCGTAATATCATATTACCCATCTAACTAATTGGCTTTTGCAACATGGTTCGTATGTATCTCTTTCTTTTATCTCGTACCCATCTTACAACCCTCCTCTTGAAACTGGTATTCCAATCACAATAAATAGTCACAATAGATTACATAAATAACATAGATAACTTTTTTTTAAAAGTGTCGGGTATTACAGTAAGTGTGTATCACTAAACTGTGTATGATAATTTTTTTTAATATATTATTTTATAGAGAATGTTTTCTTATGTTTGTTTATGTTTATTTGCAAGGGAGAATAATAATTTCATGCTATTTGATTGTCCAGCTCAATGGAGGACTTAATTTTATCAACGCAGATTTTTTTATCTTGTGTATTTCGTCATTTTTTTTTTTTAATATGTAATGTTGAAAGGAATGATTATGTTTTGATGCATTTTTCCCCTTAAGTATTGTGACTTTGACTCTCAAAGTTGTTTCCTTAGAATTGCTAAAATTCTTAAGTTTCATTCTATCTTCATCTTTGACACTGTTTTTGACAAATTAATTGTAATGATGAATGAAGTTTACGAATTTGTAGTGACTAATTTGTTTTGTTATTCGCCTCATTTTGTATGTTACGATTCTTAGTTATATGAATAGTATTATCTACCTATATATTCGTATAAAAGGAAATATTGATAGGCCTAACATTTTGTCAATAATAGATTGACTTTGCATTTTGTATTTTTATCAATTTTTCATATTTAATAAACTGCTAATTTTCTTGAAAATAAGCCATATTTCATCCTTGAACATTCTTCCCCAACTAATTGATTATGCATTTTGAGTTTTTATTACTTTTTCATATACAATAAACTGCTAATTTTCTTGAAACGGGGCAGATTTGGTCCTTAATAATTCTTCCACAATCCATTGGTTTTTATATGTTAAAAATGGAATCTTAAATTTGTGTGGGTCCCAAAGTATGTGAGATGAGCCGTGAGATGATATGGAGAGAGAAATGGTATCAGTTTCCCATAAAAGCTCCGCTCTTTATGTAACCCATATTTAGAAGCAAGATTTGAGGGAGTTGGCTGATTGACCAAAGAAGGGTAAAATAGAGATTTTCCATGAATTTGCCCTGGGATTAGGGAATCTGCTCTGGCTTTATCACCAGCCTTAAATATTTTCAATTTTTGAAACTAAGGTTAGTTTCGAGGTTATTTTTTCTTCGATATAGATCTTCATCTTTCGATAAATTCATATGAACTGAAACTGGAATAAAAAGGAAAATTAGGTTTTTCTGATTTTAAATTTTTATCTATTTTCTGTCCAAGACGAAGATGGGTCTTGTTTCTCACAGAATCAGAGCTTCGAATTAGGATCGTTCTGAATAAATTTTCGAGACTCAGATACGATTTATTATTCTTCATTTGCATTGAGTTTGTTAAGACTGTTGAAGATGCGAAAAACAAGTGATAATGATGCATCAATTCTGGCAGTGCAACGAGGCGGGGGAACAGTGAACAATGCTGGGGAGATGAACAGTGAAATTTTCTATTATTTCTTATTTTTCGGAAATTTTGGAATATTTCTTAAATGCTTGACTTTTTATTTTCTGAATTTTCAAATTTCTAAAAAGTTTCTATTTGTTTTTCTGAATTTTTTAAATATTTTCTGATTTTTCAGAATTATTTCTTTTTTTTAATTTTTTAAATATTTTCTTCTTTACTTTCATGATTATTTTATTTTTATTTATTTTCCTGAATTTTCATAAATTTTTCTATTTGCTTTTTTAGATTTTTCTGAATTTAGTAAAAAAAAATTTACTTTTTTTTTTTTTAGTTCAAGACGAAGGGAGATACCCTAAATATCTAGCCCGATAAACCCTGATTGATAGTCATAATCTTGAGCCATAAAAACTCTATTTAGCTCTATAAAGGAGGGGAGAGCCACAACTTGTGGCAGCCTGGATTCGAGCCCAAAACCTCTCGCATAAAGTGGGAGGTGAATACCATTAGACCAACAGGTCTTGGGTAAAATTTACTTTTTCAGAGCTTAAGTTTTTTATATATGCCCTAATGTTCAAAAAATAATCTATTTGCTTTTTAAATATTTTTTCTATTTTTTAAAATTTTTCTAGGTTAATTTTTTTCTTTTACTTTTTTATTCTAAAATATATTGTAATTTTCAAATACTTTCTATTTGTTTCTATAATTATTTTTATATTTCTGATTTTTTTTCCTAATTTTAGAGGTTTTTCTAGTTTTATTTTTTATATTCTTAAATAAGGTAAATTTCATGTAGCCCCCAAGTATTTTGAAAAACTTGCAAAACGGCCTACCTTACCGGCACGTGACAAATTCCGTTTAAAAACAGATGGAGAGGACCAATGGTGCACCATTTTAACTTCTACGAGACTAAAAATGTCAAGTCCAGAAAACAAAGGACCAAAAATGTAACTCGCCACATTCTACAGGACCAAAGATGTTTTCTTCCCAAGATGTGGCAATTTAGTTTTTGAAAAGTAAGAGGGTATTTGGCTAAGCTTATCCAAAATATCTTATAAACTCTTACATCTTATAAGATATTTTATGAGCTTATATGATCTAACATCTTATTAGATGTTTAAAAAAAGGTTTTTGAACACAAAGAGAAGGGGGGACCCTAACGATTTAACCCGACAGACCCGGGTTTATAGTCGTTGTTCTAAGCCAAGTAAAGCCTTGTCGATCTTGCTCCAAAATATTCTGCAGATCCAAGCTTGGGGATTGCATGACAGAGAGGTTCTCACCAAAACCTTTCTTTGCCAAACCGTCTGCCGCACGATTGGCTTCTCTCCATATGTTAGTCAGTTCAACTTGCCATGACAGTTGCAATTTACGCCTAATTGCATCAATTAGGTCCCAGTGGTGGTGCGCCCTGGTGCCATCGCGAATGCTCATGATAACCTCTCTACGATCTGATTCAATAATCACATTTCACAGGCGAGTGTCCCATGCCAAATTCAGTCCATGTAAGCTTGCTATTAATTCGGCACCTAGAGGCATAGAAGTGCCTATGCCACCACAAAATACCCGAACCCAGTGACCTTGGTGGTCACGAATAACTCCTCCGATACTCGCCTCATCGGCTTGGAGTTCATCCCCCCGACGGACTGCCCCGTCAACATTCATTTTCCATTGCCCCATTACCGGCGGTTTCCACCCAACACGGATAGAGTTATTACAAACATTAGTATCACAACGAGAGGAGTAAAGGGCATCCTCTACTCTCGCACGAACAATTTTAATATCATCTTTCGGGTCTCGGGCTTTCTTTCCATGAGCCGTTTCATTCTGAACCTGCCACAAAAAGTGTTGGGAATTATACGAATAAAACGCAGGGGAAAGTAAATTTAATTCCCAAAGCCCGAATCATCTCTAATCCTCATGTTTAATTGTGTATAGAAAGATTACCGTTCTCGCGTATGTTGATTTCTGAACGTGATCCTTTTCTCTAAAGCCGATTTTGCCAACGTCTCTAATTCATCACGCCGGAATCAAAAGCGAAAAACTCCTCCTTTCTTCCTTGTCAAAGACGGCTAGAGAGAGAGAGAGGTGGGAGACTTTTTCTTGGAGAGAAAGTTATGTAAGTTACATTGTGTTATTTTTCACCTTGTGATATATTTATATCATTATGAAACAATAACCCTAGCATGCAAGAGCCCTATTTGGGCATCTATTTGGCCGCCCCTTAGTGGGCTCGGAAGCCTTCGGACTTTCGTCTTGCTTGCTAATTAATTAATCGGATAATTTATTTATCCAATAAATAAATTGATAACCCAATTAATTCAATTCCTAATTAATTTATAATTCAATTTCTCCAAGAAATTAATTATAAATTAATTTAATTAATTAATTAAATTATCCAATAATTAATTAATTAATTACGGCATCCAATGCCGTGAATTTCTCTCAAGTCTTTTTCCCATGTTATTCCTTTTGCACTTCCTTTAAGCGCGACTCTTTAGGTTCGTCTCAAAAGGCAATTGGGAGGAATCCAAAGGGGTGTGAGTGACACCTAGCCAGTCTCGTGGCTCACACCATAACCCAATTGAGAACGAATGAATAGGATCATTCCAAACTTTTATGCCGTGAATACCGTACGTGTATAAACCTTTTATTCTTATATCCCAGTCAAGTAAGAGTCATGGTTTAAAATCAAACTCATATAACTTGACCATATGCCTAAGCTCATAATAAGTCGAGGTATTTAAATGCTTTGGCCAAAGACTTTCATCCTCACTTATTCATGATCGCATAGGATATTTTACTCATTCACTTATGAGAGAATAAATTCCAGATTGCAAATCAGTTAACAATGCTACTTGCCCATCAAGTCGCACTTCGAGGTCGATTCCACCAACAGGTGATTTGAATCTAACTACTCTAATGACAGACTTGATGTCACAAGTACATCTTCAACTCGATTTCTCAGGTCAGAGGTTCACACGTACCTATCACTACTTATCAGTTTCATCACTGACTGTCAATGAGTGAATACCCATGTGATGAACTAATGCGAGCCGTGTTCGAACATATTAGTCCAACGGACACGTCTATGATATAAGTTCCCACTACCATTTCCATAGTGTACGACTGGCACTTTCTCTGTCGAAACTTACATCATACAAGTCTTTATTCACTATTGATGCCCAATCAATATTTCTTAGACTTGGGAACCCTTTTAGATGTCAAGGGTCAAACCATTCTAGTGCCTTTCCTCCTATCCCATAGGAGTTAGAAGGTTCGCCTTGTCATCAAGGACTTTACGTTGTTTATTCACACCTTATAAATGCCTATAAGAAAACAACAATCAACTGCCTTATATTAATAGAAAAACCATAGTTTAGTTACAATGTTTATGCCCTATAAATCTATCCTCTTTATGGCATTTGAGGGCATATACTCTAACAATCTCCCACTTGCACTCAATGCCATTTTCTGTGTTATTTAATACTCATCTTTTCGAGATGTTTTTCCAGCACCGCCTGTGCCAATGGCTTGGTCAATGGATCAACGACATTGTCGGCTGAGGCTATTTTCTGAACAGCTATTTCACCTCGTGCAATGATCTCTCATATGATGTGATATCTCCTCTCTATGTGTTTGGATTTATTGTGAGACCTAGGTTCCTTCGCTTGCGCTATAGCTCCGATGTTGTCACAATAAAGTGGCAACGAGAGCTTAATGCTAGGAACCACTTGAAGTTCCTCAACGAACTTCCTAATCCAAACAGCTTCTTTAGCTGCCTCCGAGGCAGCTATGTATTCAGCCTCTGTGGTGGAGTCTACGGTTGTGCTTTGCTTGGAACTTTTCCAAGTCACCGCTCCACTATTTAGAGTAAATACAAATCCCGAGGTGGATTTTCGGTCATCAACATCAGATTAGAAATCCGAATCAGTGTAGCCGTCCACCCTCAGGTCACCACTTCCATAGGTGAGAATCATATCCTTAGTTCTTTTCAGATACTTTAGGATATTCTTCACAGCTATCCAATGTTCCTTACCAGGGTTTGCTTGAAATCAACTAACAATACTCACAGCATAAGCAATGTCGGGTCTAGTACAGAGCATCGCGTACATCAAGCTGCCCATAGCAGACGCATAGGGTATAATGTTTATTTCTTTTCTATCTTCCTCACTTTGAGGACACATAGATTTCGAAAGATGTATCCCATGTCTCATTGGCAGGAACCCTTTCTTAGAATCTTCCATCTTATACCTTTTTAGGACCTTTTCTAAGTAAAGGGCTTGAGAAAGTCCTATCATTCTTTTAGTTCAATCTCTATAGATCCGAATCCTTAGAATATAGGTCGCTTCTCCCAAGTCTTTCATGGAGAATGTACTCGAAAGCCACTTCCTGGTTGTGGTGAGCATTCCTATATCATTCCCAATGAGTAATATGTCATCTACATATAACACTAGGAATGTGAACTTGCTCCCACTGACCTTCTTGTAAACACAGGGCTCGTCTTCATTTTTGATGAAGTCAAATCCTTTGACAGCCTCATCAAAACGTAGATTCTAGCTACGAGATGCTTGTTTGAGTCTATAAATGGATCTCTCAAGTTTACACACCTTATGAATATGCTCCTCGGATTCAAAACCTTTAGGCTGTTCCATATAGATATCATCTTCTAGGAATCCATTTAGGAAAGCAGTTTTGACATCCATTTGCCATATTTCATAATCTAGGTGTGCTGCTATTGCAAGTAGAATCCTTATTGATTTGATCATAGCCACTGGCGAGAAGGTTTCTTGGTAGTCAATTCCTTCCTTTTGACTATACCCTTCGCCACTAGCCTGGCTTTGTAGGTGTCTACTTTGCCATCAACACCAATCTTTCTCTTGTAGATCCATTTACACCCGATTGGTTTTACCCCTTCAAGTTGGTCTACAAGTTTCCAGACTTGGTTTGCATGCATCGAATCGATCTCAGTTTGCATAGCTTCACGCCATCTAACAGCATCCACATCCACCATCGCTTGATCAAAAGTGGAGGGATCATCTCCATGATCCTCCTCTAACACAGAATGGAGATCCAACTCCCTCTGCATTAGATATCCGTACCTCTTAGGCGGTTGAGATACTCTATTCGATCGTCGTGGTTGTGGTTGTGTTACAGAAGGTTCGGTTCTCACTCCCTGTGTAGATGTATCCAGTGGGGTTTCATTTTGTTCTTCTAGAACAATCTTTCTACCCGCTCCTCCTTCTTGAATGAATTCATCTTCAAGAAAGTGGGCTTGTAAGGCTACAATGATCCTTTGATCATTGTGCAGGTAAAAGAGGTATCCCATAGAATCTTCAGGATATCCAACGAAATGTCCCTTTAAGGATCTATCCTCCAACTTGTCCACTTTAGTCTTTTTGACATAAACCGGACATCCCCAAATCTTTATGTGGTTAAGACTTGGTTTCCTATTTCTCCACATTTCATAGGGAGTCATAGGAACGAACTTGGAAGGATATCTATTTAAAATGTGTGTAGCTGTAAGCAGCGCGTGACCCCACAGTGAAATGGGCAAATCAGTGTAGCTAAGTGATAAGAGGCGTTTTTACGTGTTTTTAAGCCCCTTTGCATTAATGTTTTAGGTTCATTTATCGCTTGATTGTTGCACATGTGCGTTTAATCCGTGCATTAAGTGATTTCAGGCCTTAAATGGATACAATCTAAGAAAGGGTAGGAAAATGATGTATAAAACAATTTTAGGCCAAGATGTTTCACACTTTAATGCCCAAACAAGCAAGAAATAAGCTCGAGTTAGTCAAAATCACGTTTTAGTGCTATTTCAGCACACCTAGGCGCCAAATCAGAAACAACCTCCATGTTGAAACGTAATTTCGGTATACTTAGAAACCGAATTGGACAAAGTGTCCTTCTGAAAAGTTGTAGATCTATGTCTTATCTGAACATTGGGACTTGAACCATCCAATTCAGAAATCTGTGGACAAGGTTATGAGGAAAATACTAAGACTGCGCTGGAAAGCAAAAAAATGGCAGCATGCATGTGTTTTGTTGAAGTTTTCACATGGTTATGCTTGGTGGAATGCTTAAGGGCCGAAATTTCAGCATTTTTTAGCTGGTTGGAATCTTAAAAGCCAAACTTTAAGCATCACCTTAGGTGGAATTCTCATTAGGGAACTTTAATGGGAATTCTTAATGCATACTTTAGTGGAATTTTGGCTATAAAAGGAGGGGGAACCCATACTCTTCAGCATATTTTTTTTCACTATCAATTTCAGATTCTTGGAGGTGAGGAGGAGGAGGAACCGGTCCTCAAGCTTCATTCATCACCATTCTTCATCATTCTAAGAGGAGAAAGCTAGGAATTGAAGCTCCAATCAAGGTGCCATCATCTATCACACTTGAGGGAGTTTTTAATTGCTTTTCATTTCATTCATGTCTATGAACATGTGTATTTATTCATTATTGTTTCTCATATTATCTATCATGAACTAAATTCATAAGACTAAGGCCATGTAAGGTCGAATTGTGATATATGCTTATAATAGATGATTGTTGAGGTTATGCTTATATTGTTATGTGATGTGAATTTGTGATTTTGCCTATCTTGCATATACTTGATCACTATATGTTAGAATCTTATGCCTAGGTTAATATTTCGGGAGAAAATTGACTTAGGGGTGCAAGAAATTCACATCATGACCCGCAACTAATGAGGAATTGCTCTAGACATAGGTAAAGATTACCGGGTGAAGTTGTTCGATTCAAATCGAGTGAACTCTAGTACGTTAATACATGTTTAGTGGTTAGATTTCCGGATAGGAATATTTAGGAAATCACGATCTAAGCATAGGGGTTTAACGCGAGACATCGGTAATTCTCTACCCTAAGAGTTTTCACTATAACAATATAAGCGTAACTCTCCAACGAGAACCTCTATAAGTATATTTGATCCATTTGGACCTAGCACGTGCCTTAGTCCCTCTTTATATTTTGTGTAAAATCAATTGTGTAGTCGTGTTCTTTTTCTATGCATCTTACCTCTAATCTACTTTAATTATATTTGTTCTTTATCATTAAAAAATCATCAACTAGAATTCAAGTTCTTGAGGTTCGACAACCCGGACTTAATTGTCCATTTTATCACTATACACGACTAGTATACTTGCTACTATAACACGTTAGGTTTTAATGTGTCAAGTTTTTGGCGCCGTTTCTGGGGAATTGTTCATTTTAGTTTTTGATTTTTTGTTTACGTTTTCATAATTCTTAGTTTTTAGTTTATTTCTAGCTTTTCTTTTATTTTGCTGTTATTCTAATTTTGCTTCTTGGGTTTAATTGTTAGGTGTAATCTGTGGTGCATGACCCGTTCTTCTAACGAGCCCCTATACAATTTTGAGCCGGAGATAGAGCGTGTTCTTCGATCTAGTAGACAAGCTCGAGAAATGGCCAACAATCTAAATCCAAATGGGAATTTTCCCGACATAAATCTCCCGGAAAACAGGGAATGGTTGCAAAATCTATTCCAAGCTATGCAACCGGCACCTCCTCAAAGACTTCCATCGGTCCGGGAAAGTCTACCTCCAAGGGTCCACACCATACCGAGGCCCGTAGTCTTTCCAAATTTCTATGCACCAAATTATCACATTCCGTCACACATCTTTAGCATGGTGCAAAGCGAACCCTTCTATGGAGAGACCCATGAATCACCTCATGAGCATTTGGAGACTTTAGACAACACTCTCATGACTACCCAATTTCATCCACGGGATCTTGATGCAATTCGTCTAAGAGTCTTTCACTTCTCATTAAAGGAAAGGGCGACCATGTGGTACAAATCTCTACCACCCCAATCCATCACAACATGGGGACAATTGGTCGATGCCTTTTTGAGCAAATTCTTTTCACCCTCCAAAATGAATGAGCTAAGGAGCAATATTAAAGAGTTTAAGCAAGAGAATCATGAGTCCTTAGCCGAGGCATGGGCTAGATATAAAAATATGCTCCGAAAATGCCCGGATCACAACCTAAAATTGAGCGAGCAAGTATTACGATTCCATGATGGAGTCCAATCGCGCATCCAAAATAGGCTAAATGCCGGCGCCGGTGGTGATCTCCTTGGGCTCGATTGCCAAAGTGTGTGGGACAAGATTGAACAATTAGCCCGGGAAGATGAACTCTATCCCGATGAGGAAGAAGTCACACCCACTAAAAAGATTGCATGTGTTGAAGAGTTGGGCGAAGAAGTTGCTTTGGAAACAATGGTTGGCAATGTAAACTATGTTGGAAATGCCAATCGACCTCAATTGAACTTCCATGTGCCCGATAATTTTCCAAGAAGGCCCAATCCAGCACAAAATGCCCATCCCGGCGTCTATCAAGCACCAAGGCCCCCATTCAACAACAACCAAGCTCAAAGGCAAGGTAATCCTCATATACAAAGGCAAGTAAGACCTCTTACAACCGATGAGCGTCTCGATGAACAAATAAAGAAAATGGATTCAGCAATCAACGAACTCTGTACTATGATGAAGGATTTAATGATGGATATGAAGACACAAATGGGTCAATTATCCTCCACAATGAGTGGGAGAGCCCCGGGAACTCTACCAAGTGATACGGAAAAGAACCCGAAAGAGCAATGCCACGCCATTACCTTAAGAAACGGCAAACAGATAGCAAATGATGTTGTTCGCATTACCGCGCCCGAACGCCCAGATTGCCACGCCCAGGCGCCGAAAGCGACCAGCAGTGAACAAGTGCTTCGCACTATGGCGCCCGAGCGCCCGTCTAGTCGCGCCCAGGCGCCCGAGTCTTTGCGCCCAGGCGCCACATCCTGTCTCCTCCACAGCTGGCCCTTCAACTCCAACGCATCCTCCCATCGAGGTCCGTCTTCCATTTCCAAATTGTTGGTCCCAAGTGGCATACGAAAGGGTCTAGAAGGGGGGGGGGGGTTGAATAGACCCTGAAGTCTTTTTCGACTTCGAAAAGGTTTCGTATTAAAATGGTTTTGGACGCTTGAAATGTGAACGCTTGACTGAGCGTTTACTTAGAAATATAGACGCTTAGGTTAAGCGTCTGATGAAGACTGTTTTTAGAGAGTTAACTTAGACTTCAAGATTTGAATACTTTAACCGAGTGGGTTTAAGCGTTCAGTTCCTTAATCAGTGTTAGCACAGCGGAATGATTTTTCTAGTCTTCTTTTGAAAGCTTTAGCGTCACCAGAAGTTTCTTAGTTGCTTAGCGTTTGATTGTATTTTACTTAATCAATTTATGCAATGATATGATATGAAAGAATTGACTGAAAAGTAAATAACACAATATTTGTAAGGTTCGTTGGGTGATGTAATCCCAACTACGTCCTTCTTCTCCTTGAACACTTGGAGGCAATCCACTAAAGTGATTCTCAAAGAATCACACAGAATCTTGTACACAATAGGGAGAGATAGATGTCGATGACTTGTGCTCCTTGATCACACAGATTTCTGCTCCAAATCACTTCAATCTCCTTGCTTCTTTCACCCAGAAATGATGCAAGTATCCAACTTCGACTTCACACAGATCGCGAGGCTTGGATGGGTTTTTATAAAACGGTTTGTTTGATTTTGATGAAGTTCAAACAACTTGGAAATATCTCAGTAGAAAAGTGGTTTCTTCGAAAAGAATGTTTGAGATATTTGTTGACTGTCTCAGGATTGAAGAAAAGCAGAGGGAATGTTTTCTTGAATATTCTGGCTTTTCTGAGAGTTTAAGGAATGAGACTTCAATGCAACATCAATTCGACTTGAAGATTAATTGTTCTCACTTTTTGACTTGTTGTTGAAGTCCTATTTATAGGCATTCTTGGAGAAAGTGTCCGTTTGACACATGCACAGGCGCGTGTCTCTCACTTCCGCGAGTGAACAACTTTTGTCCTTTTTCCTGAAAATCTGCTGCACAAAAGTTGGTGCTGCAGTCTGAGATAATTGACAGTCCAATAGGGTGGCTTCTCCGTACGTCTGAAAGTGCTTATCACATTTAATGCTCTTATCAGCATTTAATGCATTTGAATTAAATACCCGTTGGTACTTAATGCTTTGAGAATATTTGCATTAAACTCCTTCTGGACTTAGAAATAAATTCAGGTGAAATTACTTCTGTCCCATAAGGAAACGCTTGATGTAGCTGGTCAATTGGACGCTTGGAGACTTTTATCTTCTTTCAGAAATCAGGCGCTTGAGTCTTCGAACTTTACCACTGATAAACTCACTCAGAAATTATCAGACGCTCAGCCTAAGACTACTTAGCCTAACAATCTAAAGTAAAATAAAACAAAGCCTAATAAGCCTATTACAAAACTAACGCTTCAAAGCTTATACAAATTTTCTACTAAAATCAAACTTACATATTTTGGGGTCTAACACAAAGTCCTAATTGTCATCATCAAAACATCTAACATAAAATTCCTAACACAAATGCACATAGAAAGAAAAAGAAGGAGATGGATCCAGGTTTCGTCCGGATCTTGGCGGTTCTTCGTGAGGTTAGAATTAATATTTCTTTTATTGACGCTATTTTACAAATGCCAAATTACGTGAATTTTTCAAGGATATTTTATCTAACAAACAAAAGTGGGAGGAAAACGAAATGGTGTGTCTAACAGAGGAATGCTCCGCCGTATTGCTTAATAAATTACCAATGAAACTTGAAGACCCCGGGAGTCTCACTATTCCTTGCAAGATTGGGCCATTATCCATCGAAAAAGTTTTGTGTGACTCGGGAGCTAGCATCAACCTCCTCCCGTACTCTCTTTTCAAAAAGTTGGGCCTTGGCAATCCAAAGCCGACTTCAATGAGCCTCCAACTTGCCGATAGATCAATCAAGAGGCCACGAGGAATAATCGAAGATGTGATCGTTCAAGTCGACAAGTTCTACTTCCCGGTTGACTTTGTGGTCCTTGATATGGAAGAAGATGTTGAGGTACCCCTGATCCTAGGAAGACCATTCCTAGCCACTGGTAAGGTGGTAATCGATATTGCCAATGCTAAGCTAACCTTAAATGTGGGAGATGAAAAGGTCACCTTTGATGTTTTTAAAGTGCTTAAACACCCATGTGACCCCGACTCATGTTTACGCATCGATGCATTTGATATGTTGATTGATGAGACTTTTCAGGCACAAATGGTAGATGACCCATTGGAGACATGTCTTTCCCAATCTATGGATGACGATTCGGCGAGTGAAGAACAATTGGAAGCCATGTTTAGCTTAGAGAGGCCACTTCTTTACCACGTCATTGGAGCTAAAAAATTAGAAAGATCACTCTAAGCTCCTCCTCGCCCTTCTATCAAAGAAGCCCCTATCCTTGAGCTTAAACCATTACCATTACATTTGAAATATGTATTTTTAAATGATAATGAGACACTACCTTTAATTGTCTCATCTTGTTTGACAGTGGAACAGGAGGAGCGACTCATGAGAGTTTTGAAGGCCAACAAGAAGGCCTTCGGGTGGAAAATTGCTGATATAAAAAGCATAAGTCCAGCGGTGTGCATGCACAAAATACTCATGGAGGAGTCCGCAAAACCTACACGCCAACCACAAAGACGGTCAAATCCACAAATACAAGAGGTGGTAAAGAAAGAGGTTATAAACTACTCGACGCAGGTATAATCTATCCTATATCCGATAGTGCATGGATAAGTCCTACTCAGGTAGTTCCAAAAAAGGGTGGAATAACTGTGATAGAAAATGCGAACAATGAATTAATCCCTACTCGAATGCTTACCGGTTGGCGTGTATGTATAGATTATCACAAGTTAAATGATGCCACTCGTAAGGACCATTTCCCCCTCCCATTCATTGACCAGATGCTTGAAAGGTTAGCCGGGCATGATTTTTATTGTTTTCTAGATGGGTATTCCGGCTATAACCAAATTGCCATAGCCCCCGAGGACCAAGAGAAAACAACTTTCACTTGTCCCTATGGCACGTTTGATTATAGGCGGATGCCGTTTGGATTATGCAATGCCCCGGCCACATTTCAACGATGTATGATGGCGATCTTTCATGACATGGTTGAAGAATTCCTTGAGATTTTTATGGATGATTTTTCTATTTTTGGAACCTCGTTTAACACATGTCTTGATCATTTGGATCATGTTCTAAAACGCTGTGAGGAAACAAATCTTGTTTTGAATTGGGAAAAATGTCATTTTATGGTCCGGGAAGGGATTGTGCTAGGCCACAAAATCTCTCAAAAAGAATTTGAAGTGGACCAAGTTAAGATTGAGGTCATAAAAAAGCTTCCTCCACCTACATCGGTGAAAGCCGTGAGGAGCTTTCTTGGTCATGCCGGCTTCTATAGGCGATTTATCAAAAAAAAAATTCAAAATTGCAAAGCCGTTATCTAACTTGCTTGTCAAAGATGCACCATTCAGTTTTGATTCCCTTTGTTTACAGGCCTTCATGACTCTCAAGGAGCAATTGATATCCGCTTCCATCATGGCATCGCCCGATTGGAGCTTGCCCTTCGAATTGATGTGTGATGCTAGTGACACCGCGGTGGGTGCGGTCCTTAGCCAAAGGAAGGATAAGGTATTTCAAACCATCAACTTGAATTGAAGAACGAACTATCCTTGAATCGATGCTTTACATTTATTGATCTTCCTATTTAATTCCTGTCATTATTAATTCATCAAACAAACCTCTCCAGTGAATATTATTTTGATCAACCAATCTCTAGGGTTCGACCTGGACTAACGAGTACTACAAATTTTTGTGAGAACAGTAATTTTGGTGCATTCGACACGTATCAAATTTTGGCGCCGTTGCCGGGGATTGGTTTTCGGTCAAAATTTTATTTTATTCGAATTATTATTGTAATATATATAGGCTGTTAGATTTATATATGTCTTAGTTTTAAGTTTTATGGACTATTTTGTGTATTGAGAAAAGAAAAAAAAATGTTTTTGGAATTCGGCCACGAACTCTATATCAATCTTGAAGAAAATGTCATTTTAAAAACAACTTAGCATACATTATATGCTAAGCACCACCCTCTCAGGCCCAAATTCCATCGTTTACTAGGTTTTTTTCTTTTTTTTTTGTGTTTTTAGTCGGTTTTTAAATTATTATTTTTTCGTTATTTCTGTACTTTACCTTTTGAGTTTTTTTATTTTATGACTCGTTCTTCTCAATCTAAGACCCAGGAAATTAATCCAGAGATTGAAAGAACATTGCGTAGATTGAGGAAAGACGCTAAGAAGACGAGCAACGTGGAAAACGTGCAATCGGAAGAATCTATCTTATCTCCACACGGAAGCACCATATCTCTTCACTTATTTTCAAGTGAATCAGATGAAGAGGAAGTCATGGCTGGAAATAATAGGACTTTGAAGGAGTTGGCTACTCCGGATTTTAATCTACAACCTTTATGCATTGAATATGCTGATTTAGATGTTGCCTTTGAATTGAAATCAGGATTGATTCACTTATTACCTAAATTTCGTGGTCTTGCAGGAGAGGATCCAAACAAGCACCTAAAGGAATTCCATGTTGTATGCTCGAGCATGAGACCGACGGGAGTATCCGAGGAACAAATTAAATTAAGAGCATTCCCATTTTCCTTAGCAGATAATGCAAAAGATTGGCTTTATTACTTACCTTCAGGGACGATAACAACATGGAATGAGGTCAAAAGACTATTTTTGGAGAAGTACTTTCTAGCATCAAGGGCTGCCAACATAAGAAAAGAGATTTGTGGCATAAGGCAGTACAACGGAGATTCGTTATATGAATATTGGGAGCGATTTAAGAAGTTGTGTGCAAGCTGTCCACGCCATCAGATAAGTGAGCAGCTATTAATTCAATATTTTTATGAAGGCCTACTTCCCATGGAGAGGAACATGATTGATGCAGCAAGTGGAGGAGCTCTAGTGGATAAAACCCCCACCGCTGCTAGGACTTTAATTTCCAACATGGCAGCAAATTCACAACAATTTGGCATGAGGTTAAATCATACACCTAAAAAAGTCAACAAGGTAAGTACATCTAACCTGAGCATCAAATTTTTGAGTTAACTTCATTAGTTCAACAAATGGCCGTAGGAAATTTGCAAGTAGCGAAGGTATGTGGTATTTGTTCAGTTACAGGAGACCCCACTGATGTGTGTCCTACATTGCAAGAAGAAATGAACCAGAAAGCCAATGCTATTGGAGGATTCCCAGGTCAGCAACAAAGAAAGTACGATCCTTATTCCAATTCATACAATCCAGGCTGGCGAGATCACCCCAATCTCAGTTATGGAAATCAAGTTGGACAAAATCGTTATCAAAATTCTTTCCAGCCACGACAGCAACATCAAACGAATCAATCTTCGAATTCAGGTATGGCTTTAGATGAAATTGTTAAAGCTCTCGCTAACAATACCCAAAAATTTCAACAGGAAACAAGAAACAGCATCCAAAATTTAGAGAAACAGATAAGCCAGTTAGCAACTTCGATGAGCAAGATGGAAGGTCAAGGTTCCGGCAAATTACCCTCCCATACAATCATAAATCCTAGAGAGAATGCCAATGTAGTAACTTTGCAGAGCGGAAAAGAAATTCAGAGCCCAACTCAAAGTGTGCCGGAAGAAGAAAAACCCACAGAGAAAAAGGAAGCTAAAATTAGTCTCGAAGCTCCTAAGGTACGTTTTCCTTCAAACATGCATAATTCCACTAACACTGTTCCTGTTTCCATCCCCTTTCCGAGCAGGTTAAGTAAATTTAAGAAACAAAATGAAGAGAAGGAGATATTGGAGACATTCAGGAATGTAGCAGTAAACATTCCACTGCTTGATGCTATTAGTCAGATTCCGAGATATGCGAAATTCTTTAAGGAGCTATGCACCATGAAGAGGAAGCTAAGAGGAGACGAAAAGATTAAAGTGGATGAAAATGTGTCTGCAATAATCCAGCGAAAACTGCTACCTAAGTGTAAGGATCCAGGTACGTTTACTATCCCTTGTGTGATTGTTAATAATAGATTTAAACGTGCCATGTTAGATTTAGGTGCATCAATTAACGTCATGCCTTATTCAATTTATGCATCTCTTAATTTAGGTCCCTTGAAACAAACTGGTGTTATTATACAATTGGCGGATCGATCTAATGCATACCCCGAGGGGGTGCTTGAGGATGTGTTAGTGCAGGTGAATGAGTTAATCTTTCCAGCTGATTTTTACGTTCTGAATATGGAAGATAATGGATCCTCAAATCCAGCCCCGATCCTCCTAGGACGCCCCTTCCTCAAAACAGCAAGAACAAAGATTGATGCTCATGATGGCACTTTATCAATGGAGTACGATGGCCAGATTGTCAAATTTAGCATATTAATTCGAATCCATGAGGTATCCCCTTCATGTGAATTCAGTTTATTCTATTGATATTATTGATGTGTTAGCCCAGGAGGTTTTTGAGAAAAGTCAAGTGGATGCATTGGAAGTAGTACTCAGTCATGGTTTATGGCAATTCGGGGAACATCAGAATTTTAGTGATGAAGTTGAAGAGATGATTATGGCTATGCAGTCCTTACCACTAGCCCTAGCAGGTATAATGTGTCAAAAATTGAATTATCATTTAATCACACAAAATTGCTGCCATCTGTGTTGCAGGCACCGAATTTAGAACTTAAGCCCTTACCCGACCATCTGAAGTATGGGCACTTAGAGGAGACTGAGACCTTGCCAGTAATAATTGCAAAGAATCTGACTATGGTGCAAGAGGAAAGACTTGTTCGAATACTTCGAGATCATAAGACAGCAATTGGGTGGACTATAGCTCACATTAAGGGAATTAGTCCTTCCATGTGCATGCACCGAATTTTGTTAGAGGATGACTCGAAACCAAGCAGAGAGGCTCAAAGGAGACTGAATCCATTGATGATGGATGTAGTAAAGAAAGAAATCCTGAAGTTGTTGGATGCAGGAGTTATTTACCCAATATCAGACAGCAAGTGGGTGAGTCATGTTCAGGTTGTACCAAAAAAATCTGGCGTGACGATAGTGCAGAACCAGAATAATGAGCTAGTTCCTACGAGGATTCAAAGTGGGTGGTATGTTTGCATTGATTATCACAAACTGAATGCAGCAACAAGAAAAGACCATTTTCCTTTACCTTTTATTGACCAAATGCTTGAGCGATTAGCCAGTAAATCTCATTATTGTTTTCTTGATGGTTATTCAGGTTATAACCAGATTGTGATTGCTCCTGAAGACCAAGAGATAACCACATTCACGTGTCCGTTTGGAACATTTGCTTATCGGAGGATGTCGTTTGGACTTTGCAATGCACCAGGCACTTTTCAGCGCTGCATGATAAGTATTTTCTCTAATTTAATCGAAAAGTACATTGAAGTTTTTATGGACGATTTTAATGTGCATGGGGATTCATTTGATTCTTGTCTTGAAAATTTATCTCGTGTGCTTGATCGTTGCATTGACACAAATCTTGTTTTGAATTTTGAAAAATGTCATTTTATGGTAGAACAAGGGATTGTATTAGGACATGTTATTTCATGTAGGGGTATTGAGGTAGATAAAGCTAAGATTGATTTAATTGTGAACTTACCCTACCCCACATGTGTGAGGGATGTACGATCTTTCCTTGGCCATGCAGGTTTTTATCGTAGATTCATCAAGGATTTTGCGAAGATTGCATTGCCTCTATCCAAGTTGCTACAACAAGATGTGATTTTCGAATTCACCCAAGACTGCAAGGATGCTTTTGATAAACTGAAATCAGCGTTAACCACCGCACCTTTGATACAGCCACCAGATTGGTCTCTTCCATTCGAAATAATGTGTGATGCGAGTAATTATGCAATGGGAGCAGTTTTAGGACAACGATTTGGCAAGCAACCTCATGTGATCCATTATGCTTCCCGGACCCTTAATGCGGCTCAGTGCAATTATTCAACTACTGAAAAAGAACTTTTGTCTATTGTTTTTGCTTTAGATAAATTTTGTTCTTATCTACTTGGATCTAAAGTGATTGTATTTTCTGATCATGCAGCTTTAAGACATCTTTTGGCGAAGAAAGAATCGAAACCGAGGTTAATGAGATGGATTTTTTTTCTTCAAGAATTTGATCTGGAGATTAAAGATAAAAAGGGGGCTGAAAATTTGGTGGCAGATCATTTGAGTCGATTAGTGGGAAAAGAAAATATGGTGCCACTACAAGAATTCTTTCCGGATGAGCAATTGTTTGCTCTGCAAGGTCTGGTTCCTTGGTATGCTGATTTAGTGAATTATTTAGTTTCTAGAACTTTACCTGGTGATTTGAGTAGAGGTAAGAAAGATAAAATTAAGAGTGAGGCAAAATATTATGTGTGGGATGATCCATACTTGTGGAAGTTTTGTTCCGATCAAATTATTAGGAGATGTGTGCCTGATTCTGAATTAGAGTCTGTCTTGAAATTTTGTCATGCTTATGCGTGTGGTGGTCATTTTGGACCTAAGAGAACTGCTAGAAAAGTGTTAGATAGTGGTTTTTATTGGCCTACTTTATTCCGTGATGCTTATGTCATGTGTAAAAATTGTGAACAATGTCAAAGGACGGGGAATTTAAGTCATAGGAATGAAATGCTTCAAACGCCCATACTTGTTTGTGAGATTTTTGATATATGGGGTATTGATTTTATGGGACCTTTTCCTTCCTCCTTTGGTTTTGTTTATATCTTACTCGCGGTTGATTATGTTTCGAAGTGGGTGGAAGCTAAAGCCACCCAAACTGACGATTCTAAAGCTGTTGTAGGTTTTCTCAAGTCTAACATTTTTAGTAGGTTTGGCATACCAAAAGCATTAATAAGTGATCAGGGGTCCCATTTTTGTAACCGAGCTGTGGACACTTTGCTAAAAAAATATGAGGTGTTTCATAAGACATCTACACCTTATCACCCTCAGACAAATGGGCAAACCGAGGTGTCCAATCCAGAAGTCAAGTCCATCTTGGTTTAACAAGTAGTGTTAAAATTTTTGTAATTGTTGAAGTACAGACTTTTAGAGAAATTCGTGTAAATTCGTAATTTAGCATAACTTTGTATCATGTGACTTTTGACTCTTTACAACTCAAGACTCAATTCCTTCAAATTCCTCAAGGTTAATCTGGTTTTCAAGAGCATAGTGATCAATCCAAATAAAAAAGTAATAGCCACGGATGAAATTTTGCTTTCTTGTTTGTGTATTGAGGAGCAGATTGAGGCGTAAAGTAAGGTAGTGAAAAATTATTTCTATGTAATGTTGAAGATATAATATAGCGCCTGGGATTATCTACACTGAAGGGATTAAGCCTGAGGAGTTTTCAAGCTTGATAACCTAAGACTATTTAGTCTGGGATCTATCGGCCCAAACCTGCTACTGTGTTGGAAATCTAATAGGGCTATTCAAAGTATGTCCAGAATGAAATGATCCGCTTGTTGAGTAACTGGGTGCATTAATGAGTAATGTATGTATTCGCGTCAAAAGACAAGTGTGTGCTTAATAATAATAATATATTGCTCGTTTTAATTCATGTTTGAGGAAATATAAAGGGATGATGTTGACTTAAATGTTGCATTAATAGTATTGCGGTTACAAAATGAAGTGAATTCTTGAGAAGTTTGTGTGAATGCAAAAGTAATGGTGGACACATGATTGACCTTTCTAGCGAATTTTGTTAATTTTTGGTTACGAATTGATGATGTTTGGAAAGAAAATTTCATGAACTTGCTTGTTTGTACATTGAGAGATTGATTTTGTGGGTATATCTTCTGCAAACCCTCACAAGACTAAACTCGTCCACTAGGGGTAACCTAGGGGTTTAAAGACTTGTTGCATATGCTAAATGCAACCGTGTTACCTACGAAAGTGGTTAGCTTTAGTTTTAGTTATTTTTTTTCTAGTTTCTCTTTGTCTTTGCCCGAGGACGTGCAAGAGCTAAGTGTGGGGGAATTTGATAAGTGCAATATTTATATATTTTATTTCCTTTATATTTAGCATTTTTGTTGTGATTATATGGCCATTGGAACTGATTTTATCTCATTTTGTGATTTAGGCAAGATTTGGAGTGCAAAATATCAATTTCAATCAAAATGGCAGATTTGGCGATGTTTTGGAAATACTGATATATCTGGAGATGCATAAGTTAGTTTCTATTGAATTTTATCCAGTTGGAAAGCTAAGACAAAGACCTACATTTCTTGTGAAGAAGTCCAGACCCAGTTCGGAAGTTAAAGGGCCCAAAAGTGTTCAAGAACAGAAGATTTCTGTTCTGGACTGGACTGCGCAGCTGTGGTGAAAAATTCATAAATAGAGTTATGTATCTTGGATTTAGTCAAGGCCCATTGGAATTGAAAGATAACACACGAATCTACAACTTTCTAGAAGGAGTCGAAGTCAGATTTGATGGTTAATTAGAGGCAATTCAAGGTGTGAAGGGAAGAATATATTCTCAATGCTTTGATGTTAAAGGGAAGAATATATTCTCTATGCTTTGATGTTAAAGAGAATAATATATTCTCCATGTCTTAATAAAGGAAGAGAGAATATATTCTCTCCATGATTATAGCATCTTTTCATTGCCTATATATATGTCTTGCAAGACTTGAAGAGAACAACAAGAAGAAGAAGAAGAACAAGAGAGTTAGAAAAATAGAGAGTAAGAAAAATAGTATTTTCAAGTTTTATGCTTACAATTATGAGTAGCTAAGTTTTTCTTTCGATTCAAGGGAGTTCATTTTGATTCACATGCTGTGAGACACGGAGCTTCATCTATCTATCTACGGTTTGATTATCTTTTGTTTCTTATTGTTAATGTTCATGCTTGTTTAGATAATAATCTAAGGTGCACATTAGTTGATTATCTATTACAATCTTTTGCTAACAAACCTTCATAATCCGTAATTGTTATGCTTGATTTGTGCTCATAGCAATTGAGTTGTCAAGATTGTGATCCCAGTTTTCATTGATTACTCGAGGGAAACATTAGTGTAAATAAAATAGTTGGCGCTTGCTTAAACTATTGTTTATCCTTAGTCGCTTCAAATTCGTTATGCTATTATTGACATGATTTGGATTGCTTAATACCGAGTCAGTTGATAATAAGAATTTAACCGGGTGTTGGGCTTTGGTTAATGATATACGGAAGTTAATAGGGATATAAATAACTGGTTATTTATGTTCTTGGCTAAGTAATCAAAGAATAGATAGTATTTTAGGTGTCTATGATCCACTTGAATTGAAGAACTAACTATCCTTGAATTGATGCTTTACATTTATTGATATTCCTATTTAATTCCTGTCATTATTAATTCATCAAACAAACCTCCCCATTGAATATTATTTTGATCAACCAATCTCTAGGGTTCGACCTGGACTTACGAGTACTACAAATTCTTGTGAGAACAGAAATTTTGGTGCATTCGACACGTATCAAATTTTGGCAGATTGGAACTGATTTTATCTCATTTTGTGATTTAGGCAAGATTTGGATTGCAAAATACCAATTTCAATCAAAATGGCAGATTTGGCGATGTTTTGGAAATACTGATATATCTGGAGATACATTAGTTAGTTTCTATTGAATTTTATCCAGTTGGAAAGCTATGACAAAGGCCTACATTTCTTGTGAAGAAGTCCAGACCCAGTTCGGAAGTTAAAGGGCCCAAAAGTGTTCAAGAACAGAAGATTTCTGTTCTGGACTGGACTGCGCAGCTGTGGTGAAAAATTCATAAATAAAGTTATGTATCTTGGATTTAGTCAAGGCCCATTGTAATTGAAAGATAACACACGAATCTACAACTTTCTAGAAGGAGTCGAAGGCAGATTTGATGGTTAATTAGAGCTAATTCAAGGTGTGAAGGGAAGAATATATTCTCAATGCTTTGATGTTAAAGGGAAGAATATATTCTCTATGCTTTGATGTTAAAGAGAAGAATATATTCTCTATGCTTTGATGTTAAAGAGAAGAATATATTCTCCATGTCTTGATAAAGGAAGAGAGAATATAATCTCTCCATGATTATATTCTTCTCTTTAACATCAAAGCATAGAGAATATATTCTTCCCTTTAACATCAAAGCATGGAGAATATATTCTTCCCTTTACACCTTGAATTGCCTCTAATTAACCATCAAATCTGACTTCGACTCCTTCTAGAAAGTTGTAGATTCGTGTGTTATCTTTCAATTCCAATGGGCCTTGACTAAATCCAAGATACATAACTCTATTTATGAATTTTTCACCCAGCTACGCAGTCCAGTCCAGAACAGAAATCTTCTGTTCTTGAACACTTTTGGGCCCTTTAACTTCCGAACTGGGTCTGGACTTCTTCACAAGAAATGTAGGCCTTTGTCTTAGCTTTCCAACTGGGTAAAATTCAATAGAAACTAACTTATGCATATCCAGATATATCAGTATTTCCAAAACATCGCCAAATCTGCCATTTTGATTGAAATTGATATTTTGCACTCCAAATCTTGCCTAAATCACAAAATGAGATAAAATTAGTTCCAATCTGCCAAAATTTGATACGTGTCGAATGCACCAGAATTACTGTTCTCACAAGAATTTGTAGTACTCGTAAGTCCAGGTCGAACCCTAGAGATTGGTTGATCAAAATAATATTCAATGGGGAGGTTTGCTTGATGAATTAATAATGACAGGAATTAAATAGGAAGATCAATAAATGTAAAGCATCGATTCAAGGATAGTTCGTTCTTCAATTCAAGTTGATCATAGACACCTAAAATACTATCTATTCTTTGATTACTTAGCCAAGAACATAAATAACCAGCTATTTATATCCCCATTAACATCCGTATATCATTAACCAAAGCCCAGCACCCGATTAAATTCTTATTATCAACTGACTCGATATTAAGCAATCCTAATCATGTCAATAATAGCATAACGAATTAGAAGCGACTAAGGATAAACAATAGTTTAAGCAAGCGCCAACTATTTTATTTACACTAATGTTTCCCTCGAGTAATCAATGAAAATTGGGATCGCAATCTTGGCAACTCAATTGCTACGAGCACAAACCAAGCATAACAATTACGGATTATGAAAATTTGTCAGCAATAGATTGTAATAGATAATCAACTAAAGTGCACCTTAGATTATTATCTAAACAAGCATGAACATTAACAATAAGAAACAAAAGATAATCAAACCGTAGATAGATAGATGAAGCTCCGTGTCTCACAGCATGTGAATCAAAATGAACTCCCTTGAATCGAAAGAAAAACTTAGCTACTCATAATTGTAAGCATAAAACTTGAAAATACTATTTTTCTTACTCTCTATTTTTCTAACTCTCTTGTTCTTGTTCTTCTTGTTGTTGTTCTCTTCAAGTCTTGCAAGACATATATATAGGCAATGAAAAGATGCTATAATCATGGAGAGAATATATTCTCTCTTCCTTTATCAAGACATGGAGAATATATTCTTCTCTTTAACATTAAAGCATAGAGAATATATTCTTCCCTTTAACATCAAAGCATGGAGAATATATTCTTCCCTTCACACCTTGAATTGCCTCTAATTAACCATCAAATCTGACTTCGACTCCTTCTAGAAAGTTGTAGATTCGTGTGTTATCTTTCAATTCCAATGGGCCTTGACTAAATCCAAGATACATAACTCTATTTATGAATTTTTCACCACAGCTGCGCAGTCCAGTCCAGAACAGAAATCTTCTGTTCTTGAACACTTTTGGGCCCTTTAACTTCCGAACTGGGTCTGGACTTCTTCACAAGAAATGTAGGCCTTTGTCTTAGATTTCCAACTGGGTAAAATTCAATAGAAACTAACTTATGCATATCCAGATATATCAGTATTTCCAAAACATCGCCAAATCTGCCATTTTGATTGAAATTGATATTTTGCACTCCAAATCTTGCCTAAATCACAAAATGAGATAAAATTAGTTCCAATCTGCCAAAATTTGATACGTGTCGAATGCACCAGAATTACTGTTCTCACAAGAATTTGAAGTACTCGTAAGTCCAGGTCGAACCCTAGAGATTGGTTGATCAAAATAATATTCAATGGGGAGGTTTGCTTGATGAATTAATAATGACAGGAATTAAATAGGAAGATCAATAAATGTAAAGCATCGATTCAAGGATAGTTCGTTCTTCAATTCAAGTCGATCATAGACACCTAAAATACTATCTATTCTTTGATTACTTAGCCAAGAACATAAATAACCAGCTATTTATATCCCTATTAACTTCCGTATATCATTAACCAAAGCCCAACACCCGGTTAAATTCTTATTATCAACTGACTCGGTATTAAGCAATCCAAATCATGTCAATAATAGCATAACGAATTTGAAGCGACTAAGGATAAACAATAGTTTAAGCAAGCGCCAACTATTTTATTTACACTAATGTTTCCCTCGAGTAATCAATGAAAACTGGGATCACAATCTTGACAACTCAATTGCTATGAGCACAAATCAAGCATAACAATTACGGATTATGAAGGTTTGTTAGCAAAAGATTGTAATAGATAATCAACTAATGTGCACCTTAGATTATTATCTAAACAAGCATGAACATTAACAATAAGAAACAAAAGATAATCAAACCGTAGATAGATAGATGAAGCTCCGTGTCTCACAGCATGTGAATCAAAATGAACTCCCTTGAATCGAAAGAAAAACTTAGCTACTCATAATTGTAAGCATAAAACTTGAAAATACTATTTTTCTTACTCTCTATTTTTCTAACTCTCTTGTTCTTCTTCTTCTTCTTGTTGTTCTCTTCAAGTCTTGCAAGACATATATATAGGCAATGAAAAGATGCTATAATCATGGAGAGAATATATTCTCTCTTCCTTTATCAAGACATGGAGAATATATTCTTCTCTTTAACATTAAAGCATAGAGAATATATTCTTCCCTTTAACATCAAAGCATGGAGAATATATTCTTCCCTTCACACCTTGAATTGCCTCTAATTAACCATCAAATCTGACTTCGACTCCTTCTAGAAAGTTGTAGATTCGTGTGTTATCTTTCAATTCCAATGGGCCTTGACTAAATCCAAGATACATAACTCTATTTATGAATTTTTCACCACAGCTGCGCAGTCCAGTCCAGAACAGAAATCTTCTGTTCTTGAACACTTTTGGGCCCTTTAACTTCCGAACTGGGTCTGGACTTCTTCACAAGAAATGTAGGCCTTTGTCTTAGATTTCCAACTGGATAAAATTCAATAGAAACTAACTTATGCATATCCAGATATATCAGTATTTCCAAAACATCACCAAATCTGCCATTTTGATTGAAATTGATATTTTGCACTCCAAATCTTGCCTAAATCACAAAATGAGATAAAATCAGTTCCAATGGCCATATAATCACAACAAAATGCTAAATATAGAGGAAATAAAATATATAAATATTGCACTTATCAAATTCCCCCACACTTAGCTCTTGCACGTCCTCGGGCAAAGACAAGGAGAAACTAGAAAAAAAATAACTAAAACTAAAGCTAACCACTTTCGTAGGTAACACGGTTGCATTTAGCATATGCAACAAGCCTTTAAACCCCTAGGTTACCCCTAGTGGACGAGTTTAGTCTCGTGAGGGTTTGCAGAAGATATACCCACAAAATCAATCTCTCAATGTACAAACAAGCAAGTTCATGAAATTTTCTTTCCAAACATCATCAATTCGTAACCAAAAATTAACAAAATTCGCTAGAAAGGTCAATCATGTGTCCACCATTACTCTTGCATTCACACAAACTTCTCAAGAATTCACTTCATTTTGTAACCGCAATACTATTAATGCAACATTTAACTCAACATCATCCCTTTATATTTCCTCAAGCATGAATTAAAACGAGCAATATATTATTATTATTATTAAGCACACACTTGTCTTTTGACGCGAATACAAACATTACTCATGAATGCACCCAGTTATTCAACAAGCGGATCATTTCATTCTGGACATACTTTGAATAGCCCTATTAGATTTCCAACACAGTAGCAGGTTTGGGCAGATAGATCCCAGACTAGATAGTCTTAGGTTATCAAGCTTGAAAACTCCTCAGGCTTAATCCCTTCAGTGTAGATAATCCCAGGCGCTATATTATATCTTCAACATTACATAGTTTACGCCTCAAGCTTTACACCAAGGAATTTCATCCGTTATTACTTTAAATCACTATCAACCAGATTAACCTTGAGGAATTTGAAGGAATTTCAGTGAATCAAAAGTCACATACAAAGTTATGCTAAATTACGAATTTACACGAATTTCTCTAAAAGTCTGTACTTCAACAATTATCACAATTTTAACACTACTTAACTTCTCTATTGAATCTAGTCTATTTTTCAATCAACCACCGATGAAGGGAAATAATTTTTCACTACCTTACTTGGATGCACAATAAAGAATTTTTTTTTTTAACTCATAAAACAAATAATTAACCATCTCCCCCACACTTAAAATCTGCATTGTCCTCAATGCAACACAGAATGAATATAAATAAAAATAAAAAATAAAAAAAATGAACAAACGAAATTAAAAGAGATAGGGAAAAAGAAAGCAAATCTGATGGTGGTCGTTCAGCCACTCTTGGGTTGCCTTCCAAGCAGCGCCTTTTTTTAAAGTCGTTGGCTCGACTTTGCAGCCTTTTAATCCAAGTAATTTGGATTGATCAATGAAACTTCTTCAATTGTATGCTCTTGAAAACCTTCATAGAAAGGTTTAAGTCTATGTCCATTTACCTTGAACAACTTGTTAGTTTCTAAGCTTTGAATCTCTACTGCACCATAAGAAAATACATTAATCACAACAAAAGGTCCAACCCAACGAGAACGTAACTTACCAGGCATTAATTTGAGTCTTGAGTTGTAAAGCATCACTTTTTGTCCAATCACAAATTCCTTCCTAGAGATCATCTTGACATGAAACTCCTTGGTCTTCTCCTTGTAAATTCGGGAATTCTCATAAGCATCAAGGCGAATCTCCTCTAACTCTTGTAGTTGCAACTTTCTATGTATACCAGCTTGATCTCGATCTAAATTGCAACTCTCTACAGCCCAAAACGCTTTGTGTTCCAATTCTACCGGAAGATGACACGATTTACCGAAGACTAACCTATATGGGGACATCCCAATAGGTGTTTTATAGGCTGTCCGGTACGCCCATAATGCATCTTCAAGTCGAAGGCTCCAATCTTTTCGATTAGGATTTACAGTTTTTTCCAAGATGGACTTGACTTCTGGATTGGACACCTCGGTTTGCCCATTTGTCTGAGGGTGATAAGGTGTGGATGTCTTATGAAACACCCCATATTTTTTTTAGCAAAGTGTCCACAGCTCGGTTACAAAAATGGGACCCCTGATCACTTATCAATGCTTTTGGTATGCCAAACCTACTAAAAATGTTAGACTTGAGAAAACCTACAATAGCTTTAGAATCGTCAGTTTGGGTGGCTTTAGCTTCCACCCACTTCGAAACATAATCAACCGCGAGTAAGATATAAACAAAACCAAAGGAAGAAGGAAAAGGTCCCATAAAATCAATACCCCATATATCAAAAATCTCACAAACAAGTATGGGCGTTTGAAGCATTTCATTCCTATGACTTAAATTCCCCGTCCTTTGACATTGTTCACAATTTTTACACATGACATAAGCATCACGAAATAAAGTAGGCCCATAAAAACCACTATCTAACACTTTTCTAGCAGTTCTCTTAGGTCCAAAATGACCACCACACGCATAAGCATGACAAAATTTCAAGACAGATTCTAATTCAGAATCAGGCACACATCTCCTAATAATTTGATCGGAACAAAACTTCCACAAGTATGGATCATCCCACACATAATATTTTTCCTCACTCTTAATTTTATCTTTCTTACCTCTACTCAAATGACCAGGTAAAGTTCTAGAAACTAAATAATTCACTAAATCAGATAACCGAACAACATACCTTGCAGAGCAAACAATTGCTCATCCGGAAAGAATTCTTGTAGTGGCACCAGATTTTCTTTTCGCACTAATCGACTCAAATGATTGCCACCAAATTTTCAACCCCTTTTTATCTTTAATCTCCAGAATCAAATTCTTGAGGAAGAAGGAACCATCTCATTAACCTCGGTTTTGATTCTTTCTTGCCAAAAAAGATGTCTTAAAGCTGCATGATCAGAAAATACAATCACTTTAGATCCAAGTAGATAAGAACGAAATTTATCTAAGCAAAAAAACAATAGACAAAAGTTTCTTTTTCAGTAGTTGAATAATTGCACTGAGCTGCGTTAAGGGTCCGGGAAGCATAATGGGTCAATGAGGTTGCTTGCCAACTCGGTTGTCCTAAAACTGCTCCCATTGCATAATTACTCGCACACACATTATTTCGAATGGAAGAGACCAATCTGGTGGCTGCATCAAAGGTACAGTGGTTAACGCTGATTTCAGTTTATCAAAACCCATCCTTGCAGTCTTGGGGTGAATTGCAAAATCACATCTTTTGTAGCAACTTGGATAGAGGCAATGCATCTTCGAAAATCCTTGATGAATCGACGATAAAACCTGCATGGCGACAAGCTTATACGGCGTTTGTCCCTCGTTCGTCTCACCACAAACCTTGCTAAGCGAAATTATACAGAACTCATTTTCTAAACTCGTCTTAAAGTCTACCGGGGTAGTCTATGAGGTCCTCATACCTATCCCAACATTCACAACAAGTTACCTTAATGAAAACTAAGCTTAATTTCAATTCTCCCCAAAAGGTCGATAAGAGGCATAAAAAACAGATTTGTGCAGTTTAGTGTATGAATTGTTAAAAATCACAAACTCAATAATTGTGGGTAAAGTTTTTTCATAAATGTTCTAAATTTGTTAAAAGACCTTAGATAAATTTTCAAAGGTAAATGGTCACTTAAAATGTGGCTATTTACTCAAAACCGAAGTAAAATTGGGTTCAATTGTTTAATGGGGCAGGATTACTTTAAAATTCATATAAAATCCTAATTTAATCAAATAAGCCCCAATTTATACACAACAACCCCAATACATATGATTATCCCCAGTAAAATGTTTGAAATCAAAATGAAGTTTGTAAGAACCCCAAATGATGTCTCAAACAAACATTTGAAATCCCGTAAGGCTTCTGGCAGTCTATACTTAACAATTTCCATAATTCACATTACAACTCCAAACATCTCACAAAATTCCAGACATATTTTCGACATGCAGTAACATACACAGTAAAAGTTTTGAACTCAAATAACATTTCTCATTTCGATATAATTCTTCGAAATCAGTGGCAGATTTAAAGACCAACTTACAATTGTCATGCATGTGTGATTTTCATTTAAGCTTTAGGTTAGTTACTATAAATTGTAAATTTAAGCTTAAAACTCATAGATCTACTCTTCTAATACACATGCAATAACATTTTCAAAGCAAATTTAGCCTCTACCATTACCTACTAATGTAAGATCAAGGAATTACAAGTTACCTTTAATGCTACCACAAGTGTGAAGATGGTTGAGGTTGAAGCTAATGTACTAATTTGTATCTATCTATATATAACTTGAATGGAAGGATGAAGAGGGTTGAAGATGATGAAATGGAGAAGAAGAGTGAAGAATATTTGTTTGTAAACTAAAATAATGAAACTAAGGCATAATATATATATATATACATGTATGGTGTGATGGTGGTGGTCGGTCAAGCCCACTTTCCACCCCTTTATTTATTAATTTTTTTTATTATTTTATTATATTTATTATTATATTTATTTATTATATTATTATTTATTTTTTTTTAAAGTGAAATGAAAGTGGAATTTACTAATATTGGTGTATTTGGGCAATTTACTAATTCAACTTCTCTCCTAGTGTCTAGTTAAATTTTGGTTCTATTCCTTTAATCTACATAAGATGTATAATATAATATCCCTCTTGAACATATGTGTAAGATCCTAGATCATGTCCTAATGCTTTAGATAGTAACTAGTCGACTAAAAAGAAAACTCGGGTATCACATTCTCCCCTCCTAAAAGAATTTGGTCCCCAAATTCTCACCTGAGAACAATTCCGGGTAGTGTCTTCGCATGTAATCCTCGGTTTCCCAAGTTGCCTCTTCTAGATTGTCGTGATTTTCCCATAACACCTTTACCATTGGGATGCTTTTAGTCCGCAGCTCACGCACTTTCTTGTCCACAATCTTTATCGGTTTTTCTTCATAAGTCAAATTGTTCTGAATTGGTATTGCATCCACCTTGAGTACATGTTCAGGATCAGGTCGGTATTTCTTTAACCTGCTTACGTGGAAGACATCGTGCAACCAGAGAGTGCTGGCGAGAGTGCCAGTCGATATGCTACTTTTCCAACTCTTTCCAAGATCTTGAAAGGTCCAACAAATCTAGGACTTAACTTTCCACCTTTCTTATGTTGAATGATGCCTTTCCGAGGAGATAGCCGCAAGAAAACCTCATCTCCGACGAAAAATTCTAAGTCTTTTCTTCTTTGATCGGCGTAACTCTTCTGACGACTCTGTGCAGTTTTCATTCGTTCCTGGACAATTTGGATTTTATCTATAGCTTCTTGTACCAATTCCAATTGTGGAAACGTTATTTGTCCCTGATTTTCCTCTTAGGAATCCATGTATCTCCAACTTCCCAATGAATTGGGGACCTGCACTTTCTCCCATATAAGGCTTCATATGGTGCCATTCCAATTGTGGCCTGATAGCTATTGTTATAAGCAAATTCTGCTAAAGCTAGGTATTGATCCCAATTTCCTTTAAAATCCAAAACACACGCTCGCAACATGTCTTCTAGTATTTGAATGACGCGCTCAGATTGTCCATCCGACTGAGGGTGAGCTGATGTACTAAAACTAAGCTTAGTTCCCAATTCTACATGCAGGCTTTTCCAAAATCGCGAGACGAATCTTGGGCCTCTATCTGAGACAATGTTGACTGGAACACCGTGGAGTCTCACAATCTCTTTGATGTATAAACGGGCTAACTTATTGAGAGGATCCACCTTTCGCATTGGTAAGAAATGAGCTGATTTTGTAAGTCTGTCTACAATTATCCAAACAGAATCATGATTACTCGGGGTTCGTGGCAAGTCAGTTACAAAATCCATCGTTATGTGCTCCCACTTCCATTCAGGTATTTCCAAGGGTTGTAAAAGTCCAGAAGGTCGTTGGTGTTCTGCTTTCACTTGTTGGCAGGTCAAGCATCTTGCGACATATTCTGCGACTTGGTTCTTCATATTAACCCACCAATAATGCTGTTTCAAATCCTTGTACATTTTATTTCCTCCAGGATGTATGGTATATTTGGAGCGATGCGCTTCGTCCAAACCAACTTCTTCACATTAGCATCATCTGGTACGCATACTCGGTTCTTAAACCGTATCAGACCGTCCTTTCCGATATTAAATTCAGGTCTATCTCCATGAAGGATCTTCTCTCTTAAACTCTTGAACTTAAGATCTTTCTCTTGTGAAATTTTGATCTTCCAAGAATATCGGGTTCTACTCTGATATTAGAACACCTAATATGTAACCCAGCTTCCCTTGGATTCCAAAAGCTCATATCCTCTAACATCCTCCATTCCTTAACCATTAATCTTGCAACGGTCGCTTTACGACTTAACGCATCTGCTACCACATTAGCTTTGCCAGGGTGGTATTGAATTGAACAATTATAGTCCTCAAGGAGTTCCATCCACCTTCGTTGCCTCAAATTCAACTCCTTTTGAGAGAAGAGATACTTAAGGCTTTTGTGGTCAGTATAAATTATGAAGGATGCTCCGTATAGGTAGTGTCTCCATTTCTTTAACGCAAAGATAATGGCAGCTAACTCTAGGTCATGGGTTGGGTAGTTTTGCTCGTAGGGTTTGAGTTTCCGTGATGCGTAAGCAATCACATTACCATTTTGCATCAGCACACATCCAAGTCCGTCCTTCGAGGCATCACTATAAACCACAAAGTTATCAATTCCATCAGGGAGAACTAATACTGGTGCTGTTGTGAGCCTTCTTTTTAATTCTTGGAAGCTAGACTCACATTTCTCATTCCATTCAAACTTAGTTTTCTTCTGAGTCAATCGAGTCAATGGTCCAGCTATTTTCGAAAAATCCTTGACAAATCTACGATAGTACCCTGCCAAGCCTAAGAAACTCCTTATTTCCGTGGCATTCTCAGGCCTTTTCCATTCAACAATCGATTCAATTTTCGAGGGGTCGACACAAATTCCATTACCTGAAATCACATGACCTAAGAAGGCAACCTTAGCTAACCAAAATTCACACTTGCTGAATTTTGCGTAGAGCTTGTTATCTCTCAAGGTTTGCAACACCATCTTTAGGTGTCGTTTATGATCATCTTCGCTCTTAGAATAGACAAGGATGTCATCTATAAATATCACCACAAATTGATCCAGAAAAGGGTGGAATATCCTATGCATAAGATCCATGAAAGCTGCTGGGGCGTTAGTCAATCCAAATGGCATTACTACAAACTCGTAGTGTCCATATCTTGTTTGAAAAGCAGTCTTAGGTACATCCTCCAGACGAATTTTTAGTTGGTAATATCCTTGCTGCAAATCGAGCTTCGAATATATTCTAGCTCCTTGAAGTTGATCAAATAACTCGTCGATTCGTGGAAGAGGGTACTTGTTCTTTATTGTTACATTATTCAACCCACGATAATCGATACATAACCTTAATGATCCGTCCTTCTTCTTCACAAATAACACAGGTGCTCCCCATGGCGAAGTACTAGGTCTAATGAATCCAATCTCCAACAACTTTTGGAGTTGATCTTTCAACTCCTTAAGTTCAATCGGTGCCATCCGGTATGGGTTCTTAGCTATTGGGGCCGTTCCGGGTAAAAGTTCAATAGAGAACTCGATTTCCCTATCTGGTGGTAAGGAAGTTAATGCTTCCGGAAATACATCAAGGAATTCAGACACTACAGGTACTTCTTTAACATTCCCTTTATCATTTGGCTTGTTAATCATGAACGCTAAGTAAGCCTGGCTTCCCTTCCAAAGGGCTTTTCGTGCCCTGAAAGCCGAGATGACTGGTGCTATAGTAGTCCTTGCACTTCCCGTGAATTCTATATCTGGATTACCAGAGTCACGAAGCCTAACAACCTTGGTATGGCAATCCATCTGTGCATGGTGGTAAGACAACCAATCCATTCCTAGAATAATATCATACTCTTGTATAGGTAATATTATAAGATCTGCTAGAAACGATCTCCCACTAATGATGACATCACAAGCTTTGACGACCGAATCAGTCACAACGCTACTACCCATGGGTGTTGTGACTTCTACATAATAGGGTAATAATTCAAAATTTTGATGCAATTTTGGTGCGTGATGAGTGTTAACAAATGAATGTGATGATCCAGGATCAAATAAGACTTTAGCTTGACAACCACAGACAAGAAGCGTACCTTCCACTACATTTGTATCTTCTGGTACCTCTTGTCCTGCTAGAGCGAATGCTCGAGCGTGAACCTTAGGTCTTCCTACATTTCTCCCAGGTCCAACTTGGTTTCCTGTCTGATTTCCTCCTTGAAATGGGCCCCGATTATTCCCATGTGGGGCTATAGAAGGACATTGGTTTGCCTTATGTTGGTCACTCCCACATCTGAGACACCTTCCCAATTTATGCCAGCATTGAGATGGATCATGGGGTCCCTTGTTACAGTAAGTGCAGAGTTTTCGGTGTGACTCTACCGGCTTTGCTTTTCCATTTCCTCCACCATTCCTGTGATTAATTTTTTGAAACTTCTTTTCTCGCCCATGCATTACGTTCGATGGTGGCGCTCTAAACTTACTACTCTGCCCAGTGTGGAGACCAAGACGTTCAGTCCCTTTTTCAATTCTAGCAGCTGCCTTTACCGCTGCCATGTACGAGTCTAGATCGATTGACAACAATCGATCTTGAAGATCATTTCTGAGTCCCCTCACAAACTTGTACAATTTGTCCTCTTCTGTGCTCACTAGATTTGGAGCATACTTAGATAACCGGTGAAATTCAGACTCATATTGGGCTACAGTCAGGCTTCCTTGTTTCAGATGATAAAACTCATCCCTTCTGGCCTCTCGAACCACCTGTGGTATGTATTGGTCCTTAAATTCTTGTGTGAAGTTGACCCAAGTTCTTGGGGTGTCATTTCTGGTCCATTTTTCTTGGACAGTCCTCCACCAGTTTCTGGCTGCAGCTACCAAGCGAAAGACCGCAAACGTAATTTGTTGATCTTCAGTGTAGTCTAGTGCAGCAAATATGCTTTCCATCTTCTCGAGCCAGTCTTCCGCTTTAATATCATCAGGTTCGCCCATAAACTCAGGGGGGTTGAATCTTAAGAAGCGTTCCAGTGCCCTATCATGAGTCTCTTGCACTGGCGCTTGAGGGCCTTGAGGTTGAGCTTGTGCAGCCTGTTGTTGCATAAATAATAGTATCTGTTGCAAAGCTTGTGCAGTCATGTTATCCTCCCCAGCTTGTGGGCCTGCACGAGGAACTTCGTGCGGCAATGGTACCTCTTGACGGAAGTCATGTTGCTCCCCTCGGTTCGCGTCCCTATGATGATCCTGAATAACTCTTCGAGGTCGTCCACGGCCACGTCTCTCTGCCATTCTAAGACTAGTACATATATAGCAAAAAAAATTATTCGAGGGCATATATAAAGAAAACTAGGAAGCTAAGATTCGATAGGGTTCGGCATATAACAAATAAATAACTTTATATACTTCTTAATTAACTAGATATCATTTCCAAAAGAAGTTGTTAGGCATAACATTGTTTTCAAAAGTCATCGACCATATACACATCCATTTCCTCAAAAGGTCACACTAAGAACAAAGTTAGCCCTAATAAGCCTAACTACCACGTTAATGATCAAAAGGTCACGCTAACCATCCCTAGGGATCCTACATATCATCTATGGTAGATACATCACTCTCCTCCTCGGCATCATCCACTACATCATTCCCACCTACCAGCCCGTCCTCATCGACTAACTCCATCTCACCAACTTGAAATTCCTCCTCAGGGTCTTCTTCACCTTCCTCTTGTTGCACCTGCTCCACTGGCACGGTGCGCCTGCGTGGTTGCCTCGATCTACACCTATGCCTGGGACAAGTTCTGCAACATCAAGGAGGCGTTCTCTAATATTTGCAAGTCGGTGGGCATTCGCCTCTCTCTCTTCCATATAAGTTTGGTGTTCATTCTCTCTTAATTGCTGAATTTCATGTAGCTAAATTGTAGCTCTTCAACATGTCCTTGCAATTCAATTATGTTTCCCCTTGGAGTTGAATATGCTCTTGTTGTTGTTGTACTTGTTGGAACAATGAATCATTGACATCCTGTAATTCACTAACTTCCTCCTCATATGTCGGTATGGTCTCCCCTTGCAATATGTCTATCCGTCCTTCATGTGTCTTTACCTCATCTCGAGCCCTTGTTAACTCTCTCTTTAGGCTAGCCACTTGAGTCCTCGCACTCATTAATTGGACCCGAAGTCGAGAGGCTGACCTCAATGCACAAATCATCTGTGTAAAATATCTCCCCGATCGTCTCTCACTACCTGACCTATGCCGACCAACATAGCGATACCCACTAGAGGATGAAGGTAAACGAGCCATACCTAAAAGTTTTAAGAACAAGGAAACTTAATATGAGCAACGGGTCATGCTAGTAATCAAATCACACACAGAACTTTCAAAAATTGATTATTTCTTTCTTGTGGCTCAAAGGTCACCGAGCACGTTGCGGATGGGTTCCATCCCAAACCGAGGATCCTATCCTGGTTTACGCTTAGTGTTATCTTTAACAACCAAGCTCTGATACCACTCTGTAACGCCCGCCCTTAAGGTGGCACGATAATAACTTAACGATACGTTCTCAAGGATAAAGGCTAGCAGCGGAATCAAATACACAAAATATCATCATCGTTTAGCCTAATACAAACCCATACTACATATAAACATCATATATCATGTCTAACATGTCAAGAAAATTGCTAACGATGGAGGTCAAAATAACTATTACAAAAGTTCCCCGAAAGGTATGTCAAGCTATTTCCACCCGCTCTTGCCCATGACTGGAAGGAAAAGAAAATACGTAAGCAAAGGCTTAGTGAGTGCCAGTGCTCGTGTGTAAGTTGCTTAAAATGGTTTTTATTGATTTTCGAAGGATCATTGAAATCCTAAATAAGATAAGCAATTTATGATCATGGTAACAAGTAAGCAATAGCTAGTATGAGACAAGGTCTTAGTATATGCACAGTGAGGGCTGTCAAATGTCATGGAAACATGCTTAAAACAATTTCGTTCATGATAAAGCTGGGATGATTGGTGGCATGATATTTAAGTTTGAAAACATGCATTTTAAAAGTGTGCAGTCAATGTAAGTACCACGTACAAGGCTCAATGCAAGTATCATGTACAAAACATGTTTAAGTAACACGTACACGTCACGCTTAAGCAGGAGGGGGCCATGTTAGCAATACCATCGCGTCCGATGATTTACCCATAGCACTTTGGGTCCCTCTGCTTCTTCCTTATCACCCCTGAACACGCGGCTTAACAGCCATCACCTTATACCTCCCCACGCAGGCTCGCGATGCCCGATTTGGTCATATTCGGAATATGCCACACGATAAATGACCCATGCACCCTCAGAGCACTCCGTCCTAGGTGCATGGATCTGGACGTGGATAGCGGGAACTGTTTAAGACTGCAAGCCCATGCTTGACCGGCCGAACCCTGCCCTATCCATCGCCCGACCTTGGGCCCAACACAACCACGCAAGATGAAACATGTCACAAAAACACCATCACGACAAATGATCATGATACAAGAACCAAATGATGGAGTACTTCCACGAATCCAGAAAAACCGATGTTTATTTTGAAATCATGCTTGCAAAATATGCATTTGAAACAAGTATGCAATCATGTATGTCACGAATGATTGAATGAAGCATTTTTGCTCATGAAGGAATATTGAATCGAGCGAATATATATATATATATATATATATATATATTATTTTTTTTTTAGAATTTCATTAAAAGAATGTTTTCTTGAAATCATTTTCACAAAACCTGCCTGGAAAATTATTCTCGCAAGATATGTCTTTGAAACGTGCCAAGAAATGGTTAATGCAAATTGAGTCCATGATTTGATTTGAAAGTGTTGAAATTCATTTTCATGGGAAGTATTGAAAGCATGATGAAAGTATATAGATATATATATACGACGTGCTCCTTCCAGTTTTAAAAGACATATAACTATAATTTTGAGAGGCACTCACGCTACGTCCAAGCTTATACGGCGTTGTCCTCGTTCGTCTCACCGACAACACCTGCTAAGCGAAATTATATCAGAAGCTCATTTTCTAACTCGTCTAAAGTCTACCCGGGGTAGTCTATGAGGTCCTAATAACTATACCAACATTCACAACAAGTTACCTTAATGAAAACTAGGCTTAATTTCAATCTTCCCCAAAAGGTCGATAAGAGGCATAAAAACAGATTTGTGCAGTTTTAGTGTATGAATTGTTAAAAATCACAAACTCAATAATTGTGCATAAAGTTTTTTTCATAAATGTTCTAAATTTGTTAAAAGACCTTAGATAAATTTTTCAAAGGTAAATGGTCACTTAAAATGTGGCTATTTTACTCAAAACCGAAGTAAAATTGGGTTCAATTGTTTTACTGGGGGAGGATTACTTTAAAATTCATATAAAATCCTAATCCAATCAGATAAGCCCCAATTTTATACACAACAACCCCAATACATATGATTATCCCCAGTAAAATTTTGAAATCAAAATGAAGTTTGTAAGAACCCCAAATGATGTCTCAAACAAACATTTTGAAATCCCGTAAGGCTTCTGGCAGTCTATACTTAACAATTTCAATAATTCACATTACAACTCCAAAAATCTCACACAATTCCAGACATATTTTCGACATGCAGTAACATACACAGTAAAAATTTTGAACTCAAATAACATTTCCTAATTTCGATATAATTCTTCGAAATCAGTGGCAGATTTAAAGACCCAACTTACAATTGTCATGCATGTGTGATTTCTTCATTTAAGCCTTTAGGTTAGTTACTATAAATTGTAAATTTAAGCTTAAAACTCATAGATCTACTCTTCTAATACACATGCAATAACATTTTCAAAGCAAATTTAGCCTCTACCATTACCTACTACTGTAAGATCAAGGAATTACAAGTTACCTTTAATGCTACCCACAAGTGTGAAGATGGTTGAGGTTGAAGATAATGTACTAATTTGTATCTATCTATATATAACTTGAATGGAAGGATGAAGAGGGTTGAAGATGATGAAAATGGAGAAGAAGAGTGAAGAGATATTTGTTTGTAAACTAAAATAATGAAACTAAGGCATAATATATATATATATACATGTATGGTGTGATGGTGGTGGTCGGTCAAGCCCACTTTCCACCCCTTTATTTATTAATTTTTTTTTATTTTATTATATTTTATTATTATTATTTATTTATTATTATTATTATTATTTTTTTAAAAGTGAAATGAAAGTGGAATTTACTAATTATTGGTGTATTTGGGCAATTTACTAATTCAACTTCTCTCCTAGTGTCTAGTTAAATTTTGGTTCTATTCCTTTAATCTACATAAGATGTATAATATAATATCCCTCTTGAACATATGTGTAAGATCCTAGATCATGTCCTAATGCTTTAGATAGTAACTAGTCGACTAAAAAGAAAACTCGGGTATCACACCTTTCCCTTACCATAAGCTCCGCATCCAAAGCAAATTAAATGGAGCCCTTCGTACTCTACTGCTTGAGGGTGTCCATTGATACACACATACGGTAGAAGGGGTTTGCCCAAGTCAATCTCAATACCAATGCGAGCGAATTTTCCTCTAATCGAGTTCTCTGTGTTCTTATCCACCTTTACCACCTTGCTAATGAGTGATCCAAGTTTATATAAAACTTCCGAGTTGAACAGTTCAATGGGTAGATTAGGGAACCGAACCCATGCCACCGTTGATGAGATTTGTGCTGTTGCGAGTTGAAAATCGGGTCTCCATTTTTTAACCATGAGATAATTCCCCATGATGATCCATGGCCCTCCCACTAACACTTTCTCATATTCCTCCTTCGAGTAAAAACGTACCATATAGAAATCATTTCCCAAATCGACAGGATCGATATCGTATTTGACGTGCCAAAGGTTTTTCATCCTTTGCTTCAAAGTGGTGTAACTCACTGTTCGTCCAAGTACCTTCACCACCAACGCACGCATATAGGGTTCCGAGTATTTCTGCCATGCATCCACCGGGATGTTCAAATTGGGCCAAGGTAGCTCCTTCTCCTTCTCTTCCTCAACTACTTTCGAAATTTCCAAATCCGGGCCCATGGTCTCGCCCGACGTTTTTCCTTTTCCGTTGTAGTATGGCCGTTGTGGTGTCTCAGTAGTCCAATTGTCCTTCAACCGACCCTATTGCCACTGGTTTGGACGTTCTGTCGGATCACTTCCATCGTTCATATCCATGTTGTCGTTCAGTATGTGTTCTGCAGTTGCCAGGGCATAGTCCCTCTTGTCTCCCAGAATTCCCCTCTTAAACTTCTTTATCGAACGCTCGTCGATGGCCACCGACGATGGTGGTTGGCCGGAGAAGGCCTCCGACATGGGCCGCCGCGGAAATGATGTTTTGAATCGCTGAAAGGCTTTCCTCAAATTTCGGAGCTACTAGGGTTTTTCTGGGTTAATTTTTTAAAAACAACTTATAAGACTCAAACATCTTATTTTTTGATCTTATAAGCTATTTTTTTAAAAAAAAAATTACCAAACAAATTTATAGAGCTTATAAGCTCTAAAATATCTTATAAGATGTATAGAGGAGCTTATAAGTTTAGTCAAACACCCTCTAAATCCTAATTGGATTTTGATTTTGTTTAGGCTGTTGACTTTTTACACTTTCTTAACCACTAATAGTGAAAATTAGTAATATCTCTTTAAAATATATGTTATATTAAAAAAAAGTACATTATATTTTTCAATTCAATATTTATCCCATCAACTTTTCATCCATGGGTTAATAATTTTTTTTTTGACTCCATTATCCTTGACCACGACCATTTAGATAGAATTAACTTATGATGTACGAGTATTTCTAATAATAAATCGATGCATAAGGGGTCAGAGACATAATATTCCTCAATACGGCTCATGTATATATACCAGGTGGTATGTTCAAAAATAAAAAATAAAGAAAATATAAATATTATGTTTGCAACATGTCTACTTCAAAAACTCGATGGAAACTCCACTACTTTCAATAAGTGTCTTCATAGTTCCGTGGTACATGGTGGGTGTGGTGATGCAAGGATGAGCATCGCCTTAACGCTGGTAGATGAATCAGTATCTAAGTATAATTTTAAAAAAATTATTAACCTTTTATTGCTAGTTTTTTGGATGAAAAGTTGATGGGATAAATATTGAATTGAACAATATTATAATGTACTTTTTGAATATGCAAATCCATTTTAAAGATATACTACTATTTTTCACTCATAATTATTAAGAAAGTGTAAAAAGTCTAATAACCTAAACAAATTCAAAATTCAATTAGGAATTATTTTTGAAAAAATGAATTGTCACATTTTAAAAGAAAACTACATTAAAAGGAGAAATTAAATTAATCAAGAGCAGAAAGTATTTAAAGTTAAAGAAAATCATTAAAAAAAAAAAGGTGAAGGATTGGCGCCCTCAGGTCATTCTGGTAAAAATTTCAGAAGTGGGGTTATATCGATAATTGTTTCTCCTTTTTTAGTCAAATTTTTTAGGGTGTATAGCCTCCAAATACTTCCTAATACTACACGATTTGAGAAATAGCCCTCTTACAAAAGAGTTTCTTTCTTTATTTCTTTATTCAAATTTGTTGTACAGAGATCAAATTGTACCCTTTTAAAAAAGAAATTCAAATCAGCTAAAACTCTTCCACCATTCTTTAAGAAACGTAAACTTTCTGCTCAGTTTTCACTTCTCATCCTTAGGCTATGTTTGGTTATGTTTTCAAGCCCATTTTTGTCCGAATTTTTGGCCAAATTATGTTTGGATCGCACAATTTTTCACCAGAAAATTTGTCAATTTTTGGTCCAAAAAAAATAATAATGATTGTGCTCCCTGTTTCTCTGACACACACTCTCTCTCTCTCCTCTTTTTCTCTCACTCTCACTCTATTGACACATTCTCTCTCCTCACTTTCTCTCACTCTCTCACTTTCTCTCTCTCTCTCTCTCTCTCTCACACACACACACACACACTATATACATATATATATATATATATTTTTATAACATAAATAGAAGACGACATATCACTGTGCATGAATAAAAAAAAAAAGAAAATTGTTTTGTAATTAAATATAATTTTTTCTATATATATATTATTTTTTAAATATATAATTAGAAGACGACATATAAAATGTCTTCTTCATAATTAAAATAAAAATAAAAATGAACAGTGAAGACGACATGTGCCATGTCGTCTTCACTGTTCATAAATAAAAAAAAAAAGAAAATTGAAGACGACATTTCAAATGTCGTCTTCAATTTTCTATTTTTTTTATAATTTTCGTAAATTAAATATAATTTTTTCTATATATATTATTTTTTATATATATAATTAGAAGTCGACATATAAAATGTCTTCTTCATAATTAAAATAAAAATAAAAATGAACAGTGAAGACGACATGTGCCATGTCGTCTTCACTGTTCATAAATAAAAAAAAAAAGAAAATTGAAGACGACATTTCAAATGTCGTCTTCAATTTTCTATTTTTTTATAATTTTCGTAAATTAAATATAATTTTGTAATTAAATATAATTTTTTCTATATATATATATTTTTTTATATAATTAGAAGACAACATATCATAAATAAAAATGAAAAAATTGAAGACGACATTTGAAATGTCGTTTTCAATTTTTTTTTAATTTTCGTAAATTAAATATAATTTTGTAATTAAATATATATATATATACACTACTATTACTTACATATATACATATATATTTATCTCTATAATAATTATTACAATCTCAATATTATATATACTACTATTACCTACATATATACATATATATTTTTACATATATACATATATATTTATCTATATAATAATTATTACAATCTCAATATTATATTATAATTTTTAATTATTGACATACAAAAACTTACATGATTTGACAGTTACAGTAATTTATGTTCCCTCTGAAAACAAAACCAAACACTATCTCACCAAAAAATCACTCAAAAAACAACTCCCAAAACATAACCAAACATAATTTCATCAAAATTGCACGTGTCCCTATAAAATTTTCACCAATAATTTTCACCAAAATACCATCCCAAAACATAACCAAACATAGCCTTAGTGTCTCAACCCCAAATCAATTCTTCTGTAGTTTGTTTTTAAGAGCAAGTGTATCAGTGTGGGTTTCTTTTTAATTATTTTTGAAAGCACGGGTATCTTCGTTTGTTGTTTTGGTTTGTCTTCTTAATTAGATTCTTTTTTCTAAAAAAAATATTTTTGAAATATTGTGGGTTTAATGTGCATTCCTTAGAGGTGATTACCGTTTGCTTTTCTGGTTTTCATGGTAGTAGTACATTTTTTAGGACTCTTTTCTCTACATAAACAAACAAACAAGGCCTAAATATTCATGCATTTCCAAGAATTGGCTCCCTTAAAGTGTAATTCTTAGCGAATTTTGGATATATCTCAAAGTTTGCTGGTGTCAAAGAAAGTGAGCAAAGAGAAAAGCAATGTTAATGTATATAAATGTGTTTCATTAGTCTGCTTTACATTTGATTGAATATGTAGTTCCTTATATGCTTCATCCTCATTGTTGGGAGGCTTCTATGTATTATATCTAGAGTACTAGTTCAATATTCTTCTTCCGAGATGAAATCCTGTTATGAAATAGTGTGAAGAAAAAGTTACAAGCTCTACTTTTTATCCTGTTTTGACTAGTTCAATATTTTTTATTTGACTTAGCAGAAGAATCTATATTGTGAATTATCGTTTTGTTTGTTTATTGTGATAATGACTTGTTTTGCCTAGTCCCTCTAAAGATAATTTACCCTTTACAAGATTCTGATTATTATAATTGTTATCCTGGTTGCGGTCTATATATAGAAGGGGCAATCAATGGTTTTGTGTTGATAAACAAAGCACATGGGCTAGAAGCAATGATTGGACTGAAGAATCAAATTAGTTCGACTTATTAGTATTTATTCTATATTTTAAGCTTCATAAGTACATTTTAATGTCAGTTGAATGGAGAATTGTTACGTTGATTGTTCATTAATTTGAGTCTGGTCTTCATTATTTTCGTTAAAAAGTTAATGTATTTAGATGAAGGAATTTGGTTACGTATATGAATAGTTCGGATTTGAGCTTCTTATTTTGTGAATTAATTTTGTGAAATGTTGGTAACAAATTTTAAAGTTTGAGTTTGTGTCGAGAATAGTATGTAAATACAGGGAAAATTTGTTTTGCAAAGAATTTGGAAAAAAAATGTTTAAATGCATAATATTATTACCTAAAGGTACTCCTACACGTTTGGTTTGTGGTAATTACTTGAGTATTTTCTACCCAAAAAATCGTGGCAATAAGTGGACAAACAGTAGGCTTTGTTTTGCCCAAAATCCGTTATGTATTTGACAAAAATCACATGTGCCCTCATGTGCACCGTTAAATTGGTAGTTGGTGGGAAATTTGGCAACAAAATTTCAGATTTCAGCTAACAAAATGAGGGAACCCTCTTTCTGTTATATTTATACACAATTTGAAGGTAAAAACCAAATGAAAATCTGAAGCTCAAAGAAACAACACATCATAAAATATGAATTGAGGCTCTAATTCTTCATTCCGACCTTTTTTTCTTGTGTTTGAAGTCGATTGTTATCTTCTTGCTCCACAATCGCAGGGAAGAGAATTTTCGATTGTTTTCACCTTTTGAAGCTCCGAAAAGAGTTCAGTTGTGAAGGTGCTTCAAATGATCGGGTTTTGTTAGCTCAAGTTTTTGCCCGTCCGGACTTTGCCAATAAATCATATTGTGTTCTTTTTTTGTTTTCCCCTAGATATTTCAACTAGTTTTGTGATAAATTGTATTTTCTTTGGTTTTCCATTAGATATTTCAGCCAACTTTGTGATAGATTGTAATTTTTATGATTTTCTATTAGTTAAATAAAAATAATTATTTCTTTGCCCCTAATTTTCTACTGTTTGTGCAAAATGAATGAGTGATATCATTATCATTTTAGCTTTCTTTAGTAATTTTTAGTTATATAGTTTTTCTAACTAAATTACATTAAAGAAGATTAGAAAAAAGAAAAAGAAAAAGAAAAAGAAGACTTTGGCAATGGCTAAACAGCCGTGGTGGAACACTTATCCACCACAGCTGTTTAGCCGTATATATAGAGGGGTCAAAATTGTGTTTTGGCCTTTTTGCCCAATGGCATTAAAGCCGTTGGTATAGGAGTTGCTAATACTTCCGCAATAGCTTTAGCCATTGCGGAAGTATTAGCAACCTTAGCAGGTACAACTGCTAATAAGGCGTTGCAAAGTGGTTGCGGATGACTATTAGCAATGCCTGTTGATTTAAGGCAACCGATTTTAGCCATTGTCAAAAATCCATTTTCTTGTAGTGTGCAGACCAAAGGATGGTTGATGGGAATGAACTGTTGATAAGATTTGATGCATTCTACTGGACGAGCAATATTGGAGGGTGTTTTAGATGATCAAGTCAAGTGGTATTGAGAATTTGGTTGAAATATCAGGGACATATATATTCACAAAAGCAGAATTTTTGACTATTCGTGAAGAAACAGAGATTGCAAAGAAATGACAGATATAGAAAATAGAAATGGAAGTTGATTCAAACGTCATCTTGAAGCTTCTCAACATATGATGACCAATACCACTTGAGTACTTAGATTGCTCCAAACGAATAAATAATCACTCTCACCAACGTGGTTCAAAGTATAGGCCGATATCCGATATGTAACCAGATCGGACCCCTCCAATCCGATAAAATCCGGCGATACGGTTTGTTACCATTTGGGCATGATATCGCCGATATTATCGGATATCGGCGATATCCGATAATATCGGATCATATCGGCCGACTTTCCGATGATAGCGGCCGATTTTCTGTTTTGAAGGAAATGGTGTTGTTTGGAAGGAAAAGCTGCTACTGCTGGGATCTTTTGAAGAAGACAAAGCAATAGTGAATGAGTTGGTTTTCTTTTCCTTTTTTTCCCCTTTTTCTTTTCCTTTTCAGATAATAGCTTTGCTTTTCTTTGGTACAAATAGCAATAGGCTTGCTTTTTTTTCCAGAGAATATTGTCAGCTTTATGTCTTTCTTTGTATTATTATTCACGTAATGATTCATTGAAGTGTAAATATTGTTTGAAAAAAGTATATAAATATGTATATATTACTTATTAACTCATACTTCTACTTATTATTTCACTCCTTCAAATAAAACTCATTGGTGAAAAGAAGATTCTGAAGAAAGAGATATTAATAGCAAGCATTTGTTTAAGTCATTTCCTAAAGGTAATTATTTAATTAGATAGTTTAATTAAGAGTTTATTTTTTAAATTGTTTATTTATTTTATGTCTTATTTTTATGGATTAATTTCTTGAGCGACTAGAATGATATATTTAGCTTCATTGATGGTTGATATAGTAAATACTTTTAATATATATTAAAAACTAGCAATTTGTGTTATTTACATTTTTCTTTAATTTTACTAATTTGTTTAGAAATTTTTGGAGCATTTTATAATGCTTTTGTATCGTATCGCCTGATAATATCCCGATACGCCGCGACCGATATGGAACAGCACCCGCCGATATTATCACCGATATCGCGACTTTGAACCATGCTCACCGAGCCAATGTTTTTCATCATCAAATTAATAAGTAAATCTTATTCAACATATACACACAGACATTTATATACATACATACATATATATATTATAATGAATTTTCTTATATGTTTAATCAAATAACTACATTTTTTCAACAAATTAAAGTGAATAATTGCACTATCTCCTCTTATTTAGCACAATTACGTATCATCACGTTTATTTTTGGACCGTAACAGACACATTTCTAATAATAAAAACTTATACTTAACCCTATCACTAACGGCTATTATTTAAACGTGACAGAAAGTGTAAAATGCCTAAGTCGCCCTTACTTAAAAAATAAATAAAAGAATGATAATAAATTAATTACTATAACTACCCTCCTAATTTAGTGCAAGTACAGTACTGTTCGCTTATTATGAGCATCTAATGGAGACCTCCATCTTATAACATAACCTTACATTCAATGTCATACGACTAACTATCGTTAGTCAAAGGTGATATTTTATTTTATTTTGAAAATCCCACCGTCAGTCACTCTGCAAAGTCAAAGGTGATATTGCTCCTAAAAATTATCTGAAACTCGATATTTGTTTTTATTTTACAAAAGTTTGGTATATGGTGCAATTAGTCTGTTAGCCGTACCGTATTGTGCCCAATACAAAATTTATTTTTTATTTTATTTTCATTGACATTTTTATTTTCTAATACATTTGAACTCCTTATTATATTTTTTTTTCTTTTATTTTCTATTAAATAATTTTTTATTGTTTCGCCTAAACAAAAGTGAAACAAATTTTGTAAAATATCTAGCAGAATCAAAATATTCAATATAGTATTTAATATGTTATTTTGGCTCACGTTTGATAAAATTTTACCGAGTGTATTCCTCTAATTTCTTATTTAATTTCATTAAATTGTTTTAAATTAGCAGAAATCCGAATTTGCACTTCATTGTTAAGATGTTGGCATTTTCTTTTTATGAAATCATATATTTAATGGTTGAGAGTTAAATTATATCCTTTTTAATATGAAAAGTTATATTCATCCCTAGAGAGTTTGTGGTTTGGAAGGGCAAAATAGAAAATTTATATAAAAAAATTCCTTGCGTCAGCAAATTCCGTTAGTTTTAATGAAAGGGGCGCGATTGTAAGGTAATAGCATAAGATGGGATGTTTGTTATGAGGCGAAAATAAGCGAGTTGAGCTGTAATTACACTAAATAAGATGAATAATTAGTGTAATTAACCCTAAATTATGTATGATGTTCTGTCTTTTCTTGAAAAAAAACTATTGAAATCGTTATATATTCTTGCAATGAATCGTGTAGCATATATTATTTATTTATAATTTTTGTAAATTTATTCAGTGCATAGCACGTGCTACATGCTGGTACGATTATATATTTGAAGGGTTTTTTTTTACTCCAATTGAGTTATTTTGACCAAATATTAATTTTCTAGAATTTTAAATTATTTTAATTGTTTAAAAAGTTTTATTGATTAAGTTTCAAATTTGAATTTTTTTTCCTCATTTTTTTTGAAGAAAAATCGGTCTTATATATCATTCAATCTAAAGTTTACAACTCCTGGAACAATATTGACTCAAACAACGTAGTAAGAATATCTGAAACACCAACTATAAAGTTTTTGAAGATAACAAATCTTAAGAACTCACCAACGAACACAAGAAAATTCTTGTGTAACTCCTATTTAAGGAGAGATGAAACTCTCATTCAAGAGAGAAAGCAAACTATCATATGAGAGAGAAATAAAATACTAAATAAAATATTTAAAATGCAATATAAAAACTTATGTATCACCCGTCTTCATCTCGTCAGATCTGTCTCTGTCTCTTTAGATCCATATCCGTCTCGTCAGATTTGAAGATGTGATGTACAACTTGAAGAAGGGTGTTCCAACCCAACCCGCTGACGATGGTGGTGGTAATAGTGGTGAAGTAGACTACTGTTTTACCAAACCATCGTCGACGGAGGAAAATAGAAAAAAAAAAAACAGAAGAAGAAGAAGACTAGGATTTAGAGAGATGGGGAGAGAGAGAGAACTGAATTTTTTTCTCATCATTAACTGATTTTCCAATTTCCATATACAAATTGAAGTTTTCCATGCTGAAGTTGTAATGTATTAACTCTTTGTACAACAAACAAGGAAAACTCTCAATTAAAATTATTTGAGTAGCATAAAATGAGGAATTTTTCCCACTAAGATGCCTAATCACATCTTGAAATTGGCTAATATTGAATAAAGTTTCTACAAATTGAATGTTTTCACCGTTTTGATATTATCATCTACACCTAATAATCCCTCCCTAAACCAACAAGGTCCAGCACAATTAGTAGATAGCATGGGTTCCTTAAGCATATTGTTCAGGATTCGATCCCTAACCGTGTGTATAGAAAAGGTTTTGTTGGGAGAGGCAAAACTCACTTCGATGATCTATACGCCTCGAAGGGATTAGTTTTCGGCGTCCAATTAGGAAAAGCCCTTGGTATAAACTAAAAAAAATAATCCCTCCCCCGTTCGGCACTTTTTTCCTTGAACCTTGAATAAGTATAGCTACACCATGCTGTCTCATCCCCTTCAATAGTTCTCAATGATATTTTTATACCTTTTTTTGACTCACTATTTGTTCCTTTTGTCATATATATATTTCTTATCAAAATTGCAGGTTCATATTTCAATTCCTCTCAGAAAGTGGTGGTTCAATCCAGGTTCATATTTCTTATTGTCGGATAAAATGAGTTTTACAAAGTGTGTTTTCCACCACTTTTGTGTACGAAATTCGAACACCGTAAGTATCCGGGATATGAAAGATTATTAGATAATCTTAATCTACGTTCTGAGTAGATGGGTTTAAGCATTTCGAATTTCTCAAATCGGACTTGTAACGAATGAGAAATTAAGTGCTAAAGAGAGGTGTTTGAACTTGTGTATCCCACATTGGATATACACCACAAATTAAATGGGTTTATAAGTCCTTACCTCAAGGTAAAGGGTTCGCCCTTTGGGTCATCCACTTTGGGGCTTTGTGTGAAAGGGGGAGGAGCTATACAATTGAGCTTATGCACAATTTCTTAGCTCCTCACTCGGGGCGGGTCGTGGGCCTTGGGCTTTGGTTTGAGGTGTGTATGTTGTGGGCTTAGGTTTCTATATTATTCTTTTTGGATAAAGTTTATTTGGGCCTATCCAGAAAATCTAACAAGAAAGTAATCTGATTTAATTAAAACCCAAATTGAATTTAAAATGCTGGCCACATTTTTAAATTTGAATTTTAATCTGCCTTCTAGAAGAACCATTGACTGCAGTCAATAATCCAACAGTCACTAAATTTGTAACAGCTGAAATTGTTTGTTGTTACAGAAATAGTAAATGACAGATTAATTTTGGGCTTTTAATTCTGTCTGATTTCTCACCTATAAAAAGGGTCCTCCAGCATTCTGAAATTTCACACCAACTCAACCATTCTCTCTAGTGTTCTTGAGTTCTTCATATAATCATCATATTTTCTTGAGATTTCAGCAGTTTAGTAAAGTTCGTTGGTTTCTGAAATTGAAGTGGTTTAATCTTCAAAAATGTTTTCATTGTATCTTGGGACACGTTTTGTCAAGCCGGTACCACATATAGCCGGGGCAATTTCGTGTTAAGGAAAAAGTTAACTCTCGCCTCGAAAAACACATCATCCTTCTTTGCATTTTCAGATTGTTCGTTAAGATTTGAACAACACTTATAGACTACTCATGTTCAAATGTATAAAGTTTTACTCTTCAACAACTTTTATAGTGCTTTTGTATTTTGAATATATTATTTTTTAAGTCATGATAATTCCGTTTCATTTTGTTTCTCGCGGTGTATTTTCATCTCATTCTTATATTTTTCAAATGTACTTTTTCATTTTTCTCCAGTAATATTTGGATTTGTTAATGGATTTTCCGACTTTTGCGTTCACTTTTTTTCTATAGATTTCTCTTCGTATTTTCATAATTTTGTTTAGTTTTCATATTTTTCTACATATAAAGTTTATATGTATGTTAATATAATTCATGAATCTATTACTTACTACAAATGTTTGAGAAATTGTTTATTTTTCATCTGATTAATTTTTCGTAACCTTTTTCTCCCATTTTAAATAAATGTCCGAGTTTACTGGTGGATTTCACGACTTTTACATTTATTGATTTCTTTTCTACATTTCTATTTCTATTCCATGATTTTATTCAATTTGTATTCTTTTGACATTTTTGTGTATGTGTAATATATATGTATGTAGAAAGAAATATATAAAAAGCAGAGTAGTCAACAGTAATCTCGAACAAAATTGAAGAAAGAGGGAGGGGGTTAAGGAAAAAATGCATGAGATGAACAAAGAATTTATATATATATATATATATATATATATATATATATATATTTCTATTTATATATTCATAAAGCTTTTCAGTTTTCCCCCATTCATTATTTATGACGTTTTTGTATATGTAAATAAATCATATATAAATGGCTGTTATATTCTCCAAGACTTCCATTGATATATATACATATATATATATATATATATAGGGTATGGATCAAATACATCCCTATATTTAGTTAAGATATAAGACTCAATCTAAACCATTTGATCCCAAGGTCCATAGTTAAAGCCATTATTTCGGTTTTAATCTTTAATTTAATGATAATAAAGGCATTTTAGTCAATAGGTCTAACAAACCCATGCAAATAATATGCAGGATCAAAATCAAATTCCTTATTATACGCAATAACAGATTTCTCTTCCCTTTTTAATTATTCCTTCCAATTTCAGCTCCCAGAAAGTTATGATTGAATCTTAAATTCAAATTCAATTCATATATCATCAATTCATCATCGGCAATTTCAACTTGGAATCATCAACAATTCAACATCAATATACGATATAACAGATTCTCTTTCGCCAGTTGATTTTTTCTTTCCAATTAAAATTCGACCAGTTCTCAACTTGCTGTGTATTTACAGTAGATGCCAAACCCTTTTAACTTGCAGAATCATTGGTCATGGCTGAAAGAAAAGAAAAAGAAAAAGAAAGTGGAAGCTATGGTAGCAATCATTGGCCATGTCATATTCGTAGTATTGGTTGGCATTACATACATACATACATACAGAATAGAAGAAGAAAGGAAAAAGGGGAAGAAAACATCACAATTAGTGATTTTAAACCATCATACAATAGCTTATAACACATTATACAGTAGCTTATGAACCATTATACAGTAAATACAACGGTGATATACAGTGTGTGATTAGTGACATACAATTAGTGATTTCAAACTATTATACAGTATCTTATAAATAATTGTACAGTATGTTATAACACATTATACAGTATCTTATAATCTATTATACAGTGTGTGTTTATACATCATATAGTTACAATCTCATTTTACCCCTCAAGTGGAAGGAGATGTGAAGAAGTATCTATACAAAATGCAGGTCATGGTGTGCAGTTCGTATTAAAGTACTTTGTGAATGTGAATCATAATTTGATTATTAATATAGAATGAGAGTTGTATATATATATTTAGAACTGACTACAAATAGAATATGCACTGAAATATAAACTTTTATATTATTATTTTTTGTGAAATAATATCAACAGAGATCTTAATTAGGTAGGGAATTTGTCAGGCACATATCTTCTTGCTTAAGTGAACAAAGTATTTAGATTATAATGACCTGGCTATGGTTTTTCATTTGTGGAATATTAAATCCTTTATACAAAGGATTTAGTGACATACAATTAGTGATTTCAAATCATTATACAGTATCTTATAAACCACTATACAGTATATTATAAAAGATTATACAGTATCTTACAACCAATTATATAGTGTATGTATATATCATACAGTTACAATCTTATAAACTATTATACAGTATATTATAACACAATATACAGTATCATATAATTCATTATACAGTATATCTACTCAATTTCCTTTTTTTGGCACTGATACTGAGAGTCGGTCAAATACTTCGTCGTCGGTTGAATTAATAAGCGTTGCCAAAGTGCTCAAACAATTATACTATACTACTACTACTACTTAATACTTATTAAAGAAGAAATAAAGGAGGAGAAGAAGAAGAAGCTGATTCCTGATTGCACCCCCAATTTTTTCTTATCGGAAACAGAGCAATTTAATTTCAATTGATGGCCGCCGCCACCACTTCTCAATCGAATGTATTGATTATATAATTTGATTGAGTTAAATTTGGCAACAAATTGAGAGATTTTAGGGAGGTTTTGTGCCCTTTTTTTTGGTAGGTGGATGCTGTATAATGGCGTAATTTGTCTATTATACCCTTGATTCAATTGAAATCAATTGTCCCGCCTGTTTCTTGCTTCTTTGTTGGACTGTTGTATTTAATGAATCCAATGGTATAGATTGAGTTTTATATCTTATCTAATATAGAGTGTATATTAGATCCTGACCCTATATATATATATATTCTATTTATTAATGTTCCTTAAAAATTCTTTGTTCATCTCATGCCTTTTTTCCTTAACCCCCTCCCTCTCTCTTCAATTTTGTTCAAGATTACGGTTGACTACTCTGCTTTTTATATATTTCTTTCTACACACACACACATATATATATATATATAATTTATTTGTCATAATGCTTTTTCAATTTTCCCCCGTTCATTATTTATGACGTTTTTGTATATGTATATCATATATAAATGGCCGTTATATTCTTCACGACTTCCATTGAGATCTATATCTATATTATTATATATTTGAAGGAGATGTTTGACTAATTTTAACTTAATCAAACTCAAATCCTAGTTTTCTAGAATTTTGAGGTTTTTTAATATAATGAAAAATTCTCATTGGTTAACTCCCCAACATGTAAAAAGATGAGCTAGAATAAATTAACAATTCTTGACGCCTCTCTCTCTCTCTCTCTCTCTCCTCATCTCCCTCTAAATTATAGTTTTCTTTTTTTTCTTATTTTTCTTCGCCGGCAATGGTTTGGTGAAGCAGTCATTTACTTCACCACTGTTACCACCACCATCGTCGGCGTATTGGGTTGGAACACCCTCTTCAAGTTGTATATCACATCTTCAAATCTGACGAGATGAAGACATGTGATACATAAGTTTTTATATATCGTTTTAGATTTTTTGTTTAGTATTTATTTTCTCTCTCGTATGAGAGTTTGCTTTCTCTCTCGAATGAGAGTTTCATCTCTCCTTGAATAGGAGTTACACAAGGATTTTCTTGTGTTCGTTTGTGAGTTCTTAAGATTTGTTATCTTCAAGAAACTTGATAGTTGGTGTTTCAGATGTTCTTACTACATCGTTTGAGTCGATATAAATTGTATTATTCTAAGCGTTGTAAACTTTTGATGGAATGATATATAAGACCGACTTTTTTAAAAAAAAAAAAAAAAACTCCCCAACTTGTAAGTTTCTTAATTATCTATTATTTTTTAATGTGAAAAATACAAATGACAATGTGTATGCATTTAATCACTTAATGACTTTCCACCCAAATTTCTCTGAAGATTCCGTTATTATTTTTTCAAGTTTCAATTAACAAATTATAATATATTTTCAAAATCTCCCATTCTAATCAAAATGTGATATCATATTATTAAATTTATTCCTTCTCATTTTAATAAAATTTTCCAATTTCCTATATAAAATTTGAATTTCAAATTAGCTTACTATGTACATAGTGCGGAACGCTATTTTCCATATTATTTACCCTACTCTACATTTAATACAGTAACATCCATATTTAGACTAATTAATTCATACTTAATTCTTTCCAAGATTTCCCATCTATAATTAAGTCAATCAATTTATCATTGAAATTCTAACTATAAAAATGCTTTTTGACATGGAAATTTGAAAATCAAATATTTAGAATACCAAAAATTGGCCTAGAAATTTGGGGAACGTATTAGTGATTGGCGGATTGGAAATAAATCACTAGAAAGGTGGGGGATGTATTATTAATTTTCTCTCTTCTTCACTCAGTTCCTCTCCATCCTCACCCTCCTTTCCCCCTAATATCTTCTTCGTCACTTTGTCGAAGGGAATTTAAAGGGTGTTTGATGTCTCAATTTTTGTTCATATGTTACATTCGTGTATATGGTTTAAAATGTATAGTTTTTTAAATTTCTGAATTTTTCTTCATATGTTACATTCGTGATATGGCAAACTTGCTTTTGAATTATACTACAACGGGAAAATCACACTTTTGGTCCCATAATATTGGTCTTTTTTTATTTTGGTCCCGTTTGTTACGAGATTCTCACGTAATATCCCATGAATTTCATTTTTTTTCACATTTGTTCCCATTGAAGAATTTCGTCCATTATTTAACGGTCAACTCCGTTAGCCAACATTTTGACCGAATTTTTTGTTTAGAATTCGTACGTGAATGCACTCACACATGGATTATATTCAATATCACGTGCATTCACACACAAATTCTGCCCAAAAAATCCAATTAAAATGTTGACTAACGGAGTTAACTGTTAAATATTGGATAGAACCTTGAAAAGGACCAAATGTGAGAAAATTTAAAAGTTATGAGATATAATGTGAGAATCTCGCAACGAATGATACCAAAATCAAAAAAAGGCCAAAGTTATGGGACCAAAAGTGCAATTTTTCCTACTACACCATTCATCTCCACCATAAACATCCTTGCTCCCCTAAACATTTAGCAGGTTAATATTTATGTCAACCTTTTCTTTTTGTAGTTTGCATTTCATTTATTTTATGTTTTGCATTTATATTTGTGTGTCCAATCAAAGTTTGTAAAAATGACTGCATCGTTTGTGACATGACAAAATCCTAGCAAGAGAACTAGGTCGCGTAAGTAGTAAAGTGGATGGTTAAGTCCGTGGTTATCGTATCTGCAGGGACAACTATACTCTAAGTACCGAGACTACTGTATTACTCAATTCTAAGTTAGATCGGTTGATAAAAGGTTGATTTAAACTAGTTAATTAAGTTAAATACTAAAACAGTTAATAACCAAATAAGTTGAAGAAACAATAGAAGAGAAGCGATTAAGGCACATGGTTCAACCATTTATGTATTTCGATTGTGATTAAGGTTCTATTGGATTATTGGATGGATTTAGCTAAGGCGAAATTCCCTACCATACGTACTACCCAATTTCTTGGCATAGCAACCCTACCTTTGTTAATGATTTCCTATATATCTCTCTATGAAAACCCGGCTTAACAAAGATGCATTTAAGGTCTAGGAATTCCCCACATGAATGGAAAGCCACCTAAAGGAGCCGAGTCTATCTCTAGTCAGTTTACCTATAGGGCATTCAATATTTATATCTACCCTAGGTTATTATCTCTCGATCTCTAACCTAGACATTATATTGAACATTTGGTGATCAAAAAAGTGAAGCATTGAGATCAAATATTGAATACATAACTAAAACCAACATTAATCCAATAAATACCAAAACAACAACAATCAAAATATCATAAACGGCCTAGCCACGACCTTAATCAAATACGTTTAGCTCATATTCATGTCACAAATACGAATCTGAATCATACAAGTCATAATAGAGAGTTGGACAAGTTTAAGAAATAAAGGTATAACAACTCCCAAATAATCGTGATGATTTCGATTCCTCGATGAATTCTCCGTCGTCTTGAGATTCCGGGCCTTCAAGGAGATGTTATGACCTTCAATCCTCTCTCCAAAGTGTTTCTCTCCTTTATTTGGTTTGTGGCTGCTCTCCAAGGTAAGTTAGGGTAAAAAATGACAAAAAGGGGTATTTATAGAGCAATCCGCCACAGGTGACAAGTGTCTAAACACTTTCATTTTTTCTCTCTCTAGATATGAGAGCCTTTTCTCTCTCCATGTGAGAGTTTCATTTTGTGGTTCCCCTTTCTGCCTTTTTTAGGGTTCTTAACTCAAATCAATTTCTCCTTTTTTAGGGCAGGGTATACACGAGTGCTGAGAGATGTTGTGGTGAGGTTTACTGTGTGTATTGTTTCGTAACACCAGTCAAGGTTTGCTTGTGGGAGTTTGGGCGCGGTACTGGAACTGGAGTTCTTGTTCGACGGAAACGGGATTGGCTTCATTTCTGCTCTACATTACCCTTTTCTTTTCTTCTTTATTTTGTCCTGTGGTTTATTTTCTCATCCCTCTCCCGAGCAGCTCTCATTAGCTGTGGTTTGTGGTTGTGGCAAGTTTCTGAGTTTCTGCGTCTTTTCCCATTTGCAGGTTACGGCAGGTTCTAGGGGCAGTTTCAGCCTCGGTCTTTGATTCTCGATTACCTCTGGAAGATGGATGACCCTCGACAGCCAATGGAGGAGGAAATTTTACGAATGGAGCAACTCTTATCGTTGGCGGCTAAGGAAGACTGTGAAACCGAGATTCCGCAAAATGTTTGGCAGAGTGGTCAAAAAGTTTCTGGGCATTTGGTTGTAGGAAGACTGGTAACAAAAAGGAGATTTAGTTTTGCAGCAATGAAGAACACCTTGATTACAGCTTTTAATACAGTTAAAAAGGTGGATATTTTGAAACTAGATGAAAACCGATTTATGGTTAGCTTTGATCATGTGAGAGACCGTGATAGAGTATTAGAGGATGGTCCATGGCATTTTGATAACAATCTTGTTGTTCTTCGGCATTTAAGGGGCACAGATGACCCACTGTCCATTAATTTGGATTGGGTTGATTTTTACATTCAACTTGCAGGGCTCCCTCTAAATCAAAGAACAAATGAAATGGCAAGTTTCCTGGGGAATCAAATGGGTGTCTTTATTGAGGCAGATTTCTCTAAACAGGGCTCGAGGTGGTTTTATTTTTTACGTATGAAAGTTAGCATCGATATTTCAAAACCTCTACGTCGTGCTTTCAATCTAAAAAGCCCCACTGGGAATGTTTTCAAAATTACTGTGGCGTATGAGCGTTTGCCTAACTTCTGTTATTTGTGTGGAGTTTTGGGACATATGGAAAAAAGTTGTGAGCTTCGCTATTCTGATAAATTTGTGGATCCGGGTCCTCCGTTCCCGTTTAGCCCAAAGTTGCGTGCAACAACCCGGAGACAACCAACTTTCACCTCAAGTGGTACACACTCTTCATCGAGTGGGTCCTCTGCGAGTGTGGGTCATGGTGGTTTATCCTCGGGGAGTTGGCACACACCTCCGGGGGCAGGGGAACGTGAACCCCCTATTACCCCTCTTCATGATATTCAACGGGAGTCATCCCGTGTGAGTGCTCCCCCGGGTTTTGAAAAATCCTGCCCCAATCCAAATTCTCGCCCTTCTCGGCTTCTTAACGAGGAGGGTTCTGGAGACTCATCTTCGGCGGGTGAGAAGAGCGGGACTAGCCTGGGTGCGATAGTTCCAAACACTTTTCTCAGCTTGTCGCACCTAGAAACTGATCGTTTTTTCGCATCTGGCCAACGAACTCCCCTCGTTCCATCTGCACGTCTTGAACAACTTACTCCAGTAGTATCCCCCACCACATTTCTACCAGGCCTACGTAGTCAATTGCCATCCCTCTCATAGTTTCAAGTTAATTCTCCCTGTGCCATAACAGCTCAACCTCAAACTCCTCAAAATCCACTCAATACCGTTTCCACACCTATCATCAACCCAATTTTAATTAACATCCCCGTCCACATCTCCACCACCCAATCTCCGGACTTAACCAAACGTAGACCTCTTAAGGCAAAACGCAAAATGGTTCCTCGATCTTTGAAAAGAAAACTCCTTGAGATTACGGATTTATCTCAATCGGATGATGAAACTGTTTTGAAAAAATCCAATCTTAATCTGGCGGAGACTGCTGAGCAGTCCCGCCCTTCCCAATGAGTCTCTTGGTTTGGAACTGCCATGGTTTGGGGGAACCGTGGGCAGTTCGTCAGAAAGCGGACTTTATCCGCTACTATAAACCCTCAATTGTCTTCCTTTCGGAGACCAAATGCAAATCTTCCAAATTTGAGCGTCTGAAAAATCTTACTAATATGTTTGGGGTCTGTGTCGAATCCATTGGGATTGGGGGCGGGCTTGGTTTGTTATGGGATAAGAGTTTGAGTGTTTCTTTACAATCTTTTTCAATTAATCATATTGATGTCTTGATTGATGCGTGTGGCGTGGTTCCGAAATGGAGGTTTACGGGTTTTTACGGGGAACCGGAAGTGACTAATCGATGGAAAGGCTGGGAGTTATTGAATCGTTTGAAAGATACGGGATTGAGCCCGTGGCTTGTCGCAGGGGACTTTAATGAGATTGTTTCCAATGGGGAAAAAGAGGGGGGACCTCCGCGTGCACTTTGGCAGATGCGAAATTTTCGTGAATGCCTTGCCAACTCCGATTTGCATGATCTGGGCTATAATGGATTTAAGCTTACCTGGAGCAATAATAGGGAATTTCCTCATACTGTTAAAGCTCGCCTTGATCGAGCCTGCGGAAACTCCAAATGGTGCCAGATCTTCCCAAATGCTAGAGTTACCCATATTGACTCGGCTTATTCGGATCATCTTCCTCTTCGAATTGAGTTGACCTCTCCACCTAGGCAGCCACCAAAACGCAAAAAGAAACCTTTCAGATTTGAGGCTATGTGGCTCCGATCGACTGATTGCGAGAAGGTTATTCGGGCCTCCTGGTTGACCGAAACTAAAGAGGATGAGTCTGAGCAAGTTCTGTCGGGTATCAAAAATTGTCGTTTGGGTCTGCTGAATTGGGACGGGGAAACAACGGGCCAACGTAAGCGTAAAATTGAAAAATTGGAGAAGCTCATTATTTCTTTAAGGGAGGGGGCAGTCACGACAAATAGCAAAAACAGAGAGGTCCAGACTAGAAAAGAATTGGAAGAGTTGCGAGCGAAAGATGAAGCAGCGTGGCAACAGCGGAGTCGAGTTTTATGGTTAAAAGACGGGGATCGAAATACTCAATTCTTTCATGGTCGAGCCTCAGATCGAAAAAAGCGAAACTCAGTTGAACATATTCGGGATGATCAGGGCGTTCTGTTTGAGAATGAAAAAGATATCCAACGGGTTATGCTTGACTACTTTCGTAAGATCTTCTCCTCTAGCAGGCCATCTGAGGCGGGATTAGATGCCACTCTTGAGGTAATCGAGCATCGAGTGACAGAGGATATGATTCGCCAACTGAACCGTCCGTACTCAGCTAATGAGGTAAAAAATGCGCTTTTCCAAATGCATCCACTTAAAGCCCCTGGCCCCGATGGCATGTCCCCCATTTTTTACCAAAAGTTTTGGCATATTATTGGTAGAGATGTTTCCCGATGTGTTCTTAAAATTCTTAATACTAGGGACTTTATGCCTAAAATGAATTTTACTCATATTGTGTTGATTCCTAAATGCGATAATCCGGAAAACATGACCCATTTTCGGCCTATTAGTCTTTGCAATGTGGTTTATAAGCTCGTTTTCAAAACCATTGCCAATCGACTTAAACCCCTGCTTCAAAATTTAATTTCTGAAAATCAGTCTGCTTTCATTCCGGGACGCTTGATTTCTGATAATATCCTTGTCGCCTATGAGGTCAATCACTTTCTCAAGAATAGGACTTCAGGGAAAGAGGGCCTTGCAGCCCTTAAACTCGACATGAGCAAGGCATATGACCGGGTGGAATGGAACTTTATTGCGGAAGTTTTAGCTAGACTAGGTTTCCCGAGGGGGTTCATTGATTTGATTATGATGTGTGTTTCTTCTGTCTCTTATTCTCTAATGGTAAATGGTTCACATTTTGGCTTTTTTCATCCTCAGAGGGGTCTCCGTCAAGGGGATCCCTTGTCACCATATTTTTTTTTGTTAGTCGCAGAGGTTCTGAGCAAAATGATCCAAAAGGAGGAGTTGGCAGGGAATTTGAGTGGGGTTGCTGTGGCGCGTACCGCACCGCGTATTTCTCACCTCATGTTTGCCGATGATACGTTTCTCTTTGTGGAGGCAAATGAATAGGCTTTTCTGTGCATTAAGCAGATTTTGAGAAAATACGAGGTGGCTTCTGGGCAGATGATTAATTTGGAAAAATCTTCTATCGTGTTTAGCAAAAATGTTGAGATTGATAGAGGTGGGCAGTTGGCAAGCTTGCTAGGTGTTCAGGTAGTCGAAAAACATGATAAATACCTTGGCTTACCATCAGTTGTGGGGCGATCGCGTAGGGAGGTTTTTGAGTCTATCCGGGAGAGAGTCAATCAAAGGTTTCAGGGTTGGAATGCAAAGTGTTTGTCTCAAGCGGGCAAGGAGGTTTTGCTGAAGGCGGTCGTGCAGTCTATTCCGACTTACGCCATGAGTTGTTTCCATTTACCGGAATCTCTTCTCCGTGAAATTGAATCGGCTATGGCTAATTTCTGGTGGCACAATCGGGATACAAAAAGGATTCATTGGTTGGCTTGGGAAAAATTATGTAAGAGCAAGTTCGAGGGAGGCTTGGGGTTTCGTGAACTGAGGTCTTTTAACAGCGCAATGTTGGCTAAACAGGGTTGGAGAATCATTCAAAAACCGGAGTGCCTTTTGAGCAGGGTTTACCGTGCACGTTACTTTCCAGAATCTTCATTTTTTGAGGCGGGCTTGGGATCAAAGCCGTCTTTTCCATGGAAGAGTATTTTGGGTGCGCGGGATTTACTTGTTGCGGGATGTAGATGGCAAGTGGGTTCGGGTTCATCTATCAGAATTTGGGGGGATCCGTGGCTTCCGCGAAATGATGGTTTTTTTGTGTTCACGCAGCCCGTGTTTTGGAAACTTTGGCTCGAGTTAGCGATCTACGTTTGGGCCCAGATGGCTGGTGGGATGAAGTCTTGATCAGAGAGCAGTTTTGCCAGAGTGAAGCTGATGCTATTCTTTCTATACCTCTGGGGAGTATTTCGAATCGGGACCGATGGGTATGGCACCAAACTAAATCAGGGGTCTTTACTGTAAAAAGTGCTTATGCTGTTGCCCGAAAGATGGCAATTGAGGTACGCGCTTCTTCATCTCGTACTTTACCTCCACCGGTGAACCCAAATTGGAATTTTATTTGGAAAGCAAATGTTCCACCTAAAGTGAAGTTATTTGCGTGGAGGGCGAGTAGAAATGCCCTGCCTACTGGAGATAACCTTAGGAATAGGAAAGTGGAGATAGCAGGTCTTTGCCCTTTGTGTTCAGCCGAGGAGGAATCTTTACACCACTTGTTTTTTGTGTGTCCCTATTCGCGTGTGATTTGGAGCATTTCGGGTCTACCGTGGCGGAAACTTTCTTACTGGTCTCATAGCTTGGAACAGTGGTTTAGGCTCTTCGATATCGAGTTGGAGAGTTTTGATTTTTGCTTGCTTCTTGTCCTATGCTGGTACATTTGGTATAGTAGAAATCTAACGTGGACAGGTCAGGCTACTATTGACCCGAGTGTGCTTCTTATTCAAGCTAGGACCTTTCTGGCTTCATTTCGGGTTGCGAGGAGTGTTGGTGAGGCAGCCCCATCTTACCCGAAACCGGCTGTTTGGCATAGACCGAAGATGGGAGTTATCCGTATTAACTTTGATGGTGCAACATTTGGTCAGGAAGGGGCTTCGGGAGTGGGTTTTATTGCTCGGGATCATACCGGCCAGTGTATTCGATGGGGTTCCTTGAGGCTTCCTTTTGTCGCTTCTCCGGAGTATGTTGAATCTCTAGCAGCCCGCGCAGCCGTGGATATAGGTAGGCGAGCAGGCTGGGAACTTGTTGAAGTTGAAGGGGACTGTGAGAATCTTATCCGTTATCTGACTTCGGATTCCCAAAACTTTTCGGCCGTAGGGCCTTTGGTTGATGACATTAGATCTTCTTCCCTATCTTTTATTTCTTGTATTTTCATGTTTGTCAAACGTTCGGGAAACCGTGTTGCACACTGTTTGGCACGGAGTGCGGTGGAAAATCGGGAGTCGGTTCTCGATCTTCCATTTGATGTTGCGCAAGCTTTGGCAGCGGATCTTTTGATTAATTAATATATTCCTATCGTTTTCGTCAAAAAAAATAGAGCAATCCGCCACCTCGAATTTCTAGACATCAACGCCGCGGCGTTCGTGGATGAACATCTTGGCGTTCGACCCCTGCTGCTCTAGCCAGTTTTGGTAAAATATGCATAACTTTCTCTACCACTGTCGGAATAAGCTGATTCAAGTTGCTATAGAATCCTAAAACAAATATCTACAACTCTCAAGAAGACACTAAGGCCCTAATAAAACATTAACGATGATAAAAGGATCTCACAAGTCACTAAATGAGAAAACTCCGTTGTAAGACGTCTCTTCCGATGACTTTTTCACCTCCTTCCCTACATATCGGATCTTTGTCTTCAACATAAGAAATGTACCTTTGACTCTTATATTTCCATTGGTATACCAAGTGTATAACTTGGACATAGGTAGAGGAATCTATTTCATAAACTCTAGCAATGCGCAGATAGTTTGTATCTTTATGCATGATTTACCTTCAATCCTTGTACTTTTCCTCCAAATGTTATGTTATTCTATAAAATATGAGAAAACAAGGGTCAAAGCATCATATGTGATCAAATTATCAAGGAAACAATCAAAACCAAGTCGATAAACGGGGGAAAACTCGTGTAAAAATAACATATATCAACTATCCTCAAACTTAGCTTTTATCGTCTTCGATCAAATACACTCAAGCACACACATGAAGGCTCAAAAGGATTTCTTTTTTTTTTGCAATCTCATGCACACATAAGCAAGCATTATACCTTCAAAAATGATTATAAAAAGCTACACGATGCTTTGAACATTCAACAATTTGAAAATCTCACGAAATCTTAGTTTCCATCCCCAAATCATGAACTCCCACATCCATATTTATGTCAAGAGCAAACTTTAGACAAGATTATGCAAACTACTTGGAAAGTAAAGACATTGAAACAATTCAATATTCATTGGTCTATCGGTGTGCATAATGTGCAAAAGTCACAATCACAAGGTCTTTTCAGCTTGTAATGTAAGGCTAGGTGATGGCTAGGACCGGAAGATATGGATAAAGTGACTAAGTCAAGAGAGCTTATAACTCAAAATCATTGAACTAAATTCGCATATAAACCATATAAACTTTCACAACTTATCATTTCTTTCACTCTCTTTTGCTTTTCAACTTACAATCCCCAAACTTGTTTATTTTGATATTGGGTTGTACACAGATTTCCAAGCCAAATGATCCAATTGAGTGTCAAGATTAAAACATAGTCGAGAGCACATTCTTTTCATATATATATATATATATATAAATATCTATCTCTCGACTTTTTTTTTTCATATATATCTCTCTCAACTTTTTAGCTCATTGCACTAGCATTTTTTTCAATGTTTTTCATCCTCTTTTTTACATAATACTTCAAACCTCAAATATCCCAATATAGACAAAACATCATTGTCTAATTCATATACATTCAAATCAAGACAATGTGACTACCCAAATTCAAGTCAAATGATATAAAGTTCTAAACTCTCTTGTTTGGGTGTTAAGACATTATTTTTCTTTTTAAGCTAGAAGGTGGTTGTTGTGGCTTATGAAATAAAGACAAATGGTGATTTCTAGTGTGCTTAACACACTCCATTCTTATCAATACGGCTCAAATCAAGGTCTAGAGATTATGCAATATAGAGAAGGCCAAAATGTTAGGCTAACGACAATGAAAGATCTCCTAAATCATTTTATGACTTCACAACATACTTAATAATCAACAAAATTGAAAGTTCAACGCTTTAAAACCTCAAAAATTAGCATAAGCATGGCTAAAAAGGGCTTTCAAGTCACAACATATGACATGTTGACCACAAATAAGGGACTTTCACTTTGAAAGAATAGAGATATTCAACCGCATTTTGCTCTTATGCAAGGGTGCACCAATTTATGAATTCTAATTCAATAGGGTTGTACTTACTAATGTGTACATAATTTGAAACAAAATGAACGGAGAAATCACAACAAAAGCACAAACAAATCAAAAGCAACAATGTACGCCACCCCCAAACTTAAAGTAAACATTGTCCTCAATGTTTATGAATAAATGCAAGGTAAGAAGGAAAAGCGATACAACCCTGAAATGGAGAAATGCGGAGTGAGCACGATGGTGGGCTAGTACCCCAGGATCAAAACCTGAAGGAAAGAAATATCTAGAAAACCACATCAACAATAAGACGGGGAAGAAAGCAAGATAAAGATAAAAAGGAAAAACAAGAAAGCGATAAAAAGTTTGGGTTGCCTCCCAAAAAGCGCTTGTCTAAAGTCAATAGCTTGACTCTCCTTTTCTTTTCTTTTTCACCCAATACCAGTAGCACCTTTATTGAACATTGGATCAAGGCCTTGTTTAAACTTCACAGTCTTCATATCCTTTGTAGCCATTTTTCTCAAGGACTCATCTATAGGTACGACTTGGTAAACATGATGAATGGTAGAGGAGTTTTTTGTTTCATTAAACAAATCAAATTTCACCTCTTCTTCTCCAACCTTGAAAGTTAACTTACCATGCTTAACAATTACCATGCTTAACATCAATAATTGCTCTAACTGCGGCTAAGAAAGGTCGTCCCAAAATAATGGGGACCTCAGCATCGTTGGCTATGTCCAGTACTATAAAATCGACTGGAATGATAAGATTCTTCACCTTGACCAAAATATTCTCTAAGATGCCTACAGGGTGCTTTACCGAGCGGTCCGCCAATTGCATGGAGATTGTAGTGGGTTTTAAGTCCGTGAATCCGAGCTCCCTACATATAGATAAGGGCATGAGTGAAACACTAGCACCTAAATCACATAAAGATTTTGAAAAATTCAAATGAGCAATAGTGCAAGGTATAGAAAAACTCCCTGGATCTTTTAGTTTTTGTGGAAGCATGTTTTGTAGAATTATTGAACATTCCACCGTAGTAGGCATCGTTCATGCTCTTCCATTTTTCTTTTCTTGGAGATGATCTCCTTAAGAAATTTAGCATAGTTTGGCATTTGTGATAAAACGTCAACAAGAGGAATGTCAATATGCAATTGTTTAAAAATATCAACAAACTTAGCAAATTGCTTATCTAACTTCCCCTTTTGTAATTCAAGTGGAAAAGGGGGCCTTGGTTTGGGTATGGAGGGTTCGGGTAAAGATTTTCCCGAAACAAGGGAGAACACCGTGGCATTGGAGGATTACTCCAGTGGGTCTAAAGCCGTGGTGTTCCCTGGGGAACGCCATGGCATTCTTTCCGAATTTATGCATTGCCTCATTTTTATCCCAACCTTGTGGTGTATCATCCATTTTACCTCCCGATTCTGGATCGATGAGGTTCTTTCCACTTTGAAGAGTTACAGCATGAACTTGTTCCCTCGGATTTTTCTCGGTGTCACTTGGTAAAGTGCTTTGAGTTCTTCCCGAAAGCATGTTAGCAATTTGCCCAATTTGAGTCTCTAAGTTCTTTAGTGCGACTACTTGATTCTTTAAGCTCGCTTCTTGTCTCTTGGACATTATTTCGTAAGATTGAAACTTTTGTTTCGTGTCCGACATGAACCTGTGCAACTCATCTTTTAAATTATTCTTTTTATCAGGTTGTTGTGGTTGTTGAAACCCTTCCTCGCCTTTGAAATGGAGGTTGTTAGAAACCTCCTTGGTTTTACTGAAAATCGGGTGGTGGAGGTTTCACCATATTTGTATTTTGGTTCCACGAGAAATTTGGATGATTCCTCCATCCCAGATTGAAAGAGTTCGAATAGGGATTGTTCTGTTGACCACTTGAATTTCCCATGAAGTTAGCACTTTCAACCGAGTTCGGTACCACACATAAATTTCCTTGTAGGTATTTGTTGGTCCCAAGTGGCATACGAAAGGGTCTAGAAGGGGGGCTTGAATAGATCCTGAAATCTTTTTCAACTTCAAAAAGTTTCGTATTAAAATGGTTTTGGACGCTTGACTTAGCGTTTGCTTGAAATATAGACGCTTAGGTTAAGCGCCTGATGAAGACTGTTTTTAGAAAGGTAACTTAGACTTCAAGATTTGAATACTTTAACCAAGTAGGTTTAAGCGTTCAGTTCTTTAATCAGTGTTAGCACAGCGGAATAATTTTAGAGTCTTCTTTTTTGGAAATCTTTAGCGTCACAAGTTGTTTCTTAGTTGCTTAGCGTTTGATTGTGTTTTACTTAATCAATTTATGCAATGATATGATAGATAAGAGAATTGACTGTAAAGTAAAAGACACAATATTTGTAAGGTTCGTTGGGTGGTGTAATCCCAACTACGTCCTTCTTCTCCTTGAACACTCGGAGGCAATCCACTAAAATGATTCTCAAAGAATCACACAGAATCTTCTACAAATTAGGGAGAGATAGATGTCGATGACTTCAGCTCCTTGATCACACAGATTTTTGCTCCAAATCACTTCAATCCCCTTGCTTCTTTCACCCAGAAATAATGCAAGTATCCAACTTCGACTTCACACAAATCGCGAGGCTTGGATGGGGTTTTCTACACGGTTTGTTTGATTTTGATGAAGTTCAAACAAATGGAAATATCTCAAAAGTAATGTGGTTTCTTCGAAAAGAATGTTTGAGATGTTGGTTGACTATCTCAGAAATTGAAGAAAAGCAAAGAGAATGTTTGAGATATTGGTTGACTATCTCAGGAATTGAAGAAAAGCAAAGAGAATGTTTTCTTGAATATTCTGGCTTTTCTGAGAGTTTAAGGAATGAGACTTCAATGCAACAGCAATTTGGCTTGGAAACTGATTGTATGTTTGGCTTGTTGTTGAAGTCCTATTTATAGGCATTCTTGGAGAAAGTGTCTGTTTGACACATGCATAGGCGCGTGTCTCTCACTTCCGAGAGTGAACAACTTTTGTCTTTTTTCCTGAAAATCTGCTGCACAAAAGTTGGTGCGGCAGTCTATGAATAGTTGACAGTCCAATAGGGTGGCTTCTCCGTACGTCTGAAAGTTCTTATCACATTTAATGCTCTTATCAGCATTTAATGCATTTGAATTAAATGTCCGTTGGCACTTAATGCATTGAGAATATTTGCATTAAACTCCTTCCGGACTTAGAAATAGATTCAGGTAAAATCAGTTATTAGTAGACGCTTATCCATCCTTGAATCACTTCTGTCCTATAAGGTAACTCTTGATATAGCTGGTCATTTGGACGCTTGGAGACTTTATCTTCATTCAGACTTCAGGCACTTGAATCTTCAAACTTTACCACTGATAAACTCACTCAGAAATTATCAGACGCTCAGCCTAAGACTACTTAGCCTAACAATCTAGAATAAAAACAAAACAAAGCCTATAAAGCCTATTACAAATCTAACGCTTCAAAGCTTATACATGATTTCTACTAAAATCAAACTTACATATTTTGGGGTCTAACATAAAGTCCTAATTGTCATCATCAAAACATCTAACATGAAATTCCTAACAATTTCCCCCTTTTTGATGATGGCAATACTTACTCTTTTATAGTTCAAGAGTTAGACCGCCAAAATAAAAGTTAGCTTTGGTTAGATAACGTTAGTTAAAGTTAGTTACGTTTCAACGAGATGTTTCAGCTGAAAAATGCATTTTATATACATCAATGATTACACGCATTTTTACAACTGAACAAAAAATTTCATACGAGACAAGAATATAGATAATGTAAATCAAAGAAACCTTAATGACTTGGTCTAACTTTGTATCGCTTGGGCATTTCAGCTCGGATAGCTTCAGTTAGGTTATCTTCCAAAGTCATCATCGCTTCATGATCTTTGTCGATTATGAGCTTATTCTCTTCCTTTTGTCTCTTCTTGAAAGCAGCAAAATGCTTGTCCCAATCAGTTGGTCAATACCAATATACCTTAGGCAAATTCTGAAAGTTTGGTTGTAGTCAGACATCTGCCTTTCTTCAACTAAAATTCTTGGATTTGTAGGTTCTGGAATAGATGCTCTTTGAAGAGGAATGTCAAACTGTTCAAGCAGTGCCCGAGAGGGTATTGGTAGATTTGGATACAGTGCTCTTGGAGGTTCTCTTAGCATTCTACTAGGCGCTCCAACAGAATCACTTACCCCAATAGCAGTTATCCAAGATGGAAGACTTAGCGCAGAAGGAGAAGATAGTAGCTGACGCTTCGAAGGCGGAGGAGGTTCTTGAGCACTTGAACTGGACTCTCTCCTCAGCTTTCCTTTCCTTTTCTCGTCCCCCTTATTTCCATCATCACTCTTCAGAAAATGTTCTGTGAGTAAACTGGCCTGATGAGCAATTTGAGACATAGAATCTGTAAGATCATCCAGACGCTTATTGAAACGTTCCTGCAAAGCGAGGATCTTAGCGCTGGTAGCATCATTCAATGAGGTCTCTAAGGAGTCTAAACGCTTTTGAAATTGTTCTTTCATGGTTAGTTGGTTGGCTCGAGTAGCGTCACTCATTTCTTGAAATTCTTTTTGACACTCACCAACAGCCGCTTGAGTAGAACCTTTCATATGACCTATTTGAGCGTTCCAGGTTTGGGATTCAATCTTTGCTAAATCGGTCTTAATCCAGTGAAGAGATTCTTCATTCTGAGTAGCGTGATTGCTTATCTCCTCTAAGACAGATTTCAGTAAAGGTCCAAACGTTTGACTCACATCGGATGGAATCGCTTGAGGAGCCAGTCGCTTGAATCTGGATGTATGCTTGAGTGAGTCAAGGGGAGCTTGATATGCATGATCAAAAATTGTACCGCGTATATCAATTGAGAGATCCTCAGCACTATCAGAAGCAACAGAATCAACGAGTTCAGGAGCGTCAGAAATATCCTCTAGTGGAGACGCTTGAAATGGTTCTTCAGCAGACGCTGGAATACTTGCGACTTCTGCTGGTTCAAACACTTCAACCAACTTAGCAGATTCGTTTTCAAGCAGTGACTCTGGTTGGCGAAAATCATCGAATTGGAAGTTCCAATTTGCTGTATCAGCAAAAGAATTGGAAGCAGCTTCCAGAAGTTCATTCAGATGTTGAAGAGAAAGGCAAGTACCTTGAATGAATGTACAAAATGGACTATCTATGGCCCTGATGTATATGGGACCAATAATATCCAGCACATAATTCGGGAAGACTTTGGACGGCGCTTGGCAGATAGAGAAAATTGCATCTTGGCATTAATCTCTAGAAAATCTAATCAATCTATCTGTTGGAAGATGTTGGAGACGTTGAGATTGAGGTACGTACGAATTGTAGTATTCCTCTAGATAAAGATAGATAGCTTGAGCCAATCCCTGATTTCTTTCCAGCAGTGAGAGGACAAACTCATAGTGATTGAGTACCTTTTTGCGAATAGAAGGGAGCAATGGATATCCTCAAAATGAGTAGAGTATTGAGCCGTTCCATTGTCTGAGATTTGCAGTGAAGATGCTGTCAAAAAGAGATAGGGAAGTCATAATCTTCACCATCAAATTAAGATTATCTTCTCAGTGGCTTGGAGCGAGATTCAAGCAAGATCCGGAAGAGCTGCCACTGGGAGATGTTTGAGCATTGAAATGGGGAGGAGTAATGGACAATCTGTGAAGCTCTTGACGCAAACACTGCTCAAACTGAAGTCGAATGATTGGGAGCTTGAGAACAGGTCCAACTCTCTGTTGAGGCTTCTTTAGGCAATACTTGGCGAATTAACGCTTCTTGTCATGCATGCCTATGCCAAATAAGTGGGGAGCTTGAACTAATTCTGTGAAAGTATATCGATGACCCACATACGCTTCGACCCAGTTGACTTCAGTCAAACAGTATTCTGGTTCAACATTGACCATAGCTCGAATGCCTTCATGATGAATATCTCTGATAGATTCAAAGTGATATCTATCAGTCTGATAGTTGGCATTCTAGACGCTATCAAAGTATGAATCAGCTTCAGTCTGGAGCAAATCCGTCAGAGATTCGAGACGCTCACCGGCATGAACCCCTTTATTCTTCCACAGTTGAAGAGGATTGGCAGACTTCTTGTTCTCAGCACTATTTGCTATAAGAGGAAAATGTGTGTAACCTTCTCTGTTTAAGACTTTCTCAGAAGGGTTGAGAAACTCTGGGCGAAAAGGATCATATACTCTGATGTTGTAGTCTCTAAGAGCAAAACGAGTTGACTTATTGTGCCCATAGTCTAGGTAGTAGGCCAAATCCACATTGTACCTAGAAGTTCTACCTCCTTGCCTAGCGATTGACACTATATCCCTGATCTTATTGTCAGTGTCAATTAGCAGGGCAATCTCATTCTCAGCAGCAATGTATCTTTCTTCATTATAGCTTGCAGGAATGAAATCTTCTTCGAGCGCTGGGGGCATATAGTTGATTGAATGATCAATCGTCTTCAGCGTGTCCAGCTTGAAGAAGTGCCTTGGCTTTGTAATGCTCTGACCTTCTGAGCGTGCCTCTGTTATAGCCGGAACAAGAATTGATGTTTGAACTTCTTTGGGAGCAAGTTCCTCAGTTTCAATTGCAGCAGCTTCTACGACAACGTCTTTGGCAATAGCCACAACTTCTGTCATCTCAACATCTATGTGGACGTCTGTTGATGCTTCAGCAGCAGCTGGAACGAAAGCTATAATACATGAACTATCCGCTATAAGAGCATGATCTTCTACAGATGTAGGAATAGAAATGCTGTGGCAAGAAATAAACTTACCCTGAGAACTTGTCTCAACAGCAATTTGAGCGCTTGGCTCATCCGCCATTTGAGCGCTTAGCTTAACAGCAGCAACTTGAGAGCTTGGCTCAACTGTCTCAGGCTTCTCAGGAACAGATGCAGCTTAACGCTTGCTTATCCTGGGATGCTTAAAGATCTTCTTTACATTGATTTCTTCAATGAGCGTGAGCTTTTGAGAGGGAGGAGCAACAGCTGGTTCCTCAAAGTCTATTTGTTTAATGATGCCTTCCAACTTTCTCCGCTTGAGAGGCAACTTGTCCTCTACATCCTCATCAGTTTCCTCATTACTCTTTTGCGGAGAGGGAACAACTTGAGCCTTGGGCTTTCTGGGAGCCCTCTTCTTTGTTGTAGTTGGACGCTTCACGGCTTCTTCTAGAACTGGACGCTCAACTTCCTCATCGGACGCTTGACGTACTTCCAGACGCTCTGATAGTGGCTTAGCAGCACCACCAACTTTGGGAGGATTGAAGAGATTACTCAGAATCCTTTTTCCTAGCAACTTGTCTTATTCAGCGGTTGACCAGACGAGTATATACACTCTGAGTTGAACAGCAGGTCACTCAAAACAAGCCCATAGGTTTATTCGGGGCGCTTAAACAGTCCCAAAACCTTCCAAAAATATACTCACTCCAGTTGATCTTGATGTTGAGGAGTATCGCCATCATCATCTGAAATTGTTCTGGGTTTACCTTATCAAAGGTCCCACTCTGCATTCTATGATTTTGCTGCAGAAATCAGCCAGCAGTCGGTATTTGGATACCAATTCTTTCTTTTCAAAATACTGTGTGTAGGGTACACCGTCGTAAGCACTCATGGTTGTCCATGCTTCCTTGATTTGATCCAAAGTAACACAGTCCAATGCCTCACCCTCATTTGGGAGATTGATGTTTTTGGCAATAGAGGCAGCAGACAAAATAAATTCCTTGGAAGGCTCCTTCTTGGATAGAGGAATTAGACAAGAGATAGACTTCTTGTCCTCTGAGAGTTTAGCAGTTTTCCAGAAGGTGTCAACTTCCGTCGGAAACAGATAGGAATATTGAGTTAAGAAATTTTTAAGCCCAGCCTTGACTACCATGTCCATAATAGCTGTCAGGTTGATTTGAGGATGTTCATAAAAAAAATTCCAATGGACAACAACGCCTTCAGTAACCTTGATGGTAGGCTCGGCGGAAGTAGCAGAAGATTTCTTTGGTGCCATTTTTAGCGAAAGAGATGAACTGAGATTTTCTTTTTGCTTTGAGAAAGAGAGAGAAAGTAAGATTTGCAGAAAGCTTTGAGTGAAAGTGAATGATTTGTCTGTAGAAATTGTGTTTTAAATGACAACGTAATGATTTTTTTGAAACGTATGTTCTCTAGTCTCTGTAGGATTTAGACACGTGTAAAGATTTTTAATCTCAGCCATGAATTCATTAACTGCGGACGCGAGTTTTGTGTATGAGAGAGAAGTTACATTTGGTAATTCCCATATATAAAGATTTGATATCCGAGTTAAAATTTTAAAAACGTTTGGCTTTTCGGAGTGTAACACACGCGCCTGATGGTACACTGACACTTACACAAACACCTGCTATATCTGAACCGTCATTTTGAAAAGTTTTTTATTACACGCCAGTTTGATGTGATAGAAGCGTGTGAAGAGAGTACACAATAGACTTTTGAGTCTATCCACTACTTCAAGAAGCGTGTAAAATTTATGCATGACTTTTTAAAAACATTTTTATATTAAGTGTTGAATGGAATTGGTTCAACGCTTAACTGATACCACTGGTTGGTATAACACTTCTTGGTATTTATTATAACTGTTGTAATATCGACGCTTGAGATCAAAGTCCTTTTTATGTTTGAGCATCCAATATTTTATGCATAAATAATACTGAGCGTTGATGATCATGCATCTGAAAATTTTGATCATTGACGCTTATAGTTATATTCAAATACAATTTTAAGGTTCCCCCTAAATTTAATAACTTGTACAAACGTTTTTTTAAGAAAATCTTTTAGACATAAATCAAGTGGATTCCCCTTAAATTATATGTCTAATAAAGTATGATGCAAAATGATTAAGCATTTAAATCAATCATACCTAATTCACTTCTCAAAGTTAGAAAACATTGTTCGTTGAGCGCTTTGGTGAAGATATCTGCCAATTGTTTGTCAGTTCCAATAAAGTGCATGGAGATATCTTTCTTTTGAACATGGTCACGAAGGAAATGGTATCTAATGTCAATATGTTTAGTTCTGGAATGGAGAAAGGGGTTTTGAGTCATGGCGAGAGCGCTTTGGTTAGCACAATGAATGGGGGTTGGACCTAGGATTATACCATAATCTCTAAGCTGTTGCCTCATCCATAACACTTGTGCACAAAAACTTCCTGCAGCCACATACTCAGCTTCGGCTGTGGAGGTAGCTATGGATTGTTGTTTCTTACTATGCCATGAAACTAACCTCTCACCTAGAAATTGGCATGTACCACTAGCACTAGTACAGAAGAGGTCTGTTACAGCGGTTTTTTTTCCACTATTACAGCGGTTTTAACCGCTGTAATACGTATCGCTGTAATTGGTATGTTTACTATTACAGCGGTTAAAAACCGCTGTAAAATGAGCCCTATTACAGCGGTTCAATAACGAACCGCTGTAATAGGTAAATAAAAATAAAAATTAACTGTAAAAACCGTAGCCTGTTACAGCGGTTCCGAAACGAACCGCTGTAACAGTGTTCACTGTTACAGCGGTTCGTTGATGAACCGCTGTAACAGTGAACCCTGTTACAGCGGTTCGTTTCTGAACCGCTGTTACAGGGTTCACTGTTACAGCGGTTCATCAACGAACCGCTGTAACAGTGAACACTGTTACAGCGGTTCGTTTCGGAACCGCTGTAACGTGATTTTTTATTTTTTTATTTTTTTCTGTTATAATTTCAGCTAGAGCTATATCCTTCCCACAAGCTCAAAATTCAACTCATCAATAACACATAAAACAAACCAATTGCTCAACAGAAACAACAAATTCAAATCCAAAATTAATTTCATTCACCAAATAATAATCTCTAATAATTACAAATAATAACGAGTTTACAATAAACCAATATAAACTAATCACTGCTTTTAAATCAAATAAAAATTTACAATAATTTTCAACTTACACCGCCGGCATATCAAAAGCGCATTTAAAAATGTATTGTGCCAATTCAGAACGTGCTTCATCAAGTTGCTCTATAGTGTAAGTGGCGTACTGACAATCAGCAAAGTACTGCAAGACAAATATTAAAATCCAACAAAAATGTTTAATAACTTAAAAGGGACATTAGAATTTGATTAATATTAATTAGGATTATGCATACCGTCGGTGGGATTATAGATTCTCCGTGTCTAATAATATCTTTCATGAATTTCATGACGAAGAACCCACAATCTATGGCATTTATTTGAATGGGGCACTACAAATTAAATTCAAATCAAAATTGTATTAGAACAAATAACTTTTATACGAATAATTTCTTGAAACTATAATTAAAATAATATAATTAAACTAACCTGTATACAACTCCATGTACAGGCCTTGTTTTTTGCTTTGATCTTTTGGTTGTTTTTATTTGCTCGAAACATCAAGACAGCGCTGTTAAAAACATCAAAAATCAAGGAAATATGTCAATATCAAGCAAATATATATATATGAAGTCTAGTTATAATATATATACTTTAAACTTAATATTAAATATAATATAATGGATACATTTAATTGAATGATAAAACTTACTGATTGATCATATCTTTCATATCATGTCGGTTATTTGGATTACCGTGCAAAGAATCCAAATAATAAACGATCTCTTTAATTGGATCAATCACGAGCAACAACCAATGGCCCCTAATCAGCATATTCAAAAGAAAAATTTTAAATTAGTTATGCCTACGTAACAAATTTTACAAAATAACAATGTGTCTTTAGTAGCTCACCCGGAGTTGTAAGGTGCAAGAAACAACTTCCCCTCCAGTGCACTACCTATCATAGTATTTGCTATATATTGCGATTTGTCAACAAGCTGCGTGGGAGTAATTCCTGCTGCCGCAGATATAGAATGTGGGCTAAGGAACCCGAATTTATTTTGTTTTTGTTCGGGGACCACGTGATTAACCCACAAACACCTACAATTGAGCATAAAATAAATTTGAGTAACAAAAATAAACATAGTTCAAATTAATGCAGTAAAATAATTTAATTAAAAGCTTACTTTTTCTTAATTAATATTTAAAAACTTACTTGATGTAAGCAGTAATGATAGAGGCTCCTATCTGTTCTTTATGCACAAAGTCACCGATCTCCTCCCGCCCAATATATTCTGGAAAGGGGATATTGAAGATTTCCTCGGGTATGTCTATCCGGATAGTGTTATCAGCAGCCATCATCCCAAAGAACCTTTCAAGAATTGCAAGTGAATTAGGGGGTGGAGCAGGAGGGTTGGCCACTAGAGAAGGAGGGTTGGCCACTAGAGGTGTATTTTTGACATGTGAGTGCTTCGTCATCTCTGATTTGCTTTTTCCGAGTGATGCTTTGGATTTTCCGAGAGACTATAAGCAAAAGAAAACAAAACGTGGGCGTTATCAATGAAAGTATATTTATTAACATTAAACAATTGTTATAATTTAATAATGACTAGCTATTAATAATAATTACGTACCGATGCATCACCGACAATCACAAGACTCTTAGGCCAAGCAACCATGTATCCCACAGCCTCAGATACTGTGAACACTCCTTCATCATCGAGAGGGACTGGTAAGGGTGCAATATCTTCAATTGCAATGTCAATCGACACTTTCACGAGGTGGGAGGCTAATGGACATGTATGCAATGTTCTATCCTTTGGTTGATTGTACATTGTTCCTCTTGCCACCAAACGATAACACGGTGTAGAAAGTGCTAATTGACACTGCACCACATCCTACATATATATATATATACCATTATATTAGAAAATGTTGTATATCATACAGAAATATAGGATTGTAAGTTACATTATCACTAAACAATATGCTTTTCATTAATTACCTGAGGAAGGTCTTTCACTTCTGGGCAGCTATCTTTCAAAGAAACCGCCTCTTCTGTATGTGGCTGCTGCGACGACCCAGACGCCCTATGCTGCTCAAACTCGCGTCGCAATTCAAATAGTGATTGAGTGAGCATTTGAACCGTGTCTTGCAAGTTATCAATCACCGTATTTTTTGAAGGCTTTGAATCCGAAAAGTAATCTGTTTGGGATACCCCAAAGCCTACACCCCTAACTCGACCCGGATGCTCCTTCTTTTTAAGAGCTATAGCCAGTATATCATTCCGGGTCTTCTCGGGTCCACTGTGGCTACCCTCCTGTGATAAGCTTTCCTGTAATAATACATTTAAAAAATACAAAAATTTGTTATTTTAAAATTATTTTTAAAAAAGCATACAACACACTATATAACTAAAATTGCAAATAACTCACCATTGATTCCACTACTCTTTTAACATTGACATTATCAATCTTGTTCTGGCTGTCAGAATGTGCAACCCTCCACACTAGTGCTCGTGTCACCTCTGTGACATCTGACCCAGCATCCTTTCTTTTATGCTTCTATATAAGAAAATTTGTAAGGAAATAAATTTGATTAGAAAATTTGTAATTAAGGAAATTTGATTAGAAAATTTGTAAGGAAATTTGATTAGAATTACAACTTGTAACGAACTACGTACCTCAATATACTCCACTTGAGCATATCCAAGACGTGATGCCCTGTAAGGATATTCAGGGTCCTTTGCTCTTTCAGAATTGTCCTTACGTAGTTGCTGTTCATTATATAATCAAGGCATTAGTCAATGTATATAGTTTCAAATAATTTAAAATGAAACCATAAATTAAAATAATTACCTGAAAAGCTTCACTTTGGCGTAATTCTACAAATTTTGTCCAATCTTCTTGAGATATACGATATTTTTCGGGTGGGCTTGAATTAATGTTCCCATCATCATCCTCTACCCAGATTCTGGTCAAGTAGCTCCTGTAGTTTCGAGCTAGCTTCCCAGCCTCGGCTAAGACGAACTTCTGTCTACTTTCGTCAATATCAAAGGCCAACTATAAAAAACAAAGAACAAAGTATATAAAAAATGTTAATTTAGAGAAAAAAAAACTACATTTACCAATTAAAAACATAATATATAATAACTAACTTACAGCTATTTCATTCCAAATGGCATATTTTATTGCTGCAGGGACGCTGCGCCAATCACTGATAGTAATAGGGACCCTGTCACGAGCTATCACGCCAATGTAACCAACAAAAGTTGATTTATTTGGGTCAACTGGTTGACCATAATCGTTCCAACCAACTTGTAGCTTTATGCCTTTACTTTTGGCCTTTATTACTTTCTTCATTGCTGTAATACCTCTCCGTATCTCACTTTCAACACTTGGGTTTGCAGCACCTCCAGAATCCATCTACAAGATTTCATAAGTGAAATTCAAATATTTCAACAACAAACGAAAATAAATATATATGCATTAATCACATCATTAATCAGTTGGATCATATAAATCACATCAAAAAGTACAAAACCAAATATTGATAAGCTTACATTGGTAGTGGTCGTCGTGGTAGTGGCGGAGGAGAGGGTGACTGTGGTGGTATACGGTATCGACCTACAAAAGCAAAAAAATACAGAAGTTAGTGTAACTCATTCACTAATATAATATTACAAGCTGGTTCAATATAATTTACACTTTAACTGCATACTTAACAAAAGAGTTCAAATAAGTTACTCATATAATTATCAAATAAGTTCAAATACCTTTCATCGTTTTCTTTTTGTCGCTGGTTTACTAATATTTTGTGATCCCTCAGTACGACCATTTTGTTTAGTACGCCGACGAACAGAAGGATTAATCCATATCCCTTCTTGGTGATCTTCTCGCATATACAATTCATCATCACTGATATCCAAGTCACCGTCACTATTTGTGGATTGTGAACCACCTAAGATAGGATTTCCTCCATCATCTTCATTATATAGGCCATCATCCTCAATACAAGTATTTTTGTTTGCCGATAAAACAATGGACCACCTCTTATCGACAGGATCGGTGACAAAAAACACTTGTTTAGCTTGAGATGCCAAAATGAAAGGTTCATCTTTGTATCCCACCTTTTCAAGGTCTACTCGAGTAAAACCTATTTCACTATCATCGACACCATTTTTATGGTCAACCCACCTACACCCAAATACAGGCACCCGAAACCAACTGTAATCCAACTCCCATATACGTTCAATCACCCCATAATATGGTAAAGTGGCATAGATAGGGCTATTATCTTTCGCACTTGAGATATGCATTGCTTCAGCTACAAGACTCACCCCACTATTCTGCATTGTACTCCGTTCATCTTGGTCTTTTGTATAAAATGTGACACCATTTATACGATAACCCGAATGACAAAATACGAATCTGCCCGGGCCCACCGACAACCGTGCCAATTTATCTGTAACTGAAAGTGAATTCTCATTTTGTTTCTCTTGAATACACTTTCGGAACCAATCGATAAAACTCTTGTTATGTTCTCTTGAAATCCAACTTTCATTTTTACTTGAATTTATTCTCCTAAGTTGGTCCTTGTGCTCTTCGACATATGGCTCAACCTCATCGGTGTTGTGGAGCACATATAGGTGTGCCTGATCCTTTTGTGTGCTAGGAACACTCACTAATTGCTTTCCAATTACGCTTTCTCCTTCTGTTCCCCCCCCCCCCACAACAGGAGACTTTTGAAGCTCTGCAACATTAGAATCATTCAGATATTCTGTGCAAAATGTAATAGCTTCATCAACTATGTACCGCTCAACAATGCAACCTTCCGGCCGGCTACGATTTTTCACATAGCCTTTCAATACCTTCATATAACGCTCAGCCGGATACATAGATCTCATAAAAGCTGGTCCACAAAGTTGTGTCTCTCTAACCAAGTGAATAGGTAGGTGAGTCATTATATCAAAAAACGCGGGTGGGAAATACATCTCAAGCTCACACAAAGTGAGGACAAGTTGTTTCTGAAGTGCAGGCAATTGTTCAGGATCAAACACCTTGCTCCACATTGCTTTGAAGAAGAAACACAATCTAGTTATCGTTTCTCTCACTTTTTTTGGCAGAATGGCCCGTAAAGCAATTGGCAGCAAATGATCCATGATTACATGACAATCATGAGTCTTCATATGCTTTAGCTTCAAGTCCTTCATTGATACAAGACTGCTAATGTTCGAAGAATACCCTTCGGGAACTTTCACTCCACAAAGAAACTCACATAATGCAATTTTTTCTTTTCTAGATAGCGTGTGAGCTGCTGGAGGTAAATAAGTACGTTTTCCCTTCATTGTTGGTGCCAATTTACCTCTTATCTTCATTTCAACTAAGTCCAACCTTGCCTTTACTCCATCTTTTGTCTTGCCGGGCACATTTAGAAGAGTACCAATGACACTATCAAATACATTTTTCTCAATATGCATTATATCAAGAAAATGTCTAACATGTAAAGATTTCCAATACGGCAAATCAAAAAAAATTGACCTTTTTTTCCACCCAGTTTTTGCAAGGCCGCCTGCAAAAGTCTTTCCGAACTTGATATCCAAGTCTTTTACATTCTCAAACACCTCTTCACCGGTCAAACACTTAGGAGCTCGACATTCTTCTATGCTCCCATTGAAAGCTTTCTTCCACCGACGATATCGATGTTCTCGATTCAACCATCTTCGATGCCCTTGGAATGCATATTTCTGAGAGTGTGGGAGTCTATATTGATCTGTACTCTTGACACATATGGGGCATGCACATTGCCCATGTACACCATATCCCTCGAGATTAGCTCTTGCTGGAAAATCATTGATTGTACCAAACAACATAACTCTAAGATTGAAGCTCTCTTTTCTAAACCCATCATACACTTTAATACCGGTCTCCCACAACTCTTTCAAATCCTCAATTAAAGGGGCCAAGTAGACATCTATATCATTTCCAGGTTGTTTCGGCCCGGAAATTAGTATAGGCATCATAATATGCTCTCGCTTCATGCATCGCGAAGGGGGTAGGTTGTAGATCATCAAAATCACCGGCCATGTACTATGTGAGCTACTTTGCAAGCCATGTGGGTTCATTCCATCTGTAGCCAATACAAGGCGTAAATTTCTTGGTTCTTCCCTAAATTCAGGGAAATCATTATCGATCTTTTTCCATTGAGGAGAATCTGAAGGATGTCTAATCTTGTTATCTTCAATCCCTTGTTCAAGCCTTCTATCAGCATACCATGTCAAGTCCTTGGCAAACGCTTCACTACTGTACATGCGTCTAAATCTAGGTATTATGGGCAAATACCATGCTGTTTTGACAGGAGCAGATCCATTCTTCTTGTACCGTGAGGTGCCACATTTGGGACACACCGTCAATGATGCATAGTCCTTTCTAAACAAGATGCAATCATTGAAACAAGCATGTATCCTCTCATATCCCATGCCAATTGCAGTTAACATCTTCTTAGCCTCATAAGTACGATTAGGTAACACATTATCATCGGGTAACATACTTTTTAATAGACCAAGTAAGTCTGTGAAACTCTTATCACTCCACCCATTGTTAGCTTTTAACTTGTAGAGGTTTAGGACTGCTTTCAATCTTGTGAAATTACTACCACTATACAGGGGTTTCTTTGAATCACTTGTCAAATTATCGAACATCTTGGGACAATTTCGCAAATCCTCCTCGATCACATTGGTCATCTCCTCCAAACGATCAGGCTCATAATCATCCATGTCAAAATCTACTGATCGATATGATGTATCACCCAAATCAGCTGAGGTGGCACTGCTTTCACCGTGTCTTGTCCATCGTGTGTAGCTTTTATCAATTCCATTACACACCAAATGATCTTCCAAGTCAGGTGGACTAATTCTCTTTCCAAAACAACAACGTAAACATGGACAACTAATCCTAGTCGGATCCGATGCATGCTCAACCGCAAAGTCGATGAATTCTTTCACCCCTTTCCCATATTGCTCCGACATACGATCCGCTACAATCCAACTTCGATCCATCTAAATTCTCAATTAATTAAATTAAATAATTTTAACATCAGTTGATAGTTAAATTAATTAAATAAATTTATTTTTAATTTATTTCGCATTATTCTATAAAAAATTCGGCAGAGTAACGACGCAAATATTTCTACCAAGTTCTCGACTTAATCTTCTCAGTGGGTTGTAACCAACAGAAGTCGAATCTTACGATCCGCTAAAATCTCAACAGGGAAACGACGCAAAAAATACTACCAATTTCAACCACAACAAACCCAACACTCTAATCTTTCACCCACAACGAACACAAAACGATACAAAAATATTGATCACCAGTTGGATCACATAAAACATCATATTTCCAGGGGAACAACTACAAATATTGATCACCAGTTGGATCACATAGATCACATAAAAAACTACAAATAAAGCATCATATTATAAATATTGATCACCAATTGGATCCAAAAGCACATAAAACTACAAATAAATTAAAGCATCACGATATAAAGTTTTTGGAGCTTCTCGGTTGTGCAGAAAGCTGTGCGCGTCTTCACGAGAAAATTCATAAATAATTGTAGAAAGCTCGGATTCATGAACCGTTTTCTTCCTATGAAACTAGACACATAGGGCTATCCACACATATATCTCACATACTCAGTAGATGTCTAGAAAAAAGCAGATTTGTATTCAAAGTTAGAGAAAAATCTGTCAATTTTCAAAACAGCTGTGCGCGTCTTCACGAGAAAATTCATAACTCATTGTGGAAAGCTCCGATTCATGAACCGTTTTCTTCATATGAAACTAGACACATAGGGCTATCCACACATATATCTTACATACTCAGTAGATGTCTAGAGAAAAGCAGATTTGTATTCAAAGTTAGAGAAAAATCTGTCAATTACAGCTGTGCGCGTCTTCACGAGAAAATTCATAACTCATTGTGGAAAGCTCCGATTCATGAACCGTTTTATTCATATGAAACTAGACACATAGGGCTATCCACACATATATCTCACATACTCAGTAAATGTCTAGAAAAAAGCAGATTTGTATTCAAAGTTAGAGAAAAATCTGTCAATTTTCAAAACAGCTGTGCGCGTCTTCACGAGAAAATTCATAACTCATTGTGGAAAGCTCCGATTCATGAACCGTTTTATTCATATGAAACTAGACACATAGGGCTATCCACACATATATCTCACATACTCAGTAAATGTCTAGAAAAAAGCAGATTTGTATTCAAAGTTAGAGAAAAATCTGTCAATTTTCAAAACAGCTGTGCGCGTCTTCACGAGAAAATTCATAACTCATTGTGGAAAGCTCCGATTCATGAACCGTTTTATTCATATGAAACTAGACACATAGGGATATACATACATATATCGAACATACTCATGAAATGCCTAGAACAAATCAGATTTGCATTCAAAGTTAGTAAAAAATCAACTACAACATAATAACAAAAATCCACTATATAATTTATAAAACCCCAATTAACATAACATGATATATATAACAATAATTAACAAATTAACATATAACCTACATTATATACATCACAAAATCAGAATTAACATAACATTAATATATAACAAACAAGAAATTAACACATAACCTAAATTTAATATATACATAATATATATATATATATAACATAACATATATAAACATATATATATATATACCTATAAAGAGAGAGGAGGAGAGTGGTGGGTCACGGCGCGGCGGCGGCGCGGCGGCGGCGGCGGCGGCGGCTGCTCGGGCGGCGGCGGTTTCGGGTGGTGGTGGCGACGGGACGGGGGCGGTTTAGGTAGCTTGAGAGTGAGAGAGAGAGTATAGAGAGAGAGAGTAGAGTATAGGGAGAGAGATCGAGTAGAGAGATAGAGAAAAATCAAATGGGGCGGCGGCGGCGGCGGCGGTGGTGGAGACGATGGCGGGGGCGGTGGTGGAGAGTGAGAGAGATAGTAGAGTAGAGAGAGAGAGTAGAGTAGAGAGTGAGGGAGATAGTAGAGTAGAGAGAGAGAGTAGAGTAGAGAGTGAGAGATAGTAGAGAGAAATGAGGGGGAGAGCTCGGTTTTTGGGGGGAAAAAAGGGAGGGAAATTTTTTTTTTTTTTTTAATTACGTGTTATAGCGGTTCGGGAACGAACCGCTATAACCGGTTTACCAATTATAGCGGTTCATTCCCGAACCGCTATAACTGGTATAAACCGGTCTACCAGTTATAGCGGTTCGGGAATGAACCGCTATAATTGGTTAAACCGATTATAGCGGTTCATTCCCGAACCGCTTTAAAAAAAAAATTTTTTTTTTTTTTTTTCTGTTCGCGCTATAATAGCGGTTTTTTATCGAACCGCTATAATAGGTTCGAACTATTACAGCGGTTTTTTATCGAACCGCTGTAATAGGTTCCCGGTTAATATCCATTATAACGGTTCACTTATAAACCGCTGTAATAAGTCTCTCCGTTCAGCGGTTTTCCAAAAACCGCTGTAAAATGTGCGCTGTAACAGGTCTTTTCTGTACTAGTGTAGTTCTCTTACGATCTATTTTGCAACCTGCAAAATCTACATCTGAGTAACCAATTAGTTCAAAAGGATAATCTCTAGGATACCATAAGCCCACATTTTGTGTGCCTTTTAGGTATTTAAGGATCTTCTTGGTAGCAATTAAGTGTGACTCTTTAGGATCATCAGCTTGAAATCATGCACACATGCATACCAAAAACATAATATCAGGTCTACTGGCAGTAAGATAAAGAAGTAATCCAATGATACCTCTATAATTAGTGATATCAACTTTCTTTCCACTTTCATCTTTATCTAACTTAAGCGTTTGGCTCATTGGAATTTTTTAATATAATGCATTCTCCATACCAAATTTCTTAATCATATCTCTTGTATATTTAGCTTGGTTAATAAATATGTCATTAGGAAGTTGTTTAACTTGTAATCCTAAGAAGAAAGTTAATTCAGCCATCATGCTCATTTCAAATTGTTCTTGCATCATTTTCGAAAATTCCTCACACAGACGCTTGTTAGTAGAGCCAAATATAATATCATCAACATAAATTTGGACTAAGAGAATATCTTCGTTATTGGTAATTTAAAATAACGTGGTATCAATGCTGCCTTTTGAAAAGCCTTTACCAATAAGAAAGATAGAGAGAGTGTCATACCATGCTCCGGGTGCTTGCTTAAGCCCATAAAGTGATTTATCTAGCTTGCAAACCATACCCTTGCCATGGTTGTTGATGAATCCTGGTGGTTGCTCCACATATACTTCTTCTTGGAGTTTACCATTCAGGAAGGCACTCTTCACGTCCATCTGATATACCGTAAACTTGTTGAACGCTGCATACGCTAGAAACATGCGGATTGCTTCAAGACCATATGTCTCATCAAAGTCAATACCCTCTTCTTGGCAATATCCTTGAGCTACGAGTCTGGCCTTGTTTCTTATTACAATGCCATTCTCATCCATCTTGTTTCTATAAACCCATCTAGTTCCAATGACTCCTTGGTGAGTTGGTCTTGGTACTAATGTCCAAACCTTACTACGCTCAAACTGATTAAGCTCTTCTTGCATGGCTTCAATCCAACTTAGATCACTTAGCTCTTTATCCACTTTCTTAGGTTCCATTTGAGATAGAAAGCTTGCGAACATGGCCTCATTGAATGTAGCGGCTCTAGTCTTAACAGGAACTCCAATATCTCCAATAATCTGCTCAGGTGGATGATCATGCAGCCATAGTCTATTTGGTTGGAAAGGATTAACAGGTTGAACAGACGCTTGACGATCAGACGCTTAACTACCTTCTGCCGTAGGCGCTTCAAGTTCACAAATCCTTGTTTGCTCTTGATGATCACTCTCTTCATGATCATCAGCATTTCTTACATTGTTATCCAGAGTAACCTCACGAGTAATCTTACGAGGTGGCACTGAGATCTCATCATCGTCGTCACTGTCATCATTAATGGTGATCTTAGACGCTTGATGACATAGATCTTCAACTCCTACATCATTTATATTAACCTTACTCGGTTCTTGGTTAGCATCACCAAAAACAACATGAATAGATTCCTCGACCTTCGATTTGATCTTATTTAGGATGCGAAAATTCTTTCCATTCTTGAAGTAGCCTAGAAAGATTCCCTCATCCTCTTTAGGATCAAATGTCTTTAGGCTTTGGGATCCATTATTATGGATAAAGCATTTAGAACCAAAGACGTGAAAATATGAAACATTTGGCTTACGTCCCTTCCATAGTTCATATGGAATTTTCCCATGCTGTTTGTTGATCATGCAACGATTTTGATTATAACATGCAGTATTGATCGCTTCGGCCCAAAGCCTAGGAGCAAGCTTGGACTCTGCTAACATAGTCCTAGCGGCTTCCTTGAGCATTCTGTTCCGGCGATCAACAACACCATTCTGTTGGGGAGTTCTGGGAGCTGAATACTCATGATGTATTCCATTCTCTGCACAAAACTTCTCAACAATCTTGTTAGTAAACTCAGTACCGTGATCGCTTCTTATTCTTGCAACCTTAAGATTTTTCAATGTTTGAAGTCGTCGAATAAGCGTTGTTAACTTGTCACATGTCTCATCTTTGGATGAAAGAAATTTCACCCAAGTAAATCGAGAGAAATCATCTACTATCACCAAAGTATACTTTTTACCGCTTACATTGATCGTTTGAACAGGCCCAAACAAATCCATGCGAAGTAGTTCAAGTATTCTAGAGGTAGATAGATGAGGTTTTCTCTTGAACGATGACTTGACTTGTTTGCCCATTTGATAAGCGTCACAAAGGCGATCCTTGTGAAATGGTTCTTTTGGTAATCCCTCTACGAGATTTAGATTTATAAGCTGAGAGATTGTCTTAAAGTTAAGGGGATTCATTTTTCTATGCCATAACCAACCCATTTTAGATTCATTTTAAGCAATAAAACACGTTGGGTTGTTATCAAGTGTTGAATCCCAATCTACCAAATATATGTTGTTAGTTCTTTTTCCTTTCAATTTAGTAGACTTAGTCTTAGCGTCATTTATATAGCAACAGTCGCTTGAGAATATGACTTCAAAGCCTTTATCACAAAATTGGCTTATGCTTAATAAATTGTGCTTTAGACCCTCAACATAATAAACATCACTTATCATGATGTTTCCCCTATGCACAGTACCTATACCTTTGTTTTACCTTTGGAGTTGTCACCAAATACAACCTGAGGACCATTGGCAGCTCGATAGTTGATCAGAAGATCCTCGGAACCAGTCATGTGCCTTGACGATCCACTATCGAAGTACCACACTGATGTATCGGCTCTAGCTCTAGGTACCTGCACTCGAAAAGGGAAGTTCTATTTATGTTTAGGTACCCATTATTGCTTGGGTCCTTTAACATTAGTAACATTGTTAGTTTGAATTAGAACTTTAGGAACCCATATTTGCCTAGTCTTCATTGTAGGAATATTGGCCCTTTTAAGTTTCACATTGTGTTGTGTGTGCTTTTTGTTCATCTTGTGTTGTGTGTGCCTTTTGGGTGTATAATAATATCCTCAATTATAATAGTAATCATAATCATAATCATCATAGTAGCGATAATATGATCTAGACCTCTGTGGATATTAACGTTGGTATTTCCTGGGCGCTGGCTTGGGGTGCACTTTTGATGCTGGATGCTTAGCGTTTGACTCACAGTGATTAGGTTTATCCTTAGCCTTTGGAGTGCTCGGATGAACCTTTCTTTGTTAATCATTTGCTTTCGCCTTTCCCTTGCCTGAGTCAGCTTTGGCTTTCTCATTTGACCTCGTACCTTTGTCGCTTGGTTCATTTTGTGTTTGACCTTGTGAACCTTTCTCAACAAAGAAAACACCCTTTCCTTTGTTGTTTTTCGTAACATTAGGTTTGTTTGGTTGTTTACCTAATTTATTGCATCCTAAACCGATCTTTTCACCAAACATTCTTGTTACCTCAGTCACATTATCCAACTTTCTTGAAGCTTTTGATAATGATGAGATGAGCTGCTCTGATTTGGCAAGTCTAGCGATCAGATCAGCTTCTCTCTTGACTATTATATCAAGATCGCCTTTTAATTGAATAATCTCACTCTCAAGTGATTGGTTCATCTCAACGCATTGTTGCTGAACTTTTAACTCTGCTTTGAGCATTACTTTATCTCTTGTGAGTGTGAGATAATAGAGAGATCATTTTGATATATTTTGGCGGCATCTTGACAATCTTTATAATATTCATTAACTTTGTCAAGTAATTCATCATAAGAAAGAGGGTAACATATCTCAGTGTTTACCTCAGGAGACGATTCATCATCTCTGCCCATGAGACAAATAAGCGCTGAGTCATCCACTGACTCATCATCATCACTACTCTCCTCCAAAGACTCCAAATCTTCAGGTGCGGACGCTGGTTCTGATTCCGCTAGCAAACCTTGTTGACAAAGGTTGCTCCTGAATTGGTTTCTATCCACATAATCCTGTCTTGAGGGCTTGGATACATTTGGATAAGGGCAATTTACCTGGTAGTGCCCTGGTTTCCTGCAATTATAACAAAGGTTAGTTTTCATCTTTTGTTCACTTGTTAACCTTGCAGTGTGTGGTTTTGAGACCACGGGCGCTGAGAGATTTTGAGTAGACGCTTGGTATTGAGTAGGCGTTTGGGGTGAAGGAACAGAATACTGAGGCGCTTGGTACTATTGTTGTACTAGAGCGGGCGCTTGATATGAACTTTGTCCTTGATGCTTAGGACTATTTCCTTTCTTTTCATATCTCAAGAACTTTCTGAATCTATTCAGCAAGACCAACTCCTCTTCCTCACTGATATCTGAAGCTTTTTCTTTATTACCCGATTTACCCTTGATTGATGCTACGAGCGCTCCAGACTCAATTACTGGACTGCTCACTACATCACTAGCCGAATTCAACTCAAACTCAAATGCTTTGAGCTCTGAAAAAGCATCTTCTGGAGTTTGGCGATCCAACATATTTGATTCTCTCATAGCTGTTGTCTTCATCAAGAATCTACTAGGTAGACTTCTAAAGATTTTAACCACCATTTCTCGGTTCTGTAAATTCATACCCAAAAATGTGAGTTCCGTAACAAGAGCTGTGAATCTTATGTCCAGTTGCTCTAGAGTCTCATTGCTCAACATCTTAAAGCTGTTAAACCTTTCCTTGGCAATGGAAAATTTGTTCTCTTTAATTTGAGCTGAACCACCACAGATCATGGCTAACTTATCCCAGATTTCCTTAGTTGTGTTGCATGACTTAATCTTGTTGAATAGATTATCATTATCACCAATAGCTGTATACAGAGCATTCCGACCAACATTGTCCAAATTTGCTCTTCGACGCTCATCTGGAGACCATTCTTGTTTCGGTTTTTCAACGTAACCATCCGGAGTGTCTTCCGTGGCTCCAGGCGCTCTTGTGATAACTTTATATATTTTGATTGGCCCATCTGAAATAATATCGCACATGTCATCATCACATGAACAAAGATATGTAAATGCTTTGACTTTCCATGTGTCATAATTCGACTCAGTCAGTTTGGGAACTTTAGCAAATGCCATAGAAATTTTTTTTAAAAGAAACTAGATTTTGAAGAAGGATCTAAACAAGCAGTTATGCTTGGAAATTTGTAAATTTCAAACCGCTCTGATACCACTTGTTTGTCCCAAGTAGCATACGAAAGGGTCTAGAAGGGGGGGTTGAATAGACCTGAAGTCTTTTTTTACTTCAAAAAGTTTCGTATTAAAATGGTTTTGGACGCTTGAAATGTAGACGCTTGACTGAGCGTTTACTTGAAATATAGACGCTTAGGCTAAGCGTCTGATGAAAACTGTTTTTAGAAAGTTAACTTAGACTTCAAGATTTGAATACTTTAACCAAGTAGGTTTAAGTGTTCAGTTTTTTATTCAGTGTTAGCACAGCGGGATAATTTTAAAGTCTTCTCTTTTGGAAATCTTTAGTGTCACAAGTTGTTTCTTAGTTGCTTAGCGTTTGATTGTGTTTTACTTAATCAATTTATGCAATGATATGATAGATAGGAGAATTGACTGTAAAGTAAAAGACACAATATTTGTAAGGGTCGTTGAGTGGTGTAATCCTAACTACGTCCTTCTTCTCCTTGAACACTCGGAGGCAATCCACTAAAATGATTCTCAAATAATCACACAGAATCTTCTACAAATTAGGGAGAGATAGATGTTGATGACTTGAGCTCCTTGATCACACAGATTTTTGCTCCAAATCACTTCAATCCCCTTGCTTCTTTCACCCAGAAATAATGCAAGTATCCAACTTCGACTTCACACAGATCGCGAGGCTTGGATGGGATTTTCTAAACGGTTTGTTTGATTTTGAAGAAGTTCAAACAACTGAAAATATCTCAATAGTAATGTGGTTTCTTCGAAAAGAATGTTTGAGATATTGGTTGACTGTCTCAGGAATTGAAGAAAAGCAAAGAGAATGTTTTCTTGAATATTCTAGCTTTTCTGAGAGTTTAAGGAATGAGACTTCAATGCAACAGCAATTTGGCTTAGAAATTGATTGTATGTTTGGCTTGTTGTTAAAGTCCTATTTATAGGCATTCTTGGAGAAAGTGTCCGTTTGACACATGCACAGGCGCGTGTCTCTCACTCCCGCGAGTGAACAACTTTTGTCCTTTTTCCTGAAAATCTGCTGCACAAAAGTTGGTGCTGCAGTCTATGAATAGTTGACAGTCTAATAGGGTGGCTTCTCCGTACGTCTGAAAGTGCTTATCACATTTAATGTTCTTATTAGCATTTAAAGCATTTGAATTAAATGCTCATTGGCACTTAATACATTGCGAATATTTGCATTAAACTCCTTCCAGACTTAGAAATAGATTCAGGTGAAATCATTCATTGATGGACGCTTATCAATCCTTGAATCACTTTTGTCCTATAAGGTGACGCTTGATATAGCTGGTCATTTGGACGCTTGGACTTTATCTTCATTCAGACTTCAGGCGCTTGAGTCTTCAAACTTTACTACTGATAAACTCACTCAGAAATTTCAGACGCTCAGCCTAAGACTACTTAGCCTAACAATCTAGAATAAAAACAAAACAAAGCGTATTAAAAATCTAACGCTTCAAAGCTTATACATGATTTCTACTAAAATCAAACTTACATATTTTGGGGTCTAACATAAAGACCTAATTGTCATCATCAAAACATCTAGCATGAAATTCCTAACAGCATTCAAAGTTCGTGTGGTCATCTCCACAATTCTCACAAGCTTCTTGGACTTGATTCACCGTACCGTGCATGAGTTCTACAGCATCTAACCTTTTGTTTAAGGTCTCCAATTGAACGGGGACGGCGGAGCTATTCCCAATTTCATACAATCCGGCGGGCTTCTTGGGCAATGTGATTCGTTTAGTTGGCCATTGATAGTTGTTCTTGGCCATGAGCTCAATTAATGCCTAAGCTTCATCGGGTGATTTGTTCATGATATTACCTCCTGCGGCGATATCTAGATTTGTACAAAGATTCAGTCCTAAACCCAAATAGAAGGTTTGCACAAGTGTGGGCACGGCTAACCCACGATGTGGGCATTTCCTCGAAAGTTCCTTAAAACACTCCCATGCCTCGTAAAGTGATTCCCCCTCAAATCTCATTTTTCATGGCGGCCGTCTTACCCGGTGGAAATTACATAGACAAAAATTTATCCACCAATTGATCCCAAGTACGGATAGAGCCGGTTGGCAAAGAGTTGAACCATTGTTTAGCTTTATCTTTGAGAGAGAATGGGAATAACCATAAGAGTATGGCGTCGTCGGTGACTCCGTTGTTCTTGAAAGTATGGATAATCTCCAAGAATGTTGCTATATGAGCTTATGGATCATCATGGAGTAAATTGGAGAATTGGACCTGATTCCCTATCATTTGGATATACCCCGGTAGAATTTGAAAAGTGTTAGCCTCGACCGGTGGTAGAACGATTGGCCCGGAAGCTCCTTGGATGTTTGGCATCATATAATCCCTCAAAGGGCGTTGTGGAGGTGCCTCGGGTTGGTTTAGAGGGATGCGAAGATTCGCAAGCTCCCGACAAACTGCGTCCTCTAAGATAGCGGGATCTATGTGAATAGGAGGATTCGGATCCATCGTGGCTTGATGTTGTTGAGCCTCTCTTTGTAGTCTTATCCCTCAAGAAATGTTCGTTCAGTTTCAAGGTCCAACTCCGCTAGTCCTACCCGACTAGTACGGGTCATGCACTAAACGAGATCAACCTTGCACAAAGAAAGACACACAAATTAAAAAAAAGCAAAAAAAAATGATCTAAGCTCAGAAAGAATAAGAGAATCTCAATATTAGATAAAAAATAGTTGTCCCCGGAAACGGCGCCAAAAACTTGACACGACAAAATCTTAGCAAGAGAACTAGGTCGCTTATTTAGTAAAGTGCATGGTTAAGTCCAGGGTTATCGTATCCGTAGGGACAATTATACTCTAAGTGCCGAGACTATTGTATTACTCAATTCTAAGTTAGATCGGTTGATAAAAGATTGATTTAAACTAATTAATTAAGTTAAATACTAAAACAATTTATAACCAAATAAGTGGAAGAAACGATAGAAGAGAAGCGATTAAGGCACATGGTTCAACCATATACGTATTTCGATTGTGATTAAGGTTCTATTGGATTATTAGATGGATTTAGCTAAGGCGAAATTTCTTAACATACGTACTACCCAATCTCTTGGCATAGCAACCCTACCCTTGTTAACGATTTCCTATATATCTCTATATGAAAACCCGGCTTAACAAAGATGCATTTAAGGTCTAAGAATTCTGCACATGAATGGAAAACCACCTGAAGAAACCGAGTCTATCTCTAGTCGGTTTAACTATAGGGCATTCAATATTTATATCTACCCTAGGTTATTATCTCTCGATCTCTAACCTAAGCATTATATCGAACACTTGGTGATCAAACAAGTGAAGCATTGAGATCAAATATTGAATACATTACTAAAACCAACATTAATCCAATAAATATCAAAATAACCACAATCAAAATAACATAAACGGCCTAGCCACGACCTTAAACAAATACGTTTGGCTCATGTTCATGACACAACTACGAATCTGAATCATACAAGTCATAATAGAGAGTCGGACAAGTTTAAGAAATACATATATAACAACTCCAGAACAATCATGATGATTTCGATTCCTTGATGAATTCTCCGTCGTCTTGCGATTCCGGGCCTGCAAGGAGATGTTGTGACCTTCAATCCTCTCTCCAAAGTGTTTCTCTCCTTTCTTTGGTGTGTGGCTGCTCTCCAAGGTAAGTTAGGGTAAAAAATGAAAAAAAAGGGTATTTATAGAGCAATCCGATGCCTCTAATGTCGTGGCATTGGATGCTGAATTCCGCGGCATTCACTTTCTGGACATCAACGCTGCAGCGTTCGTGGATGAACACCTCGGCGTTCGACCCCTGCTGCTCCGGTCAGTTTTGGTAAAATATGCATAACGTTCTCTACCAATGTCGAAATAAGCTAATTCAAATTGTTATAGAATCCTAAAACAAAGATCTACAACTCTTAATAAGACACCAAGGCCCAAATAAAACTTTAAAGATGATAAAATTGTCTCACACGTCACTGAATGAGAAAACACCATCGTAAAACGTCTCTTCCGATGACTTTTTCACCTCCTTCCCTACATATTGGAAATTTGTCTTCAACATAAGAATGTACCTTTGCCTCTTATCTTTCCATTGGTATACCAAGTGTGTAATTTCGACATGGGTAGAGAAATCTATTCCATAAACTCTAGCAATGCGCAGACAATTTGTTTCTTTATGCATGATTTACCTTCAATCCTTGTTCTTTTCCTCCAAATGTTATGTTATTCTATACAATATGAGAAAACAAGGGTCAAGGCATCATATGTGATCAAATTATCAAGGAAACAATCAAAACCAAATCGATAAGCGGGGAAAAACTCGTGTAAAAATAACATATATCAGTTCGATAGATAGTTTTGCACACAAGATCATGCATTTAGAGTAGTAGTATATACATCCATGATGTCATGAATTCATCAATTTGTTTGAATTTGTTTCATGTTGTTGGATGGATTATGTATTATGACGGGGTGGACTGAGGCCTTTATCGTCATTATTCATATTTTTCGTGAGTCACAATTGATAAATTAGCAAAGGAAGTCACAATTGCTATTACTAATTAAAATTATTTTTGCTCATTTGAGGTGTGTTGCTAATATTATATTTTTGTATCTTAGGTTCATCGATTTTCTTTTTTATTTTAATCTAAACTTTTCTTAAAAAAATTTTTGATTTGCAAGTAGCTTGATTTTTCATGAGATTTTAGTCTCCTCCATTCCAAATTTGCACTTACAAGTTTTTTTGTTTTTCAATATCTTTGATTAGTGGATTTGTTCATTTTTTTTAGAATTTATTATCAATTTCTTAGTTAAGTTTTTCTACAATCTCGATAAGTCTTAAGTTTTTTATTTAAAGTTTCATAATTTCTTAGTTTTGTATTCCTAATTGTTTTAGTTGATATTGCTATTTTTTAATTTGATAAATTCTATCTATTTTTGTACTCAAATGTTTTATTTACTTTTCTTTCCTTCACGTATTTCTTTTTTTTTTTTTGAGTTTCTATTCCAATTTTCTTTGTTAGATTTTACAGTAATCTCAGATCTCTTTTTTCTTTTCCTCTTATCTTTAATATTTTTGTAATTCTCCAGCACATCCTTCTTTCTTATATTGTGTATAATATATTTGATCAAATATCATTTTCGTAAATTTCTTTTAGATATTTGATTGATCTTCCTTTGTAGGTCAAGTATTTTTGTTTATTTAGTTTTTTATTCTCCTAACATTTTATTTAATACGTTTTCAATTATAGGAGTGTTTCCAATCAAAGACTACCAATCAATTCCATACCCAAAGGTGCATATATAATATTAAATTATTTAAATAGTACATTTTTTGATTATTTATATTTTGTTGTTTAGACATTTGGAAAACTAAGTTGTTCATTGTATACATCTATCTCATTTGAGTTTTTCCCCAAATTCTATATTTTGTCTCTTATAACATGGACTAAAAGGTCTAAAAACGTCTACAAGGATGGTACATAAACAAGTAATTACAATTATGTCATTGTTTATTTAATCATCTTTCTCTCAACAAAATATCAATAATGATACGAAGAAATCCACTAATCAAAGAAATTGAAAAAAATATAGGAGACTGATGTGCACCAAAATATACCTAAGGGCACTATGGTAATTACATGTGTCTCCAAGTCGGCTCGAGTCGCCACCCGCGGGTGAGCATCCATGGGTAACCAACCATACGAGCCTAAAAAGGGCGGAAGACCTACCAAAGATAATTGGGTTATAATATTAGCCCAAAAGACAATAAGATCAATGATCATTAAATTAGGCCCCTGACCTGTAGCCCACTACCAACTCCCTATAAATACTTTAGAGAAGCTGAGAGATGCTCATTATCTACTCTCCCAGTAAAAATTCACTGGCTGTTGAAAGTAACCCCACAAAAGAACTATGAGCTGACTTGATCCCACATACCTTGGGTACGTAGGCAACTCGAAGTAACTAAGTGTAGTCTATAACTTAACCAACCCTTAGCCTAGTTTGTCATGAGTTGGATTGGTTCCCTTACTGCACGTGGTCCATCACATGACAATCACTGTCTGACGATTTTCACCATCATCGGATTGGCGCCATCTGTGGAAACAGTGCTTCAGCCATTGAGTATGCAAACTAGGTCACAAGATCGTACTACCGGAGATATAATGAACAGCCAATATCAGCCAGCTGCTACCAAGGAACTTCCTAACCCCGCTCCTGAGGAGCAGCCCAACCACCTAGTGGGCGAAGAAAATTCCCTAATGGTTCAACTGACGGTGGAGATTCGGAAGTAGTACCCCGGATCAGCGAGCAAGATGCATCGCCTGTAATACCAGCGGTGATCCCACCCCTACTTCCAGGATGTTTGAGATCACCCAAGAGACACTACTTGCTCTATTAGAAGATGCCTCCGTGAAGGCAGCTGCAAGGGCAGTTCAGCAATATACCCGAGCACATCCTTCGCCGGCACCACCGAGTCCAGCAGCTAGTAGGGGGCAAGACCATGAGAGAAGTCGGTCGGAGACTCCTCATCCTCACGAGCAAGGGGTACAAAATCAACCCCCTCCATCTGTTCGAAGGGGCCTTGAGCCTCGTGAGAAAAGTCGCCATCACCGTGGAGCGCTAGGCCAATCGCCCCACCGAGGTCAAGAGTCTCTGACTCCCGGTGGGATTGGATCAAGGAGATCCGACTCCCTGATAAATGGGGCTGCAAGAGAAAAAGATAATAGGGTGGCCTCACCCCCTGAGAGACCACCGAGAGGCAGAGATAAAAGGCCAACTGTTCGTCCCAAGTGGCATACGAAAGGGTCTAGAAGGGGGGGGGTTGAATAGACCCTGAAGTCTTTTTCGACTTCAAAAAGTTTCGTACTGAAATTGTTTTTGGACGCTTAAAAAAATAACGCTTGAAAAGTCTAACGCTTGACTTAAGCGTTCACTTAAAATATAGGCGCTTTGGCGAAGCGTTTGATGAAGACTGTTTTTAGAAAGTTAACTTAGACTTCAAGATTTGAATACTTTAACTGAGTATGTTTGAGCGTTTACTTCTTTGATCAGTGTTAGCACAGCGGAATAATTTTTGGAGTCTTCTCTTTGAAAGCTTTTAGCGTCACAAGAGGTTTCTTAGTTGCTTAGCGTTTGATTGTGTTTTACTTAATCAGTTTATGCAATGATATGATAGATAAAAGAATTGACTGAAAAGTAAATGACACAATATTTGTAAGGTTCGTTGGGTGGTGTAATCCCAACTACGTCCTTCTTCTCCTCGAACACTTGGAGGCAATCCACTAAAATGATTCTCAAAGAATCACACAGAATCTTCTACAAATTAGGGAGAGATGGATGTCGATAACTTGAGCTCCTTGATCACACAGATTTCTGCTTCAAATCACTTCAATCCCCTTGCTTCTTTCACTCAGAAATATGGCAAGTATCCAACTTCGACTTCACACAGATCGCGAGGCTTGGATAGGGGTTTTTCTAAAAGGGTTTGTTTGATTTTGATGAAGTTCAAACAACTGGAATATCTCAGTAGTAGTGTAGTTTCTTCAAAAAGAATGTTTGAGATATTGGGTTGACTGTCTCAGGATTTGATGAAAAGCAAAGAGAATATTTTCTTGAGTATTCTGGCTTTTCTGAGAGTTTAAGGAATGAGACTTCAATGCAACAGCAATTTGGCTTGATAATTGTTCTCTCTGTGTATTTGGCTTGTTGTTGAAGTTCTATTTATAGGCATTCTTGGAAAAAGTGTCCGTTTGACACATGCAAGGACGCGTGTCTCTCACTTCCGCGAGTGAATAACTTTTGTCCTTTTTCCTGAAAATCTGCTGCACAAAAGTTGGTGCTGCAGTCTTTAAATAGTTGACAGTCTAATAGGGTGGCTTCTCCGTACGTCTGAAAGTGCTTATCACATTTAATGCTCTTATCAGCATTTAATGCAATTTGAAATAAATGCCCGTTGGCATTTAATTGTCTGAGAACATTTGCATTAAACTCCTTCCGATCTGACGCTTTAGGAGAATGTTTGTCAATTGATAGACGCTTCATTCATGAGCTGAAAGTTCCATTTAATCTGGAGGACTATTTAATGTTTAGACGCTTGGAAAAGTCTTCAGACTTCATTTAGAAGTGTAGGCGCTTGAGACTTCAGTCTTTGTTTCTTGACACCTCACTCAGAACATGTCAGGCGCTTAGAGTAGGCTTCTTCAAACTTCACTCACTATTGATTTCTTGGACGCTTGAAGTCTTTAGATTTTTCCGTCTTGATAAGCTCACTCAGAAAGTATCAAATGCTTAACCTAACCGATTTCTTGATCTAATGTCAAAAGTAAAAGATAAAAGAGAGCCTATACTTTTCCAATGTTCAAACGCTTATACAAGTATCTATGAAATTTAAGCGTACATAACTTTGGGGTTTAACAAAATTCCTAATTGTCATCATCAAAATCTTAACATGAAATTTCCTATCAATTCCCCCCTTTTTGATGATGGCAATACTCACTCTTTTATAGTTCAAGAGTTACGACAGCCAAAGTTAATAAGAGTTATGTTAGTAAGTTAGAGTTAGTTAAGCTTCAACGAGATGTTTCAGCTGAAAAATGTACTTTATATATATTTGGAGAATTCATACATTTTACAAACTTTGTAGAAACAAAAGAGAAGATTAAATTACAAAGAACTATCATGATCTACTTTCTTCTAGTAAGATTTCGTCGTCTGATCATTTCTGTTCTGATGGCTTCTTCAATGAGATCTTGAAGGGTGATCAATATCTGATGATCTCTGTCAATTACGAAGCTATTTTCCCTTTTTCTCCTTGTTTCATACATTTTATGCCGTCGATCCCATTCGGATGGATCAATACCCATATGCCTAAGCACAGCTCTAAATGCTTGAGAGAGATCAGAGAACTCCATTTCCACAGCCAAGTCTTGAGGAGTAGTAGGCTCTGGAAGTGGCGCTTGCTCCATCGGTATATTGAATTGTTCAAGTAACGCTTGAGATGGCACAGGCACATCTGCTCGGAAAGCGATGAGAGGAAAACCAGTTCTTCTACTAGGAATTCCTGTGGCGGCAACCCATGAGGGGTAATTGGATTCGGGCAAAGGAGGAGAAGGTGGCAAGAAGACAGAATCTTGTGGATTTTTCGGCTCTGGACGCTTCACTTCTTGGCGCTTAGAAATTGATTGAGCTCTTGAACTTGCAGGAGCTTTCCTCTTTTCCCCCTTATTGCCATCATCAGCCTTTATTGCATTTTCAGTAAGAATGGCAATTTGAGCTGCCATTTGGGCCATGGATGCAGCCAACGCATCAAACTTTGCTTCAAGAGATTCTTTTAACGCAATCTGATTGGCTGCAAGTCCATCGATCATCGTCTGCATACGAGAAATAGCAGCATCTACGGCAGCATCAGCGGCTCCGCGCATATGAGCAGCTTGAGCGCTCATATTCTCCTTCTCGATCTTAGCCAAGTCTTCCTTGATCCAGTGAAGAGATTCTGCATGATTTGACGCTTGAGCGTTCATCTCTTCCAACGAGTCAGTGAGGAGAGGCACAAAAGTTTGAAGCACATTCTGAGAGGTAGCTGGTTGTTTAAATTTTGAAGTGTGCTTTAGTGACTCTAGAGATGGTTGTTGAAATTCTGGATCGAATACAGACTGATGAATTTCTATCCCAGCAACCGCAGGAACAGTTGAAGTTGAAGTGTCAGGCACAGCCTCTGGTTGAGACGCATGAACTGGTTCCACTATTGGCGCTAAGGCAACTTCTGCATCAGATGTGGAAGGTAAAGAAGAGACAGTAGTTAGATAACTAAAGTCAGAGAATCTGAAGTTGAGCCTTCCAAAATCTGAATCAGCATACTCCGTTGAGGAACTATTGATTAACTCAGTTACTCGAGAAACAAGAATGGTCGAGAAATCCCTTAGAGTTCGCATTGGAGTGTCCAGTGCTATGACCCAACCTGGTCCTAAGATCTGAAGCATGTGATTAACAAAGATCTTGCACCGTGGAGCCTTAATAAAGAATAGAGCATCGTCACGTGGAGTAAATGAGAAACGTAATACTCTATCTTTTGGCATCTCCGATGGACGCTCAGACTCTGATACGTACATTGCCATGTATTCTTCAACGTAAGGCAAGGTTGCACGCGAGATGTCCGGATTTCTTTCGAGTAAAGAGAGTACATAGTTATAGTGTTCTAGCAGTTCCTGTCGGAAAGAAGAGAGCAATGGATACCCAAAAAGAGGTCTGATAATGGATCCATTTGGCTTCCTCAGATTTGCAGTGAAGACGTTGTCGAAATCCCGTAACGGAGGGAGCATCTTCAACATATGTCTGATGTTGTCTTCCTGCTGGCCAGGTGTAAGCGTCAAATCTGAAGTAGGCTTTGTTCCGCTTGTTGACGCTTGGCCACAATAATTGATTAGCAAATCTGCAATCCTAGCCAACGCTTCATGCAGAAAGCGTTCAATTAGTTGACGAAAAGATGATAGGAGAGCAAGTGGGCCAACTCTTGCTTCTCGGCGCTGCAAGCAATATCGGGCAAACTGTCTTCTTTTATCTACCATGCCGATTGTGAACAGGTGGGGTTCCTTGACCAGTTCTTCAAACTTGTAACGCTGGCCGACGTAGATTTCACACCAGGTAACCTCATTCAAGCAGAAGGTTGTGCCTGCATTCAGAATGGCACGAAAGCCTTCATGATGAATATCTCCGATGGCTTCAAAGCGATGCTTATCAGGCTGATAGTTTGCATTCAAGACGCTTTGTAAGAAGTAATCAGCCTCCTCTTGAATGAGAGCATTTAGAGAGGCAGGACGCTCACGGATATAAGGACTTTTATTCTTCCACAATCTTAGTGGGTTTTGAAGACTCTAATTAGCAGCACTGTGCACAAATGAAGGAAAGTGCGAATAACCTTCTTTGTTTAAAATTTCCTCTTCAGGCTTTAAAAACTCCACAGGTAGACGCTCATAGGCCCTAATCTTGTAGTTTCTTGTAGCAAAACCTGAAGGCTTACTGCGTCTCATATCCAGAAAGTAAGCTAAGTCCACATCCCCTTGTGGAATTTTATCAGTACCCCATTTTTCAAAAATCTGTATAGAGGCTGGGGTAGGTGGTAGAGGATCTCCATTGGCCACACTACTACAGAAATAACCTATAACAACGGTTTTTTTGGGCCTATTACAGCGGTTTTGAACCGCTGTCATAGGTACCGCTGGCATAGGTCAAAACCATATGACAGCGGTTCTATAGAAACCGCTGCAGTAGGGTGACCCTATGACAGCGGTTTCGGCGGAACCGCTGTCATAGGATCATTCATTCAAAAAAAAAATTAAATTGGACCCTATGACAGCGGTTCAGCCTGAACCGCTGTCATAGGGTGGTTTATTTATTTTTTTTTAATTTTATTTTATCGTTTATAATGTTGCCATGTCGGAATGACACGAAATTCGCACAGTCATAGAGAAACGGCATTCTGAACAAAATGCAAGACTACACCTTGCGCTCTCGTGATTTTATCCGAGATTGTTTAAGGCCTCAAATACGCGTTTTATTACAAAGATACGTATTTTTGTAATAAAATGCGTATTTGAGGCCTTAAACGATCTCGAATGGCTAAAATCACGAGAGCGCAAGACAAAGTCTTCAGTTTTGTTCAGAATGCCGTTTCTCTATGACCTTGTGAATTTCGTGTCATTCCAACACCGCAAAATTTTAACCGAGAAATATTTTCATAAATACACAAATATACGTACACCCACACATACACAAATATACGTACACCCATCAACATATACACAAATATACATACACCCATCAACATATACACAAATATACATACACCCATCCACATATATACATACACAAATATACACACACCCACACCCACACATACACAAATACACCCATTAACATATACACATATATGCATACACCCATGAACATATACACAAATATACATACACCCATCCACATATATACATACACAAATATTCATACACAAATATTCATACACAAATATACATACACACACATACACAAATACACATACACCCACATATACACAAATATAAATACACCCACACATACACAAATATAAATACACCCACACATACACAAATATACATACACCCACACATATATGCATACACCCACATATACATACATCTATATATACTCTATGTGTGTGTGTGTGTGTGTATATATATATATTTATATTTATCTAAAAAAAATACCAAAACTAAATGGAAGAAGGCGGCGGCGGCGGAGGTGGGCGGCGGCAGAGGCGGAGGTAGGCGTCGGCGGCGGCGAAGGTGGGCGGCGGCGGTCCTATACCGAGAGAAACCGAGAGAGAGAGAACTAGATCTAGAAATCGAGAGAGAAACCGAGAGAGAGAGAAGCAGATCTAAAAAAAGAGAGAGAAACCGAGAGGGGCGGCGGACGGCGGCGGCGGCGGTGGTGGTGGTGAGAGAGTAGAGAGAGAGAGAGAGAGAGAGAGAGAGAGAGAGAGAGAGAGAGAGAGAGAGTGAGAGTGAGAGAGAGGGGGGGCCGGTTTGAAATAAACCCGCCCAAAATTTGAACTTTTGGCAGCGGTTCGGGCGAACCGCTGCCAAAAGTTCACTTATGGCAGCGGTTTGGCCGAACCGCTGCCAAAAGTTCAATTTTTTTTTTTTTTTGACACCTATGACAGCGGTTCGGCTTGAACAGCTGTCATAGGTCCAAACCGAGTGCCCCCTATTACAGCAGTTTTCAAAACCGCTGTCATAGGTGCGCTGTAATAGGACTTTTTTGTGGTAGTGCCAGTGCCAAGTTGTATGCCAATTCAACGCTTGAGACTTCATTGTTAAACAGCATTTCCACAAGAGCCCGGTCTCTATCAATTATCTTGGCTAAATCATTTTCAGCGACGATGTAGCATTCTTCATTATAGTCAGCTGGAATGAATTCTTCTTCAGGGACTGGAGGCATGAAATTGACAGAGTGATCAATTGTTCTGGAGGGGTCCAGACTGAAGAAGTGCCTTGGCACAGGAGAACTCTCTATTGATTTTGTAGCGTCTTCAGCAATGCTCTGATCTTCTGAGATTGCTTCTGCTGTAATCAATGTTGTTGGTGGTAGGGAAGCTTCCTCTGAGATAGGCAGGCTTCTGACAACATCTTTGGCAATGGCCACCACTTCAGTCAAGTTGACATCCAGATGGACATCAGTTGACGCTTCAGCCGCAGCTGGAATAAGAGCTGAGAGAGAAACATCCTCTATAAGAGCAGGATCTTCTACAGATGTAGGAACGAAAGAGCTGTGGGAAGAAATAAACTTACCCTGAGAACTTGTCTCAACAGCAATACTTTGAGCGCTTGGCTCAACAATCTCAGGCTCTTCAGGAACAGGAGCAACTCGATGCTTGCTAGTCCTGGAACGCTTGAAAATTTTCTTTACGTTGACTCCTTCAACGAGCTTAAGCGGTGGACCGGGAGGATCAACAGCTGGTTCTTCAAAGTCTTTTTGTTTGATGATCCCTGCCAACTTCCTTTTCTTGAGAGGTAACTTGTCCTCAGCATCCTCATCGGTTTCCTCATCAGCCTTTTGAGGAGAGGGGACAAACTGAACCTTGGGCTTTCTGGGAGTCGTCTTCTTTGTTGTAGCCGGATGCTTCACGGCTTCTTCTGGAACTGGACGCTCTACTTCTTCATCAGACGCTTGACGTACTTCCAGACGCTCCGAAAATGGTTTAGCAGCACCACCAATTTTGGGAGGATTGAAGAGATTATTCAGAATCCTTTTTCCCAGCAACTTGAACTTATTCAACGGAAGACCAGACGAGTATACACACTTTGATTTGTACAACAGGTATCTTAGAACGAGTCCATAAGGTTTATTCGAGGCGCTTAAACAGTCCCGAAACCTTCCAAAGATGTACTCACTCCAGTTGATCTTGATGTTGAGGAGTATAGCAGTCATCATCTGAAATTGTACTGGGTTCACCTTATCAAACGTTCCCACTCGGCATTCTATGATCTTGCTGCAAAAATCAGCCAACAGTCGGTATTTGGATACCAGGTCTTTCTTTTCAAAGTATTGAGTGTAGGGCACATCGTCGTATGCACTCATGGTTGTCCATGCTTCCTTGATCTGTTTTAATGTAACGCAATCCAATGCCTCACCCTCATTTGGAAGATTGAAGTTCTTGGCAATGGTGGAAGCAGACAAGATAAATTCCTTTGGAGACTACTTCTTGGATAAAGGAATTAGACAAGAGATAGACTTCTTGTCCTCTGAAAGTTTAGCAGTCTTCCAGAAGGTATCGACTTTAGTCGGAAACATATAGGAGTATTGGGTCAAGAATGGTTTAAGCCCAGCTTTGACGACCATGCCCATCATGTCTGTTAGATTGATCTAAGGTTGTTCATAGAGAAATTTCCAGTCGACAACAAGGCCTTCAGTCACCTTGATGGTAAGTTCAGCAGAAGTAGACGAATATTTCTTTGGTGCCATTTTTAGTGAAAGAGATGAACTGAGATTTTCTTTTGCTTTGAGACAGAGAGAATAAATTTTGCAGATATGTTTGAGTAAAAGTGAATTGTCTTTCTGCAGAAATTGTATTTTAAATGACACAGTAAAGAATTTTTGAAACTTGTGTTCTCTAGTCTCTGTAGGATTTAGACACGTGTAACGATTTTTGAATCTCAGCCATAAATTCATTAACTGCGGACGCGAGTTTTGTGTAATTGAGAAGTTACATTTGGTAATTCTCATATATAAAGATTTGACATCCGAGTGAAAAATTTTAAAATGTTTGGCATTTTCAGAGTGTAACGCACTCGCCTGTTTGTACACAAACACGTACTATCTCTGAACCGTCATTTTGAAAAAGAAACTTTTGATTACCCGCCAGTTTGATGTGATAGAAGCGTGCGATTAGAGTACAAAATAGACCTTTGAGTCTACCCACTACTTCGAAAGAAGTTTGTAAACTTTATGCATCGCTTGTAAAGAAAGTATTTTTATATTAAGAGTTGATTGGAAATGATTCAACGCTTAACTTATGCCACTGGTTGATATATGACTTTTATGTATGAAAATTAGACGCTTAGGATTGAAAAGACTTTTATGTTTGAGCGTCCAATATTTTATGCATATGTAATACTGAGCATTGATGATCATGCATCTGAAAATTTTGATCATTGACGCTTGTATATATGGTTAAGTACAACTTTAAGGTTCCCCCTAAATTTGATAACTTATACCAGTTAGGAAAATCTTTGAGACACAAATTAAGTGGATTCCCCCTAAATTATATGTCTAATAAAATATCTCGTGTATATTTAGCTTGGTTAATAAATATGTCATTAGGGAGTTGTTTAACTTGTAATCCTAAGAAGAAAGTTAATTCACCCATCATGCTCATTTCAAATTGTTCTTGCATCATTTTCGAAAATTTCTCACACAGACGCTTGTTAGTAGAGCCAAATATAATATCATCAACGTAAATTTGGACTAAGAGAATATCTTCGTTATTGGTAATTTTAAATAACGTTGTATCAACGCTGCCTTTTGAAAAACCTTTACCAATAAGAAAGATAGAGAGAGTGTCATACTATGCTCGGGGTGCTTGCTTAAGCCCATAAAATGCTTTTTCTAGCTTGTAAACCATACCCTTACTATGATTGTTGATGAATCCTAGTGGTTGCTCCACATACACTTCTTCTTGGAGTTTACCATTCAGGAAGGCACTCTTCACGTCCATTTGATACACCATGAACTTGTTGAACGCTGCCTACGCTAGAAACATGCGAATTGCTTCAAGATGAGCGACAGGAGTGTATGTCTCATCAAAGTCAATAACCTCCTCTTGGAAATATCCTTGAGCTACGAGTCTGGCCTTGTTTCTTGTCACAACGCCGTTCTCATCCATCTTGTTTCTATATACCCATCTAGTTACAATAACTCCTTGGTGAGTTGGTCTTGGTACTAGCATCCAAACCTTATTTCATTCAAACTGATTAAGCTCTTCTTGCATAGCTTCAATCCGACTTGGGTCGCTTAGCGCTTCATCCGCTTTCTTAGGTTCCATTTGAGATAGAAAGCTTGCGAACATAGCCTCATTGAACGTAGCGGCTCTAGTCCTAACAGGCGCTTCAATATCTCCAATAATCTGCTCAGGTGGATGATCACGCAGCCATAGTCTATCTGGTTGGAAGGGGTTAAGAGGTTGAACAGGCGCTTGAGGATCATACGCTTGACTACCTTCTTGCGTAGGCGCTCCAAGTTCACAATTCCTTGTGTGCTCTTGATGATCACTCTCTTCATGATCATCAGCATTTCTTACATGATTATCAAGAGTAATCTCATGAGTAATCTTAGGAGGTGGCACTGAGATCTCATCATCGTCGTCAGTATCTTCATCAATAGTAATCTTAGACGCTTGATGACATAGATCTTCAACTCCTACATCATTTATATTAACCTTACTCGGTTCTTGGTTAGCATCATCAAAAACAACATGAATAGATTCCTCAACCTTTGATTTAATCTTATTGAGAATGCGAAAATTCTTTCCATTCTTGGCGTAGCCTAGAAAGATTCCCTCATCCGCTTTAGGATTAAAAGTCTTTAGGCTTTGGGATCCATTATTATGGATAAAACATTTAGAACCAAAGACGTGAAAATATGAAACATTTGGCTTACGTCCCTTCCACAATTCATATGGAGTTTTCCCATGTTGTTTGTTGACCATGCAACGGTTTTGAGTGTAACAGGCAGTGTTGATCGCTTCGGCCCAAAATCTAGGAGCTAGCTTGGATTCTGCTAACATAGTCCTAGCGGCTTCCTTAAGCGTTCGGTTCCGGCGCTCAGCAACACCATTTTGTTGGGGAATTCTGGGAGCTGAATACTCATGATGTATTCCATTTTCTGCACAAAACTTCTCAACAATCTTGTTAGTAAACTCAGTACCGTGATCGCTTCTTATTCTTGCAACCTTAAGATTTTTCAATATTTGAAATTGCCGAATAAGCGTTGTTAACTTGTCACATGTTTCATCTTTGGATGAAAGAAATTCCACCCAAGTAAGTCGAGAGAAATCATCTACTATCACCAAAGTATACTTTTTACTGCTTACACTGATTGTTTGAACAGGTCCAAACAAATCCATGTGAAGTAGTTCAAGTATTCTAGAGGTAGATAGATGAGGTTTTCTCTTGAACGATGATTTAACTTGTTTACCCATTTGACAAGCGTCACAAAGACGATCCTTATGAAATGGTCCATTTGGTAATCCCTCTACAAGATTTTGACTTATTAGCTGAGAGATTGTCATAAAGTTGAGGTGATTCATTTTTCTATGCCATAACCAACCCATTTTAGATTCATTTTTAGCAACAAAACATGTTGGGTTGTTATCAAGTGTTGAACCCCAATCTACCAAATATACGTTGTTAGTTCTTTTTCCTTTCAATTTAGTAGACTTAGTCTTAGCATCGTTTATATAGCAACAGTCCCTTGAGAATATGACTTCAAAGCCTTTATCACAAAATTGACTTATGCTTAATAAATTGTGCTTCCGACCCTCAACATAATAAACATCACTTATCATGATGTTTCCCCTATGCACAGTACCTATACCTTTGGTTTTACCTTTGGAGTTGTCACCAAATACAACCTGAGGACCATTGGCAGCTGGATAGTTGATCAGAAGATCTTTGGACCCAGTCATGTGCCTTGACGATCCACTATCAAAGTACCATACAGATGTATCGGCTCTAACTCTAGGTACCTGCAATCAAAAGGGAAGTTCTATTTCTGTTCAGGTACCCATTGTTGCTTGGGTCCTTTAACATTAGTAACATTGTTAGTTTGAATTAGAATTTTAGGAACCCATATTTGCCTAGTCTTCATTGTAGGAATAATGGCCTTTTTGGGTTTCACAACGTGTTGTGTGTGCTTTTTGGGTGTATAATAATATACTCGATTATAATAATAGTCATAACCATAATCATCATAGTATCGATAATATGATCTTGACTGTCTTGGATATTAACGCTGGTATTTCCTTGGCTCTGGCTTGGGTTGCACTTTTGGTGCTGGACGCTTAGTGCTTGATTCACAGTGGTCAGTCTTATCTTTAGCCTTTTGAGCGTTTGGATAAACCCGTCTTTGTGAATCATTTGCCTTAGCCTTACCCTTGCCTAAGTTAGCTTTGCCTTTCTCATTTGGCCTCTTACCATTGTCACTTGGTTCATTTTGTGTTTGACCTTGTGAACATTTTTCAACAAAGATAACACCCTTTCCTTTGTTGTTTGCCGTAACATTAGATTGATTGGATTGTTTACCGAGTTTATCGCATCCTAAACCAGTCTTCTCACCAAATAATCTAGTTATTTCAATCACATTATCCAACTTTCTAGAAGCTTTTGATAATGATGAGATGAGCTGCTCTGATTTGGCAAGTCTAGCGATCAAATCAGCTTCTCTCTTGACTATTATATCAAGATCGCTTTTTAATTAAATAATTTCACTCTCAAGCGATTGGTTCTTCTCAATGCACTGTTGCTGAACTAGCAACTTTGCTTTGAGCGTCACTTTATCTCTTGTGAGTGATGAGATAATAGCGAGATCATTTTGATATATTTTGGCAGCTTCTTGACATTCATTGTAGTATTCTTTGACTTTGTCAAGTAATTCATCATAAGAAAGAGGAATAGATAATTCATTGATTACCTCAGGAGACGCTTCATCATCTCTGGCCATGAGAAATATGAGCGCTGAGTCATCTAATGGCTCATCATCATCGCTACTTTCTTCTGATGATTCTAGATCTTCAGGTGCGGATGCTGGTTCTGATTCCGCTAGCAAACCTTGTTGACGAAGGTTGCTCCTGAATTGGTTTCTATCCAAGTAATCCTGCCTTGAGGGCTTGGATAAGTTTGGATAAGGGCAATTTACCTGGTAGTGCCCTGGTTTCCTGCAATTATAGCAAAGATTAGTTTTCATCTTCTGTTCATTTGTTAACCTTGCAGTGTGTGGTTTTGAGACTACTGGAGCTGAGGGATTTTGAGTAGACGCTTGGTATTGAACTGGCGCTTGGGGTGAAGGAACAGAATACTGAGGCGCTTGAAATGAACCTTGTCCTTGATTATTGAAACCTTTTCCTTTCTTTTCATATCTCAAGAACTTCCTGAATCTATTCAGCAAAGTCAACTCCTCTTCCTCATTGATATCTGAATTCTTTCCTTTATTACCCGATTTACCTTTGATTGATGCAATAAGCGCTCCAGATTCAATCACTGGACTACTCACAATATCACTAGCAGAATTCAACTCGAACTCAAATGCTTTTAGTTCTGAAAAGGCGTCTTCTGGAGTTGGGAGATCCAGCATATTTGATTCTCTCATAGCGGTTGTCTTCATCAAGAATTTACTTGGTAAGCTTCTAAAAATCTTAACCACCATTTCTCGGTTCTGTAAATCCATTCCCAACGATGTAAGTTCTGTAACTAGAGCTGTAAATCTTATATCCAATTGCTCTAAAGTTTCATTGGGTAGCATCTTAAATCCGTTAAACTTTTCCTTGGCAATGGAAAGTTTGTTTTCTTTGATTTGAGCTGAACCACCACAAATTGTAGCCAACTTATCCCATATTTCTTTAGTGGTTTTGCAAAACTTGATCTTGTTAAATAAGTTATCATTATCACCAATAGCCGTATATAGAGCGTTACGACCAACATTGTCCAAATTAGCTCTTCGACGCTCATCTGGAGACAATTCTTGTTTTGGTTTCTCAACGTAACCATCGGGAGTTTCTTCCGTGGCTCCAGGCGCTCTTGTGATAACTTTGTATATTTTGATTGGCCCATATGAAATAATATCACACATGTCATCATCGCAAGAACAGAGATATGTAAATGCTTTGACTTTCCATGTGTCAAAATTTGATTCAGTCAGTTTGGGAACTTTAGAAAATGCCATATTGAAAATTTTAAAAGCAACTAGATTTTGAAAGAAAATGATCTAAACAAGCAGTTATGCTTAGAAATTTTAAAATTTCAATTTTAACCGCTCTGATACCACTTGTTGGTCCCAAGTGGCATACGAAAGGGTCTAGAAGGGGGGGTTGAATAGACCCTGAAGTCTTTTTCGAATTCAAAAAGTTTTGTACTGAAATTGTTTTTGGACGCTTAAAAAAATAACGCTTGAAAAGTCTAACGCTTGACTTAAGCGTTCACTTAAAATATAGGCACTTTGGCTAAGAGTTTGATGAAGACTATTTTTAGAAAGTTAACTTAGACTTCAAGATTTGAATACTTTAACCGAGTAGATTTGAGCGTTTACTTTTTTGATCAGTGTTAGCTCAGCGGAATAATTTTTGGAGTCTTCTCTTTGAAAGTTTTTAGCGTCACAAGAGGTTTCTTAGTTGCTTAGCGTTTAATTGTGTTTTACTTAATCAGTTTATGCAATGATATGATAGATAAAAGAATTGACTGAAAAGTAAATGACACAATATTTGTAAGGTTCATTGGATGGTGTAATTCCAACTATGTCCTTCTTCTCCTCGAACACTTGGAGGCAATCCACTAAAATGATTCTCAAAGAATCACACAGAATCTTCTACAAATTAGGGAGAGATGGATGTCGATGACTTGAGCTCCTTGATCACACAGATTTCTGCTCCAAATCACTTCAATCCCCTTGCTTCTTTCACTCAGAAATATGGCAAGTATCAAACTTTGACTTCACATAGATCGCGAGGCTTGGATAGGGGTTTTTCTAAAAGGGTTTGTTTGATTTTGATGAAGTTCAAACAACTGGAATATCTCAGTAGTAGTGTAGTTTCTTCAAAAAGAATGTTTGAGATATTGGGTTGACTGTCTCAGGATTTGATGAAAAGCAAAGAGAATATTTTCTTGAGTATTCTGGCTTTTCTGAGAGTTTAAGGAATGAGACTTCAATGCAACAGCAATTTGGCTTGATAATTGTTCTCTCTGTGTATTTGGCTTGTTGTTGAAGTTCTATTTATAGGCATTCTTGGAAAAAGTGTCCGTTTGACACATGCAAGGGCGCGTGTCTCTCACTTCCGCGAGTGAACAACTTTTGTCCTTTTTCCTGAAAATCTGCTGCACAAAAGTTGGTGCTGCAGTCTTTGAATAGTTGACAGTCTAATAGGGTGGCTTCTCCGTACGTCTGAAAGTGCTTATCACATTTAATACTCTTATCAGCATTTAATGCAATTTGAAATAAATGCCCGTTGGCATTTAATGCTCTGAGAATATTTGCATTAAACTCCTTCCGATCTGACGCTTTAGGAGAATGTTTGTCATTTGATAGACGCTTCATTCATGAGCTGAAAGTTCCATTTAATCTGGAGGACTATTTAATGTTTAGACGCTTGGAAAAGTCTTCAGACTTCATTTAGAAGTGTAGGCGCTTGAGACTTCAGTCTTCATTTCTTGACACCTCACTCAGAACATGTCAGGCGCTTAGAGTAGACTTCTTCAAACTTCATTCACTATTGATTTCTTGGACGCTTGAAGTCTTCAGATTTCGCCGTCTTGATAAGCTCACTCAGAAAGTATCAAACGCTTAACCTAACTGACTTCTTAATCTAAGAATGTCAAAAGTAAAAGATAAAAGAGAGCCTATACATTTCTAATGTTCAAACGCTTATACAAGTATCTATGAAATTTAAGCGTACATAACATTGGGGTCTAACAAAATTCCTAATTGTCATCATCAAAATCTTAACATGAAATTTCCTATCACCAACGCCTCCCTGGTCTCCATGCCGAGTTCAAGTCTCATTGACCTCGAAGGAGGCCTCGCCAAGGGATGAAGGCCGGAGAAGGTGTGAACCTCGCTATGATAGAAATTCGGACAACTACGAGCATTATGAAGACATGCAACTGGTGCCGCTAGTTGTGGCTCCATTGAAAAGAAGTTCATTCTGCTCAGCAATCTTAGCAGTATTTGCCCCCAGGGTTTAAGATTCCCCATCTAAGTGAGTATGAGGGAGATGGAGACCTTCAGGAACATGTTGGCAAATTCAACGCTAAGGATGATATGTATGATGTCAGTGATGTGGCCTATTGAAAAATCTTCCGAATCACCCTTTCTGGAAGGGTGCTCAGCCAGTTTAATAGACTACCTGCTGTTACCATCACTGATTTCGATCAGCTGACTAGGCGCTTCCTCAATCACAAACCATAGAGCTTGGGCTATAAGACTTAGAAAACAACCTCCCATTGGTGAATGATGCCTTATTGATCTCGGCAACAATCCCCAACTTTTGGGTGAAGAAGATTCTGGTCGACAGCGGGAGCCCAGTAGACATCATCCTCTACAGTGCCTTCACCCAACTAGGGGTGGACAACACATAGCTTCAAGCGATCAATACCCCCTCACTGGATTCACGGGTGAGATAGTGGAAGCATTAGGAGAGGTGTCTCCACCCATATCTCTAGGTACATTTTTGGCCTGTTCCATGAAGATGGTGAAGTTCTTGGTGGTCAAAGCCCCCTCCGCCTACAATGTTATGTTAGGGAGGCTGAGCTTTGGTCAAAATCCCAGCAGTCAGAGGTCTATGAAAAAGACGCATGCCACGACATGCCACCCTAATAAGACAATGCCTATTTCAAAGATACAGCCACCGCCGCTGATGGACAAGACTCCAACGTGATGGGCGCACCGGCAGTGGATACCACTAGCAAGATGATCCCCATGGGAAACACCCCCCAAGCTTGATAAAATGTCAAGCCTTATGAGGCCTTATCAGGTAACAAATAATAAGAACTATCTTTTTTCCTATATAACTATTGAACAAGTCAAGCGTTGAGTGGGGACACCCACAAGCGCCGACTCCCTTTTACTTTAAGCTTTGAGGTGCCTATGTGCACCCCCCCCCCCCTTTATTTTCTGCATAGATATTGAATGTTCTACTAAGTGCTGGATAGCACCCTTCTTCATTAAGTATGATAAATGTCTTTTTTACGTAATAACACGCTAGCATAATGAATGGGTAGTACATCACCCCTGGTGATTTAACAACACCCAAAACAAATGCCCCTCAGAATCACTGCTTCCGGCCGAGGCTATTTCAAAAATCTATTACTTAGTTTATTTTGACTACTGAATATGTTACCCTGATAACTGCTGATTAATATTTAGTGACAATGTCCACTGGAAAAATTATCATTGAACACATTATGTGGTCGCATTGCCCATAACATTGAATATTTAAATGTTCCCCCCACTTAACTGGGGAACAAGAACATCAATACGACCCCTGGGAGCTGACTAAGTTTCCACTAGAGGCGTCATAAACATTACTCGCGACCCCAATCGAGGACAATGTGGGTGGCACCGAAAATAGCCCCTGAGTTGTTCAAGACTCGATCGAGGTGGGCCACCCCATAATCCCTCCAATAATATCGAGAGAGGTTGAGGACCTACAAAAGGTCTCCCCACTCCCATTAAGGATATGGATTGAGATTGTGAACAAACAAATCCCTCCAATGATATCGAGAGAGGTTGAGGACCTACAAAATGGCTAAGTACCTAAACTAGTGCTCATGAAGCACAAGGTACTATGGCAAAATGAGCAGACAAGAGATAGTTTTGCTAGACACAATTAAACTCCACTTATTCAAAAAGGCATAAGTATAGGGCGTAATCAGGCTCAAACTTAGCCCCTCATTAACAAAAACGATGTCTCACTACTCCAAGTATTTCTCAATGAAAAATGCTAAGGAGTGGGGGGCAGCCAACCATTGGTATAAGGCGCTAAGTGTCCATCTACCAAAATCGTCTGTCCACCCACCAAATCAAATTATGGGGGTAGGAACAATAAAATGTTCTATGAGCATAGTAATGCCACCATTGGCACCTCAGCAAAGCTCATGAGGCAACATGGTAGAAAAATAAATGACTTACTCAAAGCCTACGAAGGGTTAACGAGAGGCTCAAAAACGTGCTAAAGTCAAAAACAAGAATGCTGCTAATGTTCGACTAGCTCATAATCATATAAGCAAAAGGTGACCGTAAGATAAAGTACATGAACATGTACACAAGGCATATAAAAGACACAAGTCATAACGAGCCTCGCGCTAGCCGCGTGGCAACAATTTTAAGGGTCGAAACTAAGTGCCCCCCCTCCTGATCTAAACGACCTAATGTTCACTATTATCATAACCCCTGTGTGTGGATATGTATCTACCTAGAGGGATACAAATCTCAATAGAAAGTACCCCCCAAGTAGGTGGGTTTAAACAAGCTAGCAACATGCTAGTGCATTCAAAACGCTAGTGAGTAACTAGCTAACAAAATGCTAGGGTATTTTAAGTAAAGATGTTAGTAAGTGATGCTCAAGTATAGCAAGACGCCAGAGGGGCTAGGACTTTTGCCACTCATAAAATCCTACTAAAGACGCATAAAAATGACTAAGTACCCCACTAGAGCTCATGAAGCCAAGGGGTACAAAACACTCCACTAGCGCTTATGAAGCCAAGGAGTACAAAGCACCCTGCTAGAGCTCACGGAGCCCCAGAGTGCAATACGCCTCTTATCTCCTAGTATAGTGGACTTACAAAATATACCGCAAGATTTAAAAGGGAAAAACTGAGTCGAAGTAATGACGACCATGAGAAATTACCCGGAGGCAAGAAACCTCAGGAAAAATCCTCAAGGTAACACGACACGACCGCGAGGCCAAGTGCCTCGCAGCAGATAGCCTCAAGGCATAGCCTCGCGGCACTCAGCCACAAGGCACTGCCTCATGACACCAAGCCGCAAGGCCACCAGGGGTAGCTACGAAGCCCCCCTCTCATCACGTGCGGGTGATACATCCTTCAACTACCGAAATTCCTTTCGAAGATGAGGAATGTCCTGCCTAGTGAGTTAACAATTTTTTGTTTGACATGGAATCATACCTGCTTCATGAGTGTTTCATAAGAAAACATCAAACGAGTATAAAAAATCATAGAAAATAGATCTACCATTGCAATGAGGGACCTCATCCCCTCACCGCGAAGCAAAAGGCCTTGCCCACTCATCATGGAAGCCAAGGACTTTGCCCCCTCACCTTGAGGCGAAACACCTTGCCCATTCCCTATAGAGGCCAATGACTTTGCCCCCTCACCTCAAGGCAAAATACCTTGCCCATTCATCATAATGGCCAAGGACTTTGCCCCCTCACCTCAAGGCAAAGGACCTTGCCCACTCGCCATAGAGCCTAGAACTTTGCCCCCTATCGAGGCAGAGGACTTTGTACTCTCACCTAATAGCAAAAGATCTCACTCCCTCGCGATGAGTCAATGACCCTTGCCCCGTCACCTCGGAGCAAAGGCCAAATTAATAAATTCTAAGTCCCCTCTGGAGTATAAATACCCGGATTGAGGTCTCAAAATATCAAGTCTCCTACGGAACTTCGAATGTGGGGATGGAGGTCTTGCAAAATTTCGTTTTGGAGGAGGCTAAGTTCCACTTCCCCAAAAAATATTCCAAGTAAATCATGGCATGCCCCTTGGCGATCTTGAAGAGCTGAAAGCTTCTTTCGGAATTGAAAGAATTTATGAGTTCACTCCGAAGATAGAAATTACTTCCAATGAGAATTGGGCCAAAAACATCAATTTTTCCCAAGCCTCGAGAACAAAGGCAAATAAATTACCTCGGGTCAAATTGCCTCGAGACAAACCTCGAGGCAAGCTGATTGCCATTTCATGGCAATTAATAACCAATTGCCATGCAATGGCAATTGCCGCGAGTTGCCGCCAGGCAATATTGCCTCGCGGTGGTTTAAGTGCCGCGAGGCAATGCCTCACGGCAAACAAACACGTATATATATATATATATATAAAATGAGGTAAATTTTGTACTATCAATTGTATTGACTTCCTACTCCAGAATTTTCACCTATCGGAGTAGACATTCGGGAGTGGGCGGCTTATGACGTGCACCAAAATATACCTAAGGGTACTATGGTAATTACATGTGTCCCCAAGCCAGCTTGGGTCGCCACCCGCGGGTGAGCATCCGTGGGTAACCCGCCATACGAGCCCAAAAAGGGCGGAAGACCCACCAAAGATAATTGAGTTATATTATTAGCCCAAAAGACAATAAGATCAATGATCATTAAATTAGGCCCATGGCCTATGGCCCACTACTAGCTCCCAACTTTAGAGGAGCTGGGAGAGGCTCATTATCTACTACTCCAATAAAAATTCAATGGCTATTGAGAGTAACCCCACAAAAGAACTACAAACTGACTTGATCCCACATATCTTGGATACGTAGGCAGCTCGAAGTAACCGGGTGCAATCTATAACTTAACCAACCCTTAACCTAGTTTGTCGTGAGTTGGATCGGGTCCCTTACTCCACGTGGTCCATTACATGACAATCACTGTCTAACAATTTTCACCATCATCAGAGACCAAGAAATTGATTATAAACTCAAACGTCATTTGTTTTGCACCATTGACCTAGAATTCTAAAATATCAAAGGATGGTTGGTGGAAGCTGAACGTTGACAAGATTTTATGCGGTAGGTTTTACAAGCAACACATGAAGATATTTGAGATGATCAAGATAAATAGTTCTGAACATTTTGCTGGAATATTAGGGCACATATAAAAAGTGGTTCATGGAAGATATTTTAGATGATCTAGACAAGTGGTTCATGAAAGCAAAATTCTTGACTCTTTGTGAAGGTTTGCGATAAGTTATGGTGTTCTCTCTTTGTTTGAATGAAACTAATTAAATTATCATTTATTCTTATAAAAAGTGTGTGAAATATATTTTTTGTAAATCAATTCTGTACGTAGCATGGGCTACACGCTAGTGTATGTGTGTGTGTATATATATATACGGAAAATTATGGGAAGACAATTGATTTCTTTATGGCTTTTATAATTTTCTTCTTTTAAAAGCTATAAAAAAAATTCAGCTTCATTCTTTATTATCACAATGCATGAAAGGTATTGTACTTAGCTTTTTGTATGATTCTATACTTTTCAATTCCTTTTAATTCTTATATACAAGAATAATTAAGTCTATCGACTTTATTTTGCATCTCCAAAATTTGTTGAGTTTTTCCTCGGACTAAATCATATATGTATCCACCACTACCTTCGAATTTTTAGAAATGCCTAAATCTAATATTATATAATTCGAATACTGTTATAATTTTAATAATTATAGCATCATGCAATTTTCCACTATTCTTATTTGTTTTACTAATAATTTTAAAATTTTAGATACAAATTCTTATGTTTGAGAAATAATTTCTGCACATGATCTTAAAGAAGTAAAGAATAAAATATATGAACCATGATACTACATGTAACGAATATTACAAGATTAAATCATATCGACAAGTAAAATACTTTTTATTGTATAAGAGCGCTTCAAGAATATGGTGCTTATTCTATGAAATTGATGATCTGCCATAAGTACAAAATTTAAATTATGTGCAACTTTAACATATTATATTCTTCATAATTTTATTGCCCTCATCTCCCGGTCAAAATTTTAACTTTGATTTATAGTTTTGTATCTAAGACTCAATAATTTTCAGGTGCAAAACATATTAAAATCTCAAATTGCAACTTTTAGTTTGTAATGGATCACTTGTGTAAAACAAATGTGAGTTGATACTACTTAAACCTTTATCCAATATAGCAAATAGATGATCTTAGACTGAAAATATCAAAAACTTTTATAGTTTATCAATAATAAAACTCAAAAAATATTATTTTGTATTTTGAAGATATGAAATTAATAATTTATTTTTTTATATTGTATATTTGAAGGGGGTCCTTTGATTGCAGTTGAACTATTTTGATCAAATTCCATCACTATAAATGGTAGCTTAATTCTTTGTTTCTTCTTTCTCTTTAGAGAGAAAAAAGAGAAATGATAATAGTTAACTACTTAGAATATCTATTATAAAAACTAATTAAAAGATCTATTATAAAAAAATTAATTAGAAACGATAATAGCTAACTACATAGAATATCTGCTATAAAAAAATTAATTATTAACGATAGTAGCTAACTTCTTTCACGATGTACAATCAACTACTATTAGAGTAGATAAATATTCTAAAATGACAATTGTGTTTGAATTTTTTTATAATTTACATTTTTTAAATAATATCTATGCATAGCACGGGCACATGCTAGTATAATTAATTATGTGGATATCAAATCTGCAGAATATGTGAAATGGGTTACTTATTTTAATCTAGTCAACAGCTACAGTCTATGTAAACACACATGTAAGGGAAATCTAAGCACCTTCTCTGAAGATAACCAGAATCTTTTTCCTTCAACAGAAAAGTTCAAAAGTTCCACCACATTTTGTCTATTTCTTATTCTCTACCCTAATATACAAAGATTAGTTGTGTAATCTACTATTTTGTTGAGTATTAAGAAAAAAAAATTGCCCTTCTGTTGGGATTTTGACTTTCACTTTAAATTTTATTGAACTTTTTTCCCAGTATAATTCTTCATCTTAGGGGGACAAGGAAGATAGTTCGATTCACATGAGGGACAGTTCAAAGTTTTTTAAAAAGAGACAATTTTTAATTCGATTTATCTTCTCATAAAAGTGAAAACTAATTACCTATCATTGATTAATAACACAAGTGACTGAGTTCAACAAATATAACAAGCCATGCAAATGGTTGCCCTCAGTTCACTTCACAGCACACAGAAACAAATAATCTCTACTGCAAACTGCAAATTCCACACTTGAGAAAACACAATCTCTCCAAAACGTACCAAATACAAGATATGATGAAATTCCTAGCAATGGTAAAAATGGGTTGCCATCCCAGGTAACAGGTTTACAACCCATAGCGGTCAGACCATCAGATATATCATTGAGGTCATGTACTTCAACTTTACTATGAAAAGGATGTTCAGACTGACTTCATAAATCTCCACTTATGGAAAATTAATAGAATGTTGCTGCCCGAAACACGCCCTAGGCTGCTGAAAAACGACAGAAAATTCAATCAACAAATTTTCATATCCAAAAATGTAACTAAGAATAATTTGAAGTCAGATGAAAACCTCTTTATTCCTGGAATTGGAATGAGTTAACAACAGTATAAGCCCTGCAAATCCACAGCTAGTCAGTGAGAAAATAGATCAAAAAGATAACGGGAAAATTATAGCTAGACCCCTGAGGTATGTCCCAAATACAGATAAACCCCTCTTATCTTCAAATTACAACCACAACCCTTCTAACTTTGGTTAATTACATGAGGTGGTATAAATGGCCGGAATTTGTGTAAAGTATTTTATTAAAGACTTATAAGTGTATCGGACTAGAATAAAAATATCTTATGAGCATAGTCATTCCATTAATTAAGAACTCTCGGGACTTCAAACTTTAATAGGAAGTAAGAGTCCTAAACCAAATAGAGTTTTGGTCCCACCTTTCACTTGATCATATATTTGAGATAAGTATCCAAAGATCTGGATAACCACTAAGATACTGATTCTATTCACTCCTAAAGTTTAGGTATAAATAGAGTCATAACTCATTCATTCCATTTATTCCAATCTTACGTAATTCAGTATATTAGAGTGGAAAAGAATTGAGTGAATAGATAATATATTGATGGTGAATCAAGTGGTGGAGCTCAAGAAATACACAAGGGAACCATCATCCCGAGATCAAGGAGAAAGGTGAAGATCCAAGACTCAGAGACCCACACAAACACACCTTGTTCAAGCTCTTCATAGTAATAAATGGATCAAGGTATGTAATCATATACTTTGTGTTATATAGTTATAAAGATCCATGAACTCGTAATATAAAATTTGATTATGGGGTCAAATTATTAGGTCTATGTCTATTAAGATGAATGTAATTTTGATAGTACGAGGTAATTGCTCCCACAAACTGTCAGATAAAAGTACTGGTCTAGTGGATTTTTCTAGAAGCCGAAGTTGGTAATAACATCATGGAACTTGAAGTACCACTGCCGCGAAGCTTGTTTTAGACTGTATATGGACTTCTTCACCTTACAAACCATACGTTCCTTGCCCTCAACCAGAAAACCTTCTAGTTTGTGTCATATGGACATCTTCATGCAAGTCACTGTTAAGGAACACAATTTTTACATCCATTTGATGCAGCTCCAAATCGAAATGAGCCACAAGAGCCATGACTATTCGAAATGAGTCCTTTGTTGACACAGGGGAGAAAGTCTCTTGGATCCCATTGGGTAAAGCCTTTAGCAACTAGTCTGGCCTTATATTGTTCGACTTTTCTTTTAGGATCTAACTTGGTTTTATAAATCCATTTACAACCAACGGCTTTGGTTCCTTTAGGTAAGTCTACAAGATCCCAAACATTATTTAATTGCATTTGGTATCAGAGCTTTGGTTCTTATAATTGCATAACATGGGTAGTTTTTATTTTTTAATATCAAGAATGTAATTATATATTGCCTGTGAATATTATGATTTATTTTCCATCATGCTTGGGTGGTATGATTACATATTTGATTCTTGATAATTAATGATGTAGTTTAGTTCTTATCCAATATTATGTAGAAGAAAGTGGAGGAATTCGAGACTGTCAACCTTATTGAGTGCTCAGCCATCTTACAAAAGAAGCTGTCATCGAAGTGTAAGGATCCAGGAAGTTTTTCTATCCTTTGCATTATTGGTAGTTCTTATTTTGATATGGTGTTGTGTGATCTAGGCGCTAGCATAAATTTAATGTCATAGTCAGTGTTTAAGAAGCTAGGCTTAGGAGAAGATGAACCCACTACTATATCTCTTCAATTAGTTGATAGATCCATTAAACACCTGAGGTACAGTAGAGGATGTGTTAGTAAAGATAGATAAGTTCATACTCCTGGCTGACTTCATAGTACTTGATATGGAGGAAGACTATGAAGTTCCCCTTATTTTAGGTTGACCTTTCCCAGCTACTAGTAGAGCTTTAATTGATAAACCAAAAAGGGAGCTCATCCTTCGAATTAATAATGAGCAAGTGGTCTAATGATCAAGCTTGTTTTCGAATAGATGCTTCTGAAGTTTTAGTTCTTTAGTATCTTCAGGATATTAGGTTTGAAGACCTACTGGAGATGAGCATAGTGTTAGAGAGTGAGAGCTTGAGTGAAGTAATTGCATGCTTGAAGGTTAGTCCATCATACGAGAAAAGCCATTGGCCAAAGTTTAAGGTGTTAAAAGGCCACCATCACCACATCCAAAGCCTTCAATTGAAGAGCAACCAACTCAATGGGAGAAGGAAGAGATTTTGTGGGATTGGAAAAAGCATAAGATTGATTCTCCCTCTTATGGGCTGACCAACATGAAGTGATCATGGAATTCTTCCATCCCCCATGAGCAGTGATAAGAAAGTCAAGCTAATGACTATAAAAAAGCGATTCGTGGGAGGCAACTCATATTTTCTTGAATTCTTTTGTTTTGTTTTGTTTTAGAGTATTTTGTTCTTTTTGGTTTGTTGATACTCTACTTTGTGTCTCAGATATGTCCATGGTCTTAAATTTCGGTCGAAATCGAATTTCAGGTTTCCTTAGGTCCCACAGCGAAATTTCACTTTCGGTTCAATTTTGCATAATATCTGTCGAAATTTCAACCGAAACCCGAAACTTCCATCAAAACCCGTAATTTCTCAAAATTTAAAAACAAGATTAAATTATTTTGTATAACATCCACCGAAATTTGACCGAAACCCGAAATTTCCCAAAATTTAAAGATAAAATTAAATTATTATATTTTATTTAAATATTTATGTTTAATTATAACATGTAAAAACTAATTCTAGATATTCTTTTTCTTTCTTTGGGACCACAATTATTGAGTATGAAAAGTTAATATGAGACGGAGTATAACAGATTTAATCTTAGAAATTTCATATTATTCTGAATAATATATTTTATAAAAATTGTAAGTATATTGTTGTAGTGAAGTTTTAAGGGTATTTATTCATTACTTTACTTCCAAATCCTACTAATTTTAAATTAACACCACATATTTTACTCAAACTAATTAACAAAGCTCATTATATATACATTATACAAACAATATTAGTAATGTAAAAAAATGCATACTAATGTAAATTAAAGATACTCAAAGTTTCATTTAAATTTTTTAATTATTTTTGTAAAAATTTTCATGATTTCTTTAGAATTGAAACCGAATTATGGATATTCTCAAAATTTCTGTTGAAATTTTCGTAAATTTAATACCCTGAAATCTACCACGAAACCGATATTTATTACCTTGGGTATATCCACTTTGATTTGATGTCAAAGAGGGGGTTAAGCAAATTTTTCTCATTTTCACCACGGTGTCACAAGATTTTCACCACGGTGACACAGTTCAAAGCTAGTGCCTTAATTCTGACATTTTCACCGCGGTGACATTGCCCAATTTTTAGCAATTTCACCATGGTATTGCCCACTTTTCCCCGCGGTGTTGACTAGTAAAAAAAAACAAATTGAGAAATTCTTTACTTGACCATGTTTCCTTGATCCCTCTTGCTGCCTCCAAGGATTTGGAGTATCATCCCAACGATTTTACTAGATTTTTCTGATTATTATAGGATATGGCCCATTTTAGGCTCTTTTGCTTGTCTCTTATATCTGAGAATGCTTAGTACGTAGTTTATCCTTTAGTTTTTGTTGCCTTTTCTTTTGTTTGTCTCTCTTTTGGGCATATACTGAAGTTTAACTCTGTATGCTTTTATTTCACTAGTTATATTGATGGTTTCCTCTATTTGTTGTCTAGCCAAGTATATCGTACGGAATTTTTTGCTATCTGACTTCGACCTCACTGTGCTATCACATGGATCGAGCACCACAATATTTGGTTACTAAAGGTAGTATTCTACATCTCTCTTAATTTTACTGCTTTCTTTTTACACATTGGGGACAATGTGTCTGCTAAGTTGGGGGAGGGTGATATACTTAAAAAAAAAATCAATTATATGTGAGATTTTGATATTTATATGTGTTAGACTGCAACTTTAAGCACCCACTATTGTTTTAGTCCATAATTCGTGATGATTTTGATTTAATATGTATGCGAGTTAAGGTTTTAATGGACGAATAAGTGAGAAATTTAAATCTTCAAACCCACTTTGTCCATGTCATGAGTAGATGAGTTTTTAGAGCACGTTTTAGCTAATTTTGGGTGTTTGTGAGTTTTTGAGCCTTTGTATGCAATTTGCCCTCTTTCTCTCTATTTTGTGGAAGTTAGGAATAAAAGTTTTTCGAATGAAAGAATTAAAATGCATAAGTGGATAGAAATTTAATAAACAACCTAGTTTTGTTTTGTGGCATTTGCCACTCGAATAAATAAGTCCTTTGGGGTATCTTTATACCTAATGCCTTAAAACTATCTGGTTTGAGAATCGTTGACCCAAAGCTTGCTACATGGGTGTCTTAAAAAGTCTAAGAAAACATAATATTGCACATGATATCGTTTCTTAAATAGACTAATGTGCTGAGAATTATAATCATTGTCAAATTGACAATTATGTGCGAAGTATTGAATGCTTAATTTGGGGAAGAAATTGATTGTTGACATTTTAAAGAGGAATTGGGGATTTTGATAAATTTTCATGTACACCCGATGTTGGCTAAGTACACACATACACCTCTTGAAGCTCATGATTAGGCGCTAGTTGGTTGGCGAGTTTATCTTTCTTGCGAGTTTTCCTCATTAACACCTCATACTTGATATGTATTTGATTGCTAAGATAAAACACGAAGTTCTTTTGGTCTGGGTGTATAAGTTTAGTAGTCTGATTCATATTTTCTTTGTACCTATTTTATACCCCCATATACCTTGATTTTTCGTTGGTTGTGTTTTGTAGGATGAATTATGAGTTTAATCCAAGAAAAGAAAAAAATTGCACAACTTACTGAGTTGTCACCCCAGTGAAAATTTCCTAACACCGATGTGTCCCAGGTTTAATCTACTGCATTAAAATATGCATTTTCACCGAAGTGTCAAACATTTTTCGCAGCGGTATTAACTGGCCGACGGATTTATACTGCGGTGTTAATGAATTTTCACTGCGGTGTCGCGCCGGCCAAGCCCATACAAAGATGTGTTTTTAGGTTAAAATTTGAGGCAATGTTTGGTTATGTTTTCATACCATGTCTGGTCCAAAATTCTCACCAAACCATGTTTGGTTCACAAAATATTTGATAAAAAATACACTACTTTTTTGGTCCAAAAAAATATAATAATTATTTTCCATCTTTCTACATCTACTTTATTCCTACACTCCTCTCTATGTGCTCTCTCTCTTCTCTCTCCTCTCTAACAGACTAAAACTTCATGATTTGACTGCTACAGTAACTTTTGTTCCCTGTGAAAACAAAACCAAACATTATCTCACCAAAAAAACACACCCAAAAACCAACTTCCAAAATAAAACCAAACACAATTTCATCAAACACGCACTTGTCCCCATAAATTTCACACCAAAATACCATCTCAAAACATAACCAAACATAGCTTGAATTTTTGAGCCATTTTTGGAGATTTGGAGACCTAGAAACACAACACAAAGGTTGAGAAAAGAGAGAGAACGATCAAGAATGCTAGGATAATCCATTTTTGTCCAAGAAGACCGAAAGTCCGCACAAGATCCATCAACAAAACTGGACTAGGGAGTTTTAATTCGTCCTTTTGGATTTTTTTTGTTTGAACATGCCTTTTAAGATAGATTTTTACTTTCTTTTCAAGATTATGACTTTATTCTTTTGACTGAGGCTATGTGAAGACCAATTATGATATTTGGTTTTTATATTTTATTTTTCCAGATTAATTTTGTCTTGAGCTATGTATTTAATATCTATGCTAATTACAAGTGATTGCTTAGCTACCAATTGCATGATTTTGTGCTTAGTTTTGAGACTGAGAGGAGATAAACTAGGGATGCAAAGAGATATTAAACACCACAATGTAAAATTGACTAGAGATAGAATCGATTTCCTTATGTGTGCTTTCTGTGAAAACGAAAAATTCCATAAATCACATAAATGCATTTTTGTTAATTCGATTTTCATATAGAGATATAGAAAATCGTTCACGAAGATAGAATTGCTATGCCAAGAGATTGGGTGTGACATTTTAGGGAATTCAGTCTTAGCCTAGATAATCTAATAATCCGATAAAATAGAATTTGTAGTCAAACTGAATATTTGGTTAGATCGTGTGCCTTATCGCTTCTCTTATTGATATAAATTCAGGTTTATGCCTTATTTAGTTGGTAATTTTTATTTAGTTGTTTTATTTTTAGTTAAAACCCATCATCCATATTAAACTGGTTTAACTTAGAACAAGTAAATTATTTTTTTAGTACTTAGGTAATTTAGTCTGTGTGAGAACGATATTCGGACTTACATCTATTTTACTACTTGTGCGATCTAGTATACTTGCTAGGAAAATACACATCACACACCATTAAATATGAAGTCTTCTTCGACGAATGCAAATATGACTTTTTAATGTCACTGCGGGACAATAGCTTTATTGAAGTATACACAACATTTATAAATAAACAAAGAAAACAGTTCAAAGATTCATGGGGTAAAGCACGAAGAATTGACTGAATTGAGGCTCTAATTCTTCAATCGGACCTTTTTTCCTGTGTTTGAAGTCGATTGTTGTCTTCTTCCTCGACAATCGCACGGAAGAGTGAGAGACTAGGGCTTGGGGAGAATGAATTTGGATTTATTTTTATTTTTTTGACCATTTAGCTGATTGTTAATTTTTCCATCATAACCCCCAATTTAACATCATAAGTGAGGTGCACATGCGATTTTCATCAAATACTTAACGAATTTTGGATGCGGGACTTAAACTTCACTTTTTTTTTTTCAGATAAGGGACGTATATTGGTGAACTGTATAATATTGGACTAAAATTTCACACACACTAAATTTGGGAACAAAAATGCAATTTTCACTCAAAATAACACTTTATCACCATATACATGCACATGCAGAGTTTCTCACAGGAATATTTCCTGAAAACAGTACTGAAAATTGCTTAGCCTTGAATCAAACACTAAATCATCTTTAAATAAAAATCACAAGGCCCCACTATAAAAAAAAAAGAAAGAAAAAAAAAGGTTCTACATGGCTTCTAAAGCAGCTCCAATGGCCAATAATTCATTATCTACACAAGAGTTGCACCCACACTCTTCACCCCAACTTCTGTCATTATATTTCTTTCTATTTATAGATTCTTGAATTCTCATACCTATTTGAACGGCAGGCGGCTTGACATCATCATGTACACGTCCATTTTGTGGGATCATAAAAATCCATTTCTCAGTCTCCATTTCTTCCGCCTCAATGACATTTTTCCATGGAATCTCAGCTCTTCCTATGAGTTTTGACCCACTAATTCTTCCAATAAACGGTGCAGTGCTTCTAGAACGAAGCTCAAAAATAAGGGTTTCTTGTTTGAGCCATTTGATGGAGTTTTGATCATTACCTAAGCAGTCTAGAGAAAAGGTTTGGTTCCATGTTAAGTCGGAATTTGCTGAGATTTCTTCGCTGTCAAGCTTTACTCTTGTGTTCTTCTCTGCATAGAGATAACATCTAACAAATAATTCTCCGCATGATTTTGTATCAATGTTTCTAGCTTTTATTATTCTCAGTTCACAATTGAAAGAAGAAGAGTGATCACACTCAGGATCCATGGGGGGCGAGAGAGAGAGAGAGAGAGAGAGAGATTTGAGAGAGGGTAAGTGTAAATGACAATTATATTGTTGTGATATTTATAGGGTACACTTAGTTTTGGAGAAATGGAGAGGAAATGGTATGTTACTTTTTGGGAAAACTACCTTTCAATTAAGACTTATCCACTAATTGGATGGAGATTATGCGTGCAAATCACCGGCCAATAAAGATTAATTACCTCTAAATCCAATCCAATATTATATAGTATCATTACTTTGCAAAGTGGACTCCAATAGAACCCTCTTGTAATGTTATGATGGATTCTCTGGAATTGAATATAAACTCTTGGCTTCATGAAGGGTTCAAAAGCCAAAAATGACCCTTAGGGCAGGTGTTGAGTTAGAAAACTGTTAGTTTCGTATTGCCGCATATCTTCAAGTCTTCAACTAGCTAGCATCTTAATAGAATGAACTTCCATTTTTTACGCTTTCGGTCATTCTACAATAGATTGGGTACAATAAAATCGACTACAAAATCTTATGAGCTATGTGATATGCGCATGGTTCGCAGTAATAGCCGCGGACGTTTCACAATTTTCATAATTATAACCATTCCTTAATTCTCATCCTTTCCCTCAAAAAAATCTCACGCATTTCCAATTCAGAAAACCATTTATATTACAAATTCAAAAATCCTCACATTTGCAAATTCTGAACAACGCCATACATTGTCGGAGATAGATACATATTGTGCCAAAATGAGATCCGCAAAACCCACAAAACCCCCCAACCAAACAACTCCTTCATGCTCATCTTCAGCTTCTTCATCATCTTCTCTCTCATCCCATTTAGCCATGGTTGAATTAAAGCAGCGTATCCTCACTTCTCTCCCATCTTCTCTGAGATCCCCTTTCTCTTTACTCAAGAAAAATTACTCCCATTCCAGCTGTTCCGTCGCCGTGAAATTACCGGAACGGCCGCGTCACAACCTTATCCCGCCCGTCGTGCCGTATTTCGGCCGTTTCACAGCGTTCTAGGTACAAAAACGAGATGTCCTTGAATTTTGGAACGCCGGGGGTCGTTCCAGTTCCGAAACGGCCGTTCCAGCCGCTTTCGCAGCGTTCCCGCGAACCATGGATACGCGTTAGCTGCCAGCTCCTAACATATCAATAATTATGATCGAACTAATTTTTGTTACATTTTATCCCCACATAGAATTACCATCGGACCAGGCTATGCTAAGCTATCACAATCACACCACGAACACATTATTTGTGTCCTACTACTATTGAAGTGCGATCTTAACTCTATTTAGATAAGTTGATTATATAATTGACGTTCTTTTTGGTTTGAAAAGCACAATATTGTGGCAATCCAAAACAAAATCAAAGAAATATTATTATCCCAAATTCATTTGATTATTTAGGAAAAAGAGTGAGAATACTACGAAGGTTGAATTAGAGGTTTATATATGTTTTCTTTAGTTTCTTATTAACAATTTTCTTAGATAAATACGATTTTCTTCTAATCACTTGATATTGTTTTATTTTTCATAATATTATCCCTAAGAATAATGCTTAAATCCCTTCATATTCTCTTTTGTTAATAGGGTGCAAGGGTCAATATAACTTTTTCTTGGTCAACCCAAAGGGCAAATCATTGTATATATGGCCTCCATTCCACAGCCGACTTATATCTAGTGTTTGTAGTTTCTGTTTTAATAATCCTAATACCAATAGATATAGATGATTTGTTAATTTGGTGAACACAAATGCGTGTCACGCAAAACAGTGCATTTTACTTCTTTTTTTTTTTTGTTTATCAACATACATGTCTCAAGATTGAAGGCTCAATACTAATTTCTTAAAGTAAAACCAATCGCAATTAAAAACATCTCTCAAGAAAGTGTTTTGTGTACACAATGATTCAAATACAACTAAGTTCTCTTATCTAAACTACCAGAGCTTCTTCCGCACAAGTTAACATCTTTAATACACTGAATTTTAGGAAACTACATATAATTAGGTCAACCAAAAATCACAAATTCATTTTATCCATTTCTTATAGTAATTAATATCTTTACCAAAATAATCAATTGAATGAATATGTTTTGATTGCTTACAAAAGAAAACTATATAAAATAATTCCCGCATTTGGCATATATAAGTCATGACATGTTTGCATCTTCTTAATTTTCTATGATAATTGTCACTATATACGTGCCTCTAATTATATGAGACATGGGAATCTTTGAGTAATTCAAAATTATTTGGAGATAAAAGAAAAAGGTTAGTGGGCGAGAAGGTGAGAAAGTGTGTGAGAGTGAAAAAAATAGAGAGAGAAAAAAATGTGAGAAAAGACGGGAGAAGAGAAAATAAATGACAATTGCTAAAATATTGGAGTTAGTTGGTGACACACCAAAGCTACCGCTCAGTCCATCATTCACCTCTTTTCAATTATAATATAGTATATATATATGGTATAAATAAAACGTCATTGCTTCATTTGGATGATAAAAAAATTACTAATTAATGATATCTAATTGTAGTTCCTACCACTTTCATGATTTCAATAAGAAGGTTATGCATTGAAATTTACTAACAGTAACTGATCAACTCTATTGTGAAGGAATTTTAGTCTTATTGACATGTTTAGTTTTATAAAGATTATAATATCAAGTTAATCGAATGGACAGTAACTACGATTCAGACTAATATTGATCACTTTCACGCACGGTCTTTTTTTAAGTAATAAAAAGGTAAAGATTTTTTAATGCAATTAATATTTTAAATATAAAGCTTAATTAAAAAGCACGTGAATCACGAAATAAGATGCTTAGATTCGAACAAATCCGCCGAGCCACTTTAGTGATCCATATCAGATTTACATGGGCAACAGTAAAATTGACCATCACTCACCCATATCTATATTTATAATATTTGTATATAACTATATATATATATATATATGTAATATATCGTGGTAATCGTCACGAAAACCAATAAGCGCAGAAAACGTTATGGTGTAAACAATTGGCCAGGAGGACAAAAATGAGTGAAAATAATCACTGCAAATGAAAAGATGATGCTCTCAAGTGGACTGGTTATCCTACTTCACCGAAAGGAAATATAGAAAGACCATAATAATAATAATAATAATAATAATAATAATAATAATAATAATAATAATGCAAGATAATAAGGTAAAGATTGAGCCAAAATTGTACTTTCAATGGTCCAACCTTGATAAAATATGCACCTTTAGTCTCACGACTTAAAAAATGTTGTTTGTTCTCGTCAGTCATTTTTATATATTTTTAACGGTACGAGTTTGATGTTGCAGTTAATTAGTTGATATGGAGGGAAAATTCGACCTCAAAGAGAAAAAAATGTTCATTTTTACTCTGTCAATGAACCTTGGCGAACTCAAATTTTGTAGGAGCTGGAGAATCGTCCTTGCGAATATGCTGAAATTGGAAAAATGTATCCAATTTTATTTGTTTATCACTCTTACAATTGATAAACAAATATTTAATTTGGCGCAACATTTCCAATTTAGTCGTGAATTTGAATGTTTGAGGAATTATTCTATGGAGTTGCTGAGAATAGTTTACTTGGCAAAAATTGAAGGGAGAAAAAAAATTAAAGGGTAAAAGAGGAAAAAGCACGACTCTGCTGGGGATCGAACCCAGAATCTCTGGTTCCGTAGACCAGCGCCTTATCCATTGGGCCACAGAGTCACTTGATGGCTATTCATAGCGTTATTATATGTCACCTTTCATTCTATCACTTGTAACATTTTCTGGGACATATATATATATTATCTAGTCTAAACTCTAATGTTTGGACTTTATATTTTTAGTGGGGTGGAAAAACACCCAAGTAAAATATTTCCCACAATTCAGAATATAAAGCTTTGTATATTCTAGACGTTATGATTTTCCTTGACCAAACATTATACTAGTAAATAATACGTGCATTGCACGTGAACAATATGTTCTTATTAAAATAATTTTTATATGTAATATTGTTCAAGTAGAAATGTTATATATTCAAAGATTAAATAATAACTTAACTAAGTGAATTTTTATAACAGACTATAATTATTTGAAAAGATGAATATTGATTGACATGAAAAACTAAATCAATATACAAAAGAATTAAGCGTATTAAAAATTAAATTCTAGATAATGATGTAATTAAAAAAATTCTTATGTAGATTCGTGTATTTATTAATTCTCTTATTTATTTTTGGGAAAATTGCTAACAACCCCTCAAATAAACTTTTATATTCAAAAAATTCATGATAATATTTTTAAATTCAAAAAACCCAGTCCACCATCTTTTCATTAAAAAAAATCAACATTTAGGGTTAATAAATTTAATTACGGACTTATTTTTCTTAACCTTCTAAGTTAGTAATTAATCAGTTATACTTTTATATTCATAAATGATATTAATTATGAGTTTAATTTCAAAGTTTTCATATTCTTTCATCTATTTAAAAAGTAAAAATTGTATGTCTAGATAATTACCATGTTAAATTCAAAAATAGATTATATAAAAAAATTTAAAATATTTAATATTAAAAATTAAAATTCGTATTATACAATATATTAATCTAAAACCCCAAATGAAAAGATTTTGAAAAAATAACAATCAATTGATCAATTCTTAACTTACATTAGGGGTAATTTCGTTCAAAAGGTTGTTAATCTTAAATTTTGGTTTTAAAATAATCACATAATGGGAAATATATTTTCATTTCTCAACTTAATTCTTGTTACATCGTATCTTGGATTCCACCTAGCATTTTTTCTGAACAAAGCGCTAGTGGTTCTTTAAAATAAGTATCCTTTTATTAACATTGATGATAGGTTTATACATATATTTGGTAATATATATGAGCTTTCTGAAATCATTGCAAATGGTAATTTATTAAATAAATATTTGAAGGCAGTAAAATGAGAAAATATCAATCAATACAAATTTTTGAATAAATATTTAAAGAAACTAAATTATTGAACATTAAAAAAAATGTAAATCATAATTAATTAAGTAAATGCTTACCATATAAACTATAGTTATTTTAACTTGTACGAATTCTCTCTCTTTTTTTTTTTAATACTGATGAAGGGGGCTACTAGAAACTATATAACCCGACAAGCCCATATTTATAGTCGTTATTCAGGACCACATTTTTCCAGTTCTATCTAACTCCAAGATATGTTGTTGAGCAATAGGTTGTCTAAATCGATCAAATTTTGGTGTGACCCTACCTTAGCAAGCGTATCGACCGCTTGGTTGTCTTCTAGCCAAACTTGTTGGATTCTCGTCGTCCAAGGTTGATGAACAATAAATTCTCTTGTTTGAACTTGATGGCTTGTTATGTTGTTTTTAAGTTTGTTGCATATGTCTTTTTAATTTCATCTTGAATATTCATTTATTTATTCCTCTCATTCAAGCTATGAGGCTCTTTGCCTTTTTCTTCTTCTCTTAAATTAATAAAATAGTAAAGTAAAATGAAATCGTACATCAAAGAACACAAACATTTCTAAAATAAATGTATTCATTTTTTTATATATATTTTACGTTATTTTAACAATCATATATAACTCATTGGAACCAATATATATATATATATATATAACTCATTGCTATAGATTCTTGAAGCTAAAAGTTGAAATCACAAAGAAACTCACTGTCTCAACAGACTCGATATGTAAGAGTAGACACCCTTAATATAGTGTAAAATATAATGGATGTCTAATTAACGAAATATGGACATTAAGTTAGTCCATGAAAAGGATAAAAGATTAAAGAGCAATATAAGACGGTGTGTGTATTATTAAAATTTTAGTGTAAACACACTTCCAAAATTCGAATTAGAACGTCTAGTCCAATTTGGTGTTTAATCTCGTATTCCACATCCGTTTGATAGAACACAAGATGAAACACAACTTGAAATAGTTGATTCAAAAAAAAATTAATGATATATAATGCAAAAGTTTGCTTCTCATCATTCTTTTTTTCTTTTGTAAATATTTGGCATGTGATTATGCCTATATGATCCATCAATATGCTTCTCAAGAACGAACCCAAATAGCTTTTGACCACACACACACACACATATATATAATTGTTTTTGGGATTAAGCTTTATTTTATCTTCTTCATTTAATGAATAAACAAATAGAAATAAAAAGAAGATGGTCTATTTAATAATTTAGGTTCTTCACATTACAGTTGCATCAAGAGATTGAATTATATGAATGCATTGATTTGATCTAGGCAACGATCAAATCTTTGTGGTATTTACTATATATTCTTAACCACGTATAGTTGGTATTTCATGTCCTTCATATATACACAGCAGAAGAAAACTTAAGTCTTTCTTTTGTAGTCACTGAGTTTATTTACATCACATGCTCTAATCTAAAATTCTAATTTTTCTAATTTTGTAACTCAATATTTTTTTCAAGCTCACATGGGTGCTTAATTTTTTTTAAATTTGTTTATTACTCTTTTACCATTAAATTTGAATTATATAGGGATATTTTAAGTATGTTAAAATTTCCAAAAAATAACTCTTACTTTATAATAGAATACCTTTATGTGAATATATGTCCACAATCTATGTTATTCAAGAATTACCCCAAATAAATTTGTGACAGTGTAATATATATGTAAATATTTTTGAGATGCACACACACACACACACACACATATATATATATATACACTAAGCGCTTTCTTTTAATCTATTTTTTAATTGCTCTTAAATTATTATAGAAGATATTTTTTATTTTTGTAAAAATTAAGCATACACATTGAATATGCTTCAACTGTTGGTGCATATTAGTTATATCTTGTGGAAAAATATTGTCAATTGCAGTCCAAAATTATTAAGAAATCATGCTTCTAGAAAAAAATGATTTAATTAAATAATAATGAGATTAAAATAAGGGTTTAAAAATAAATATATTTTTCCACCCCACTATCTTTGTATCTCATTTGGTGAACGAAAGTTGTATGTTCTTCCATGTTATAGTTTTATTTTTTAAAGAATTCCGCACATATTTATTAAGCTGTTTTATTTTCATCTTTTAATCTAATAAATAAATAAAGCGGAGTGAATGTACTTCTACATCTATATGTAATCTCATTGTAGAGTGCTAATGTAATAATACACTTTATCATTGTAGAATACAACTTATTTTTATTATTTGGTATTTGACTCTTTTGCCATTAAAAAGGTGAATTATACAAGGATATATTAGGTACATCAAGAGTTTCAAGAAGCCACCAATACTTTATCTATAATCTATAACTATTATAAAAGTGTGAATGTTAGGAGATGATTAACATTTCTTAACTTATTTGTAGTGACTAAAATATCCTTATGTGAATATTATGTTAGGAAAAGGAGCGGGATTCATTAAGTGAATAACTTAATGATAATATATTAAAAATTAACTTAATCTAGATCTTATTAAAAGAAGAATTAATATTTTTTCAATGTATATACCACTCTAATAAATGAGTTATTTTGTTCATTGACTCATAGGTAGTATCTAATTTACTTTTATTGGATATTTTATTTTGTATTTTTGTGAAAATTATAAATATTTTTTACGTGGTAGTAAGTAATTTTTTAAATTAACACATTTTTCCTATAATTAATAATTTCTATTTGTTTTATTAGAAATATTAGTGAACTCTAAATGAATCATATGACATGTTTTAGATATTGATGCGAATTCAATAATATAAGAAAATTCTGAAGATAAAATCCGAAGAAAAAAAATATTGGATTGTTGGTCCACTTTCTTATTCTAATTCATTGATTTTTAAATTCAATAAAAAATTTAGTTATCAAATGACGAATTTCATTTAGTATATATAAGGTACTTGAGATATATAAGAGCATAAAATAATAAATATTTAAATTAAAAGATAACTCAAAATTATGCTCACAACTCACAACTACTCATAATTGAAATAGAAAATAAAATATATATAAAGAGAATTTTTTTTAGCTCCACATGCCTCTTGCGAAAACAAACTAACAAGAATTTTACTCTAATAAATGAATTATTTTGTTCATTGTCCAAAAACTTGACACGATAGAATCTTACGTGTATGCACAGCAAGTGTACTGGTCGTGTGTAGTAATAAAGTGGACGTTAAGTCCGGGTTTATCGTCTCCACAGGGACAACTACTATCTAAGTACTGAGACTACTGTATTACTCTTTTATAAGTTAGGTCTGTGGATAAGAGATTGATTTAAACTAATTAATTAAGACTAGAAAATAAACTAAGGCAACTTCAAACCAAATAAAGGGAGAAAGCAATAGAGAGAAGCGATCAAGGCACATGGTTCAACCAATTATGCATTTCGATTGTGATTTAGGTTCTATTGAATTATTAGATTGATTTAGCTAAGGCGAAATTCCCTAATGTACGTACTACCCAATCTCTTGGCGTAGCAACCCTACCTTTGTTAACGATTTTCTATATATCTCTATATGAAAACCCGGCTTAACAAAGATGCATTTAAGGTTTAGGAATTCTCCACGTGAATGGAAAGCCACCTAAAGAAACCGAGTCTATCTCTAGTCAGTTTAACTATAGGGTATTCAATATTTATATCTACCCTAGGTTATTATCTCTCGATCTCTAACCTAGGCATTTTATCGAACACTTGGTGATCAAGCAAATGTAGCATTGAGATCAAATATTGAATACATAACTAAAACCAAAATTAATCCAATAAAAACCAATAAAATAACAATCAAAATAACATAAATGGCCTATCCATGGCCTCAATCAAACAAGTTTAGCTCATATTCATGTCAAAAGTGCAAATATAAATCATACAAGTCATAAGAGGTTTGAACAAATTCAAGAAATAAATATGTAAAAACTCCCTAATTCTTGTAGAGATGTGAATTCCTCGTTGAATTCTCCGTCTTCTCACGAATCCGGGCCTTCAAGTAGACGTTTTGACCTTCAAAATCACTCTCCCAAGCTCTCTCTCCCTCTCTTTTGGCGTGGCTGCTGCTATCTATGGTGAGTTAGGGTAAAAAATGACTAAAAGGGGTATTTATAGAGCATTTTGCCGCCTCGAACGGCGCGGCGTTCACTTTCTACTCCGAACGCCGCAGCGTTATCCTACTGCTCCGTCCAGTTTTGGTAAAATATGTATAACTTTCTCTACCAATATCGGAATAAGCTAATTTAAGTTGATATAGAATCCTAAAACAAAGATCTACAACTTTCAAGAAGACACCAAATTCAAAATCAAACGTTAAAGATGATAAAATTGTCTCACAAGTCACTGAATGAGAAAACTCCATCGTAAGACGTCTCTTCCGATGGCGTTTTCACCTCCTTCCGTACATATCGGATCTTTGTCTTCAACATAAGAAATGTACCCTTGCCTCTTATCTTTCAATTGGTATACCAAGTGTGTAATTTGGACATGGGTAGAGAAATCTATTCTGTAAACTCTAGCATTGCGCAGACAGCATTTTACCCTGTTTTGTATCTCTTTGCATGATTTACCTTCAATCCTTGTTCTTTTCCTCCAAATGTTATGTTATTCTATAAAATATGAGAAAACAAGAGTCAAAGCATCATATGTGATCAAATTATCAAAGAAACCATCAAAATCAATTTGCTAAACGGAGCGAATCGTGTGTAAAATTGGCATATATCAATATTTAAAGTTACTATGTATCTAATTTATTTTGTTTGATATTTTATTTAGTATTTTTACAAACATTATAAATACTTTTTACATGATAGTAAGTAATTTTCTAGATTACCATTATTTTTTCTACAATAAATAATTTTTATTTAATTAATTAGAAATATTAGATTCTTAAGTCAACCGAGAATGAATTATATGACATGTTATATATTTTGATGCGAATTCCATTACATAAGAAACTTTAAAAATAAATTTTGATGAAGAAAAATATCTGATTGTGGGTCCACTTTATTATTTTATTTTTTATTTAAATTCATTGATTTAAAATATTTATTGAAAAAATTAGCAAGTGATGAAATTCATATAGTATAGGACACTAGAGATAAGACCATAAAACAATAAGTATTTAAATTATAAGATATTTTAAAATTATAAGAGTTTACAGTTAACACATAATTGAAATAAAGAAGATAGCATGAAGAGAAATAATGTAGATCCACATGTCTCTTGCAAAAATATATAAAGATGAATTTCAATTACAATAAAAGAAGAATTATCACTGTTCATTATATATAGTACTCTAATAAGTGAGTTATGCTTTCCTTGTATATATTCATTAGTACTATGTATCTAAATTTCGTTGTTGGGTATTTTTAATTTATAGTATTTTCGTAAGAATGTTAAATATAACTTAACATGGTAGTAGGTATTTTTTTCTATATTTCATTACACATTTTTAAAAACTAAATAAATTGTATTTGTTTAATTAGAAAAATTAGACTCTTAATTGAATTATACATGAGTTATATGACCTGTTGTAGATTTCAATATGCATTCCACATCAATTCCATAACATAAGAAAATAAATAAATTTAAACATGAAGGAAAAGATAGTGTGTTGTTAATCCGGGATATGTTTTTTTACCTTTTTCTTAGTTCATTGATTTCAAGTTTCAATTAAAAGATTTAGTTAAAATAGCTAATTTCATTTGGTACATAATCACGGTAGTAGAGATAAGAATATAAATAACAAGTATTAGAAAAGTATTCCAAAACTATAAGACTGCAAACACATGACTGAGAAAGTTAAAAAGAATTAGATGAGGAGAGAAATTTTTCACACTGTATATCTCTTGCAAAAGAAGCAAAAAGACATTTTTTTAGAAATTATCTGTTCATTTTTTTTTTAGTTTAACAATTAGGGGTCATAAAATTAAACATTCACATTTACATTTTGGTTAAAAATTTAGCACTTTGATACCCTCTGGAAATATAATAAAAAAAGATAGTGGTCAAAAAAAAAAGACAAAATCTAAAAGTTCACAATAATGCATAAGGATAAACTCTAAATGATTTTGGTCGATGCCCAATTATCTTTTCTTATAGCAATGTTCATAATCCATGCTAGCATAATGAGAATAAATGGTAGATCATGCACGGGCATTAGATTTTAGTGTACCTTCTTAACTTTTTTGCAATAATAAAAATTACATTATCTATCACATACAGTAACACGTATTTGTAATATAGTATTAAGGAAATTTAAATAATGAAAGATACCAAACAATTTAATTCATGTAGACTATTTGTGAACTTATAGACCACTAAATAAGTTTTTATGTTTTTGTTTTATTCCTACCAAATTAAAGCACCTATGCTACATATCCGCATATATAAGAAAAATATACAAGAAAAAAAAATCCTAAAGCCCTAAATTTTATATAGAGTATGAATAATTTATATTATTCTGCAGTTCTTAATATTTTTTTTAAATTAAACATTTTATTCAAACTACACGACAATAAGCAATAAGTAATTCATAAATGCTTAATTAGTAGCAGTAGACTCTTAGCTTAGCTCTAAATGAAAGAATAAATAGTTAATAACTTTGACATTTATTCCGCTTAAATTTCATAAATATTTTTCCTACAAATTTTATGAGGTCGGGAACTCAAATTTTGTGTTGTTATTCAGTTATTTTCTCATGCATGAATGAATTTGAAGTTGTGAATTTTTAAATGTTCACATTGGAAAATCAAGTAATAGATAACGACGACATTGTCATTTTTTTTATTTTACCTTTTGAAATAACAATAGTAACATTATCACTCATTTGTAGAATTAATATATATGATGTTTAGTAGTTTCATATTTACTTGTACAAGATCCAATATTTTATTAATTGAGCATAAGTGGACTAAGCAATTTAATCGATTTATGATATTTGTTGAACTATAGACGAATAAGAAAATTTGTTCACAAATTAGAAGAACCAAATACCTCATGTAGATATAAGAAAAATACATACTAAAGAAGAAGAAAAACCATAATCTAAACTAATATGCCATAATCCAATGGACAGAACCAGAGTTCCACCGAATATTAAAGTAATGAGACAAAGAAAAAAATAGTAGGGTAAGAGAGAAAAGGTAACAAGGAGTCGACAATTTACTATTTCAACTGCAAAATTAACTATAATACAATTAAATGCCCTACCTATTGGTATCTAACATAGTTTATTTGCATAATTTGAATGAAGATCAATATTTGACAAATATATTTGAAATAGAAGTGCAAGTACACAAATAAACAAATTGAAAAAACAATTGATAAACTAATTGTTTCTTTTACCGCTCTGTCTTTTTATCACATGACAAATAACTAAACTGCAAAAAGCATTGTAGCAAAATATGACCAGTTAAAAATTAACAGTTGTAGGTAATTTGACTGGCTTATGTGATATTATCGAATCAAATGAGATATGAGTCATATATTATTAGTTATTCAATCTTAAATTTGTATAATTTGATAATGTGTATATAGTTAATTGTCCTGTAATAGTAGTATTAATATAAAACCAAACTATGTATGTTATTAAATAGATTAAGTTAAAAATAAAATAAAAATGTTAACCTTAAAAATTAAATTAAGAATGTAAATTAGAATAATGTCGGCTTAGCATTTTAAGTTCAGTTACGAATTTTTGTATTATTAAAATTATCTTTATATTATAAATAAATTATACTAAAAATTACAATAAACATAATGATTCACGCACAAAACACGTGCCCTTTACTAGTAATAGAAATAGAGCATAGGATCCATGTTGAAAACTTAATACTAATTGGGAAATCGAACTATACCAATATATATTCAATCACATCACAGGTGGGATAGATAATTAGAATGCTTTTTATGTACGAGATGTGAAATTGCTAATACACGGAGGATTCTGCACCTGTCAAATCTGATACTCCATCAGTACCATTTGTTACATCAAATTTTAGACCATTGTTGAATAAAATGCACAATCTTTAGAAGATTTCCTGCCTGCCTAAATATAATATTTGACTGAATTGTGTCGCCCGCATCATTATGATATAAAGCCAGCCATCATTACGTGTTAGAAAAGAAATACGGCCTTATAAACATAGCAACAATAATAATGAAATATGAATAAAGAGTTTGAAATGAACCATTTACTGAACATCAAAATTTATTAATCATTATGATAATATGTTTCTTTTCTTTCAAATAAGAACAAACAAACCACCAATCAAGAATTAATTATGATAACATATATATTATGTTAGAGATGAGAGGCTATTCCAGATAAAATCTTCTATGGATGGTCGTCCCGTCCTGTTCTGTCCTTATCGTTTCTTTGCTTGATTTTCAATGCAACGAGATGTTATTGCTTTTGTTTACGAAGAAATTCTTTCATCTGAGTGAAAATTTCAGCTTTGACCACAATACGCATCTTCTTAGGATTTTCCCACAACAAACCCCCGTACTCTCGTGCAAAGTCACAAGCAGCCTCAAAGACATCCTAGTAACACGAAAATATGATATCATAGTACAGGCAGGCACATAACCAAAGCAGCATTTCTGCAGAAAACAACAATAACAATACCTTGGATGGAAATTCATCGTAAAAATGAGCAGGCACCATCTCCACTCTGTTCAAATCTGATTCCCACAACCTCATCTGCTTCCAATAATTGCCACAAATTTTAGCTACTTCTCGGAGTCTTTTTATCAAATTATTGTAGGATGGAGAAAATAATCAATCAGGCAGAAATTATTTAACCATCCCATCATCAAATGTAATAATCCAATCAGATACCACGACTTCATGGATGAACATTTTTGGGCCCACACAGAAGGCTTTGATGCCCGCTAAGAAAATTAGAGGCTGTGTTTGAATTTGGAGGAAGAATTTCAAATGACTAGGTAAATTAGGTGCATTTTAAATCCACTATAGTGATTGAAAAAAAAATAGTTCAAAAAGTGTTCCAAAGAATTTGAAATCCACCATAATGATTAAAAAAAATAGCTCAAAATGAGTTCCGAGAAATTTAAAATTCATTGTAATTTGAGTTCACTCCAAACAAGCTCAATAGATTTGTTGATAAATTTGAAATTCATGGCTTTCAAGTCCTTCAAACCAAACACATCCTTAGATACGTATTAAATGGAAGCAAAATAAGGATAATTTCCAGAAGGGAGCAGAAAAGTAGACCAAAAAGAATTAGAATGACAAATTAAGTTTGTGGGGATGGATATTCACAGATGTGAAGAGCACAAACCTGATCGGTCACATTTTCGGGTACAGTTGGTGTTCTTTCAGCAACTCGAGGATGGGCATTCTGCTGAAGAAAAGATATTATCTGCATTTTACATGTTTGGAAAAAGAAAAGGTGAATTTTACCATTATGTCTGTGATAAGAAAGAAGAAGTAACAAGATTGCCCGAAACAGGCACCAAAGTTCATACAGAAGATTTTTAAAACCATTTCACTTGAGCAAAATAAATCTATAAAACCAGAGGGGTCACAAGCAATGAAAAATTGAAGTAAGAACATATGCATGGCTTCATCTTTTTACAATGTCGGAAAATATTATTGATCAATTCCTGTAACTTGGTTGGCTGCTTTCTGAACAATTTTAGAGGCAAGCATGAACAGGCAATATCTTGAATTGCAATTGCAAAGGCATAATACGCAATGAAAATTCAAGATTGTGATAAATTGGCTTTTAGTATGAAGATTGGGTAACACTTGAAATATAGTAAAATTACAAGGTAGCAATACTTGCCTGATCCGCAGTAATGCCATTTTGAAATGCTTTATACAAGCTTTCTTTATTAATTGCGCAAACAATGAGGTTAGGAAGCTGGTATTCAATCCTGAAATTTCAGCGTAGGATGGCTTTAAAAGAAAGATAAACACCATTTCACAGATTTATGCAAAAAATGACGTTTTACAATGATCTGATTTGGACATGGGGCGGGGGTATTTTAGTCAAAATGATCCCAAGTTCAAGAAGTTACTGTTCATTCACCAACCATCCACCAAAAGCAATTCAACCTACCTTAGGATAACATTAACCTCAAAGCTCTTCAATTTTTTTAGTTGTTTTTCAAGTGGATTATAAAATCCCTCGCAGCCTAAGTTTAACTGTAAAGGTCATGATCAAGAGGTTATGAGCTGCAGTTAATTGCGGAATTCCTTAGGGCCTACTCCATTACCTACCCTGTCCGTAAAAATACTAGCATGAATACCTAACAAACTAAGGTAGAGTTCATAAGAACTGTTTTTCTTTGGATATAAGAATATCAAAAGAAACCACTTGGAACACAAACAGGTGTGGATTCAATAAACAAGAAAGCTGGCGGAGATTTAGCTATGTGCTACTTTTATCTAGCGTGTAATAACCCATTCATTTATAAATGTAACTTTTTAGAACTTAATTAGTTGATTATCAGGTGTAAAATCTTAGAGCCATCAAGTACATTTACAGTGAAACACACCTAATGTCTCCTTTAATCCCAGCTCTGAGAAGCCAATTTTCATAAACTATTAACAAATGAAACTTTCCAAAGTACTTCTACGAGGAAACAAATGATAACATCTAATCTTCCAAAGATCAGTCGCATAACTTTTTCTTGTCAAAAGAATATAAGGCTTGGTATGATCAATAGGCTATTAGATGGGTTTGTTGGGATAGGTAAGAATGAAGCAAATGCCTCTAGTGGAAGGAATATGCCCATAATAGGAGAATAAGCCAATAAGATCATTTGCAGTTAAAATGAAAAAAAGGCAATAATGAGGCCAAATGAAATCCAAATAACTCCAATCTTGCAAACACCAAAGTGGAATCAGAAAACCTAAACAGACCAGTCCCACGGAATCAACAAGTACGAATTTGTCAAACACTACTCAAGATTCATACATGTTCCAAAACATATGAAGTGACTTGTAAATGAAATGATCAAGTAACAACTAGTTCACATTCATGTAGTAGAAGTGCTGAAATGTATGATTTTATGAACAAAAGTGCTACTATACCTTGAGAAGAGGCGCAAGATCTCACAATGTAATTTAGATGTTGAATAAGCATACATCCGAAAGTTTGTTTCCACAACAACAAATCCCTGATGGAAAAAAGGAAGAAAAAGAAATACATAATGTAACAGAGAACTTCAGCACTATAACATTACATTTTCTTCTATTGCTCAAGAAAAAACATATTACATATTCTTGTATTGCTCAAGAAAAAATCAGAATAGAAGAACATCTTTACAGTCTCCAGGAACTCCAAAAGTTTGTCAATAGAATTTTTTTGCAACGAACGAACCAACTCTGAAGTGAAATACCTGCTTTCTTGATGTTGAATCTGCCAAGCTAATGGAGAGATTGGTAGCTAATTTAGTAGGAATGAACCAACTCTCTTTCCTGCCCTGGAGAAGCAGAATTAAAGATGGTTAGTGCATGATGAAAGCTGATTAGAATCAATAATAAAACAACAAAGAGAAAAGCTTCGACCTGCTGGAGCTTGACCAATCCTAAATCTGCAAGATCCTTTGTTATGCTGCGCTGCCTATCACTCAATGTGTTTAAGTTATATGCCTACAAAAGAAAGCATTCATTTCAATGTCATGATGAGGCGCTGAACCACCACCATATTTTCTTATTTTATTCCTGGTGTAGTAGATGGAAAAATGAGCCAAGCACTCTCAACAATGAATTACATAATATTTCATAATTAAGGGGTATAAGTGAAAGCAGGAGCACTGTCCTAACAATTTTAGTTCACAATCAAGTATGTCATGTATTATAAACCAAACAAAAAAGAGAACATTCTTACATGCATCCAATTAGACCTATATCTAGCATAAGCAATCAGAACCAAATACCTTGCCAGTAACATGAAAGCTGAGCTCTAGCAGGAATGATATAAGATCAGCTGTGTCCACTCCTACCTCCTACAAAAAATAAAATCCAAAAGTTTTTTTATAGAAAGAAAGGTTTAGAATATCATTTTATAAATCACATCCAAATAACAGAAAACCTAAACGTTCAGTGTTATTAAGAAAAATGGCTATGTAGAAAGAAACACCTCAAATATATTCTGCAAATAGTAGTAAGAGAAAACATCCCTAGCAATTCAATGGACAGCTGGAGGTAAACTAAAATTTTAGTTGTAATTCACAGGATATTTGTTAAAAGTCAAGCTCCAATGGGAAACTATGCAGACAAACATACAACCATACTTGGTGACCAGAAACACAAACAGCTAATTTCAAATCCACATTTATGTCTCTTAGCGCAAAAAGTAACATTAAAAATCCAAGGTTAGGTCTGGCATGACATCTATTATTTTCCTGGAGAGAATTGATAATAGATTCACATCTAAACTTTAAAAGTTAACGAAAAGTTAAAAAGAGATGTTTGCAGCTCAAACAATAGAAACCAAAAGAATATAATAATTTTCAAATGGTTCTTTTAACTAAAAATTTCATGATGAGGCAAAATAAAATAAAAAAACGAAGGACAATGTACCAAAGTTACCTCACAGTTACTTATATATTCTCTGACAATGTACCAAAGTTGTGCATTCGTGTCCATTAGCTGTTACATGCCATTTGTCAGCAGTAGCTCACCAAGCAATGCACAAGAAATATGACTAATAACCTCATACCAGAAACTGGAAACCGCTCTCTGTCAATTTTGGAGGCTCCTTGTCGTCTCTGAAAGTCAATGTGAATATTTCATTCAACATTATATAAATTTTAAGAGTTAAGACTGTACAAAACCAATGAGAGTATTCGACTACTACTATTCGGTAAAGAACATACCTTTGACTCAGAAGACCACGCTGGAAAACTTTCATCATGGAAGAGCTTATGTTTGTTGACTTTTCAGCTTCAGCAGAGTTTATTAGGTGCAGCAAGAAAAACTGATTTTCCACAATTAGCAAGTCATAAAAACAGTGGCCAAACTATTTCGGTAAACTGCAGAATAACCAAACATGAAAACCGAAAAAATTGACTCATTTTTTACATGGTTTGCCTTCCCTACGTGTGTAATAGAACTTTTTTCTTAATATATTATTGTCAATAATGATAATGAGGGTACATAGTGGTAGATCACAAAAGTATCCATCAAACAGTGTAACTGTCACATAAATGAAATTCACACCTCCCACTGCTGAACAGCATAGGCATCTAACTCCTCCAAGCTAGGAAGCCTCACAGTGATGTTTGAAGGCATCGATTCTCTAGGTAAAACTCCACTGTGGATTCCAAAATTATATGGAGTACATGAGATTTGAAGTTTAGATAAGCAGAAAATGAGAAGATAGGAAACTATATGAAAAACTAGACCTTACCCATGAACTATGTGCTTCTGCAGATTACGCTGAAATGTTGAATTAAATAAATAAGTAGCTTCTTTCTTTCTGTCACAACAGAAAAAGAGAAACTTAAGCTATATGTAAGCAATATCGAAACATCAATCCTATCAAAATAATAATCAAATGCACATCCATTGAAAGATAAAAGGCTCCCAGATATTGGTGCATTACACAGAAAATAAAAATGGAAAACTGAATGGAGGATACTGAATTGGTTAACATAATAAAGTTCTCGACTTCTTTGCCAAAAGGGCTTTCACACAAACAGCAGATGTCTCTTTCCGGCCTACTTTAAAAATTTTGCACAGAGTACCAAAACTCAGAAGAAAAGTTTACCATATGTGCCACAAAGCAAAAAGAGAATAGCATAAAAGGTCGACCAACCATTCCACAATTTAAAATAACTTAAATCTCAGAAGAGAAAACAAGTAAATGTGGAGAGGGAACTAATCGTCTGTCTGTGCAAAAAAATGAAATGGTGATCCATTCATTTCAAAGCCCTTTTAACTAGTTCACAACTTTGTTCTGAACGACCCAGAGATCCATTTGAGTAACATGAAGATCAGTTAAAGCAATGAGCCTCGTATGAGGTCTACCCAACGCTGGATGCAAAAGCACATAACAGGTTGACAGCATGGGCTGTCCAATAAAACCAGTTGGTGCTGATTTTTTCTTATTTGGTTTCTTCTTCACCACCACTAAAGGGAAAGAGGGTAAACATTCAGCTCATTTAGCAAATCCGGGATGCAGGAGAACAATCATTCATTTGGTTAGAAGCATGGGTTGGTTCTGGGACAAACCGGCCTTTCCACGCCTAGAAAGCATTTCAACTACTCTCCATGTCTAGTATAATAAATATAAGATTGATCATGACCAAGGAAGAGAGGTGCGACAAAAATTGAGTACCAAAAGAATAAAGAAAGCAACCACATATATTCTTAATTAACACTTGAAGAAAGAATTCCTCATGATTGTAACCAGATTTCAGTCATAAGGATGAAAGAGTGAACTAATAAAATACCTGAAAACAAAATTCCAATAATAATGACTATAAATAAGATGAAGTATTTTTTTTTAAAATAAAAAAAGAGGCGTAGTTAAATAATGTTTGACCTAAAAGATGTGATACTGCTAGAACCATGTGCACTAGTAAAATGTAAGATTGGTAACGAAGACAAAAATAAATGTACAGTACCTTTCAACAGTTTCAGTCAAGATTCTAAGCTGAACCAATCTATCTACAGCGGCTTTGTGCTTTGATACCCCATCAGGGAGCACCCATTCTTCCAACCACTTGGCTGTCACCGGTCCATCTATGTACAACAGCTGCAGCACATATTTCTTTGCCAATGACGGCAAAGATCTAAACACAAAATTATCGAAATCAATATCCACAACGAAAAATTTGTAGATATAAACAAAACCATAAAGATCTATGTTAGGCATGCGTGGGTTACAAACAAGGCTCATATGGGTCGGATACATGTTGGACATGGCAATTGGAGTGTTGGAAAATCAAATGAAAATAGAAAAATATTCTAATATAGAGCTGGACATGGCAAATAAGCGTGTCCAACACGTATTAGACATGGAAGGATAGTTTTGAAATTTTACTGAGTTTTGAATTTTTTTAAAACGAAATTTCAAAAAAGTGGTTGAACCTAGAATTGTATCCTCACTCTGTATCCACATAAGTCATATTTTTCTCAGTTTGCTCCTCTCTTTAAAGTTCATTCTTCAAAATCAATATCAATGTGGATGTCGACCATCTTCAAATTTTAATGTATTATATGTGTCTATCCGGAAGAGCTCAGATTTACAATAAGTATGCTTGCGTATGTTAGATATGTAAACAAAAAATTTGTTTCAAGGTAATGTCATGTCTTCATAGATTATTTCCTTCGCCAAACTCTTTTCTAGTCCCATCAGTTTATGTGCTTCAACATTAATGACAAAAACTTGCTCCAAGTTCACAAGGAAAGTGAACAGTTTTTTCACCTATAGCAACTGAAGCTAAAATAAAAACAACATATATAAAAGCTCATCTTAGTAGTATAACCTGAGGATGGCTTCGCAGATGAATGAGTTTTCATATAGCTTGTCGAGTTTCAATGCTGGCAAAGATGCCACCATGTCCATAAAGTTTCTCGCTACGATTCTCACCTGCGGCATCTTTATCTGCCCTAGCTATTTGACTTGCAAAGTTTTACTGATATGTGTGGATGAATATATGAGACAGCTTGTATATGAATCACCGGATAGACTCAATTAGCGCCTCTTGGCATCCCTAATTTCTGAGGCGATTCCCTTGATTTCTTCTCCAAATAGTAGTCAGTCACTGTATAACACCTTTCTACAGCTTGTAAGACTGCCACTACGCACCCGCCTCTGCTGCCGTATGGGCCAGCACTTTTTAGCAAAAGCTGCACAATGACCACACACAACCACTGAAGCTTAATAATCCGCATTTAGAAACAATAAAAATTCTCTTAAATACAAAGGTAAGGTTTTTACTGCAAACCAAGCCATATGTACCAAAGTAGGTATAGTTCAAAAAATCAATATAGTAATATTCTCTTCCGCTCTTCTCTTCTTCTCATTTCTTCTTCTCTTTTTCCCCTCCTCTAGTCTTTCTATGTTTTGATCCGTCTTGGGCCCATTTTTGCTTACTCCTTTCAAGTTTTAATACTTAGGCCAGCCTATCCAGCATCCCTATTCAACGCTACTGAATAAGTAGAAATAGTAAATCAGAACAAAATGTGGGTGTTTGGCTAAGCTTACATCTGAGTACAAATATTTTGCAAAATTGTATTAAAAAATTTAGGCTTTTCATTTGGCAGCTATTACCAGACCCTGTGCTTGGGGAGACCCAATGCATAACATAATTACCCAACGCCTATGAGAGACCTGTCGGATCTATCAGTGCAGACACGGATTTCCAGGTCACGTCATAACCCGAGAGATTCTCTTAAAAAAATAATAAAAGGGGTGTTGTGTGTATGAACACTTTTGTTTGTTGATTTGGAAAAAGTAGACTTTTTACTAATTTAGAAAAGTAAATCTCTGAAACTCTACAGAACAAAAAACTGATGAGTGATCAATTAGTTATACTAATGCACTTATCTGCTCTGTCGAACATTATATGTTCTTCGAAAAGGATAAGACCTTCCAACTCAAACTTCATGAAGATGTCTATTGAACTAAATAAATACTATGACAGGTGCAATTAGAAGTTTAAGTGTTGCACTGAGTGTGGATTGTACAAGAAAGTTCGACCCGGTGACATTAGAGGATTAGCTCAAGCCTAACTTACCACTAAAATCTAAGGGAGTGGGCTAAACTTTATGGTCTACATTTGATCAAATTGTCCCAATGTAAGTTAGAAGCAATTAAGATATTTTACTTAATTTATTTTCTTCATATGTTAAAAAACTAACCAAAATATGGTTTAATTTTAATGGAATTGTATTTGCAATACTATTATTAAATTATTAAGATACGAATAATGGGGTGTTTAAGTACTCCAAGTCCTGTAATTACCGTGATACATACATCTATCATGAACTTCACATAAACACCAGTATATTGATTGTTGTAATCATATCGAGAGAGTATTTAAAATCTTCTAATGATAATATGAATCAAGCAAATATCAAAATCACATAATCATAACTCCTTTTAATACAATAATTGATCTTCATTTTAGAAAAATATCCAATTAAAATGTGAAGAACGGTGGAGTAGAAAATATGCCCTTTTGATGAAAAAGTTATGATCGACTGGCAAATACTGGGGAAAAATCAATGGTGACTTTAAAAAACAGTAGAGCAACCTGGAATTTGTAATGTTTATGCGGTTTTTGTTTATGCAGTTCTCAAACATAATGTGAGCTCGAGCCCAGGCTCGCGCGATGTTGGATATAATGCAGCAAGCTTGCTGCAGTTTTATGGAGCAGTTTACTCCATAAAACTGGAGCAAGCTTTACTCCATAATATTGCAGCAAGCTTGCTGCAATTGTCCGTCGCTATAACTTACAACTTCAACATTTTATGCCTAAAATTACGTGAAATTCCAACATCAAATTAGTGATTGTAAACTAAATAAAGTAACAATTTTTCTTTAATTGAAACAGTTGTAACTTACTTAATTGAAACAATAACAAATAATTTGCCCCCGTCTATTCAACAATTCTAAGCTCAAAAAAGTGAAACAAAAGGCTGAAAAATAACAAAAATTAACTGAAGCCCTGGTGTTTACCAGCGAAAAGAAAAGGTGGCGGTGGCGGTGGAGGCCTCGCGCGGCGGTAATGCGCGATTTCAGAGGCGCGGGCTGAGACGGCGTGGCTTGGGGGTGAGTCTGATGGAGAGGTGTGGTAGTTTTCCGGCGGCGGCGGACGATGGGTTATGTGGTGGCCTAGGCTTCAGGCGGGGGAGTGTTCTGTTTGGGCGTACGTGACGAGTGAGACTGAGAGTAGAGAGAGAGGAAGCACGGATACGCATATTTTCATCCAGATGCAGTATCCGATACGCCCCGGACACGGATATGCGTGGGATACGTATCCGACGCGTATCGGTGCATGTGAAAAAAAATAAAAATCCAAATTGGACACGGTATCTACCGACAGGGTGGTGGTGAGCACGGCAGTCGTGATAGAGGTTGAAACGGAAGAAGAAGATGCGATGACGACGGCGGTGATAGAGATGACGGCGGTCGTGATAGAAGAAATACTCTTGGAGTTTGATTAAGCTGGGTGGAGGTTATGGAGTGGTGTAAAGCTGAGAAGAAATAATGGAGAGAGATGAAAAGGGGGAAAATAGGTTTTGCGGCGGAGAGATGAAATACAGAATTTATTAGGGTTTACTCAGACTTCTCTTTTACATTTCTTTCCTTTTGTTTTTGCTTTTATTTTGCTGACACCGTGCTGGGAGCCTGGGGTTGAACACTAAACAAGCAGGCTTCAATTAATTAATTAATTCAAGCTCATTCCTTCGATATTTACACATATGCCATTTAAATTTGCTTTTTGTTAAAAAAAAAAAAATGTTATTAATGCACAAGACTTTACATACATATACACACACACACATATATATATATATACTTATTTAAATAATTTATATATAATCACGTATTCATGTCGTATCGTATCTTAAGATTTTTTGAAATTTGTGTCGCCGTGTCCGTATCGTATCGTACCCGTACCCGTAGCTATTGCAAAAATATATAAATTGATTTGGAGTTTTTTGAACAAAATTTGATTTAAGTTTAAAATAAAATAAAATGAGAGAAGAAAATACAAATAGAAAAAAGAAAGAGAGGGAAAATAAAATTAATGTAATAAAAGAAAAATAGAGATGAGAAATCATGCGTAATAATCCACTACACTTGGTTTCATGAACCATATTCTTATAATTCTGTTACCTCATCAAATCAAAACAGATCAAGTGCCAGGCACTATAACAACTTTTGGTATATGAACACTCAATTCACATAATAATTATTCATATGTTACACCAAAATCATGGTCAATCTAAAATATGATTTCTCTAAGCCTCTCTTCAACTATATATGGTATAGATGATTAATATAGAGAGCTTCAAGCAAAGGAAATTTGGCTCGAGCCAGGAGTTTGAGTTCATGTAGCTCAAGTCGAGTCGAGTGTGCTTTGAGGTGGCCCGGCTCAAGGTGCACCCTGATCTGGGGTGTGCTTACCAGCAAACAATGATTTGATTGTAAAATTTATTAATGATTTTCTGGTGGAAAGAGTCAAAACAATGTTTTGAGGATACAAAACACAATTTCTTTTTTTATTAAACTAAACCACCAACCATTTTCATTGCGATGGAAAACTTGACGAAGGATTATATTTGACAAAAAAGTTGAGGCCTAAGGACCCTATCTAACAAGGTCAATAAGTGGGGGATTAAATTGGAAAGTGTGTACAAGTAGGATACGCAAAATGAAATCATTCCATCTTAAGAATAACGAACAAAAATGTGACGCCTTTCCTTTCTTGATAAATTTTACGAGTCTTAGTACCTTATAGTTCATATTTATATTAATCTGAATTATAAGAAGTAATAGCATATGCAATGAGCGCAAAACTGTACATATAACCAATAGACAAGAAGTTCAACTAAACGAAAGCAAAGTCATTTTAAAGAAGAATATATTAATCCAGTGACAACATATCAATGGCACTCCAGTACAATAGGTTACAAATTGACGCCTCTCAAGTCGCAAGAATGAAAATTCCATCACTATGTAGCCACAGGCAACAACTGGATAACTGGATAATTATTGTGGCATAATGAAAGAATTACATAAAATGTATTGTAATTAAGTAACAATCAGAGTCATTCTCAAAAAAAAGAAATAATCAGAGCCTAAACTATGAGGCTGTTTTAGCTACTAAAGGAAGTGATTTGAGAAGTTGTAATGAAGGGCGTCGCAAAGTGTGGTTGAGAAGAATCATTAGTGTTAAAAGGGTTAGAGCTCCAGCCTGATGCGCAGTGCCCAGTGACACCGGAACGTATGAGAGAAGAGTTGATATACCCAAAGTAACCTGCACAGAAGCAAAGAAGAGAATAACAGTGGATATTATTTAGTTACACCCCAACACTGAAAATATAAATAAATGAATGAAAGGAAGAAAAAGATGCAAAATGATTTATTTAGACTCAGTTCGGGTGGGATAAGAAGGGCTTCAGAACTAAAATACTCGAGTTAAACTTGTTTTATTAATTAACTTTTCGAGTTAACTTAGGACTCCTTAAGATCTATATATACGTTGACGTACTAAGGAGTTTATAAAATCTTAATATCTTTGAGTTTATAAGCTCCTCCGCTAATACTTTCACCAAACACCAGACATCTTATGAGTTTTCAAGAAGTTAATAAAGCTTCGCAAACGCATGTTAAATAAAGCTTGGATCTTACATCATCTCAAAATTATGGACTGTATCCGTATCTTTATCCAGTGTAAAGTAAACACCAGAATTATATACCTAACCACAATCTATTGGAAGCTCATCTATTCATGACTCATCTAGGCTAATCCCAATGACAAACCAAAATCAAACTAAGAGGGTGTTTGGCTAAGCTTATTTTAAAGAGTTTACCAGATCTTTTGAGCTTATAAGTTCTCTATCTTAGAAGATCTTACACTATAGTTTGGGGTCTCCTAGCTTAGTTTTTAGGAGCTCCTCACAACTTCTATTTTTAAGAGCTTATAAGTTATTTTACCAAAAACGCTGTCAAACGCTTTGTAAGATCTTTATAAGGAGCTTATAATCTCGGCCAAACACCCTTCAAGATCATTATACTACTATATAAGGCAAGACAAGGAAGTGGATCTGAGTACCTGAAGAGCTGCCATACCCAAAGTGCTTCCAATTAAAGACCGTATTGCAGGATGTACATCAACTTTTCTACTTGACCACCACAGCCCACCAATAGAAAATAACGTTGCAGTAGCGAGTATCCGATGGTCAAGCTGATATACAAAAGTGAAGAAAACATCAGCAACATAATATCCGTAACTCATTGAATTTGCATTTAAAAAGTAGAGTTCCAAGATGAAATGCCGCACAAGGATGTAAAAATAAATGATCAACGTCTCAAATATTTAACGAGTGGAAGATGATGATGCGTGTACTAATTATACTTTCTCATAGCATGTTAGCCAGGAGAGTTTCGATTCCCCAGCAGATATAGCAACGGCAGTACGGCACTACCATAGTGTTTTTCCAAGTACCAGACCACCACATTAATAAAATATAAGATTCACCATCTTCATGTATTAAAATGTTTTATAAGGTCTTTTTCCTTGCAAGAGTTGTTCAAAATCACGTTTTATTAATTATTTACTGATTGCAGTGTAGTCGAATTTCATTAACGAGGCCATGAAGTCGGTTGATCTAAACCAATATTTTTGAACTAAGCCATGGCTTAAAGCATTCATCAAGCTGTATTATCAGTCATTGTTTAAACGTGTTTGAACCGTGATGCTAATTTTATCACAAATATAGTTCCATATCATATGAGCTCGTTTCTTGAACACTAGATGCGAAAACAGAAAACAACTAATATATGAAAGAAAGTAAATCTTATTTACCACATTTAGAATACTTTCACTGATTATGCAATATAATAGTTAACCGAGAAAAGTTGTATAATTAGGATTAATGTCACGATGTTTTAAAACTTAATACAAGGTCAAAAAGAGTACAACTGTGAAATAAACCGCTGAGTCAAATGATTTAACTGTTGAGCTGCTGAATGAATTTTCCATTTTTCTTGATCTTTACTCTTTAGAGCTTATTCTCAACCCAAAATAAATGCTGCCGGGCAAATCTGTTCGACCAAAATAAAGTCTTTTTATCTGAAAGGTTTATGGTTCTTCTATCTAGCAGAAAATATTTTTAAGAGTACATATTTGAAATCTTGAGAATTCAAGGTTTCTCGAATCCGTTGGGGCTTGGATCTAAGTTCCTCAATAAATTGAATCCCTTCTAAATTTTCACGTCAAATTTGAGTGAGTAGCATTCTAGCAATACCAGGCATGAATTGCCAAGACATAGGTAGTGTTGAAATGTTTTACCAGCAAAAGGAAAAGTGATAATCTATCTACCCACTGAAGAAACATAAAGTATCTCAACCCGAGAAAAATATTAAGTAGCTAAGTGCTCATCACTTTAGCTTTTTATATACCTTCTGATCACTACACTACAACTAGGGGTTTAATTTTTCTTATTTACTACTGATCATCACACTAAATTGTTTAATTTTTCTTATTTATCTATTCACACATTCCATTCCTCAATAATCATTTCTAATATTCATGAAGAATAATTACCTGCACGGTAGCTGTATTTTCAAAGAAATTGCGCATTAGAGGCTTCAGGCTTAATACATCCTCCGGAATCCACGCATCACCCATCTTCGGAAAAGTATTAAAGGCACGTCCCTGAAAATATCAAACACAGCTGATATGAAATCATATCAGAGAGGACATCTATAAAGAGTGTAAAAAGGAAAGTCTAGTCACATACAGCATCATTTCCAGCAACAAATGCTCCTGAGACGGCAGTGATCCCAACAAGAACAGTTACAGGCAGAGCAATACGTTTGACTTTTGCTGCCCCTTGAACCCAGGCTACAGACTCCGCAGGAGGTTCAGGCATAACAACAGAAAGGGCCGTCCAAAACAGCCCAGAGTAAATAACAAATGCTGAAGTTAAATGAGCTGCGAGGCGATACGGGCTTACCCTTGGTTCAACATACTCGGATATTGGGTCCTGAAAGAGGGAGTTTATTACATTATTAAAGAGCTCTATCTAAGAGGGTGTTTGACTGAGCTTGTAAGCTCTTGAAAACAACTTATAAGCTATTTGAGAGCTTATAAGCTATTTGAAAACTTATAAGCTCTTATAATGTGTTTGGTAATTTTTTTGATAAAACAATTTACAAGCTCTCAAAATTATATTGAAAAAACAACAGTCAAAATTTATAAACTCCTAAAAGATAATTCAGGAAACTCCAATTTATTTTTAACAGCTTATAAGATAAAGAGCTTATAAGCTCCAAAAACATCTTACAAGAGCTTATAAGCACTTTAAAATAAGCTTAGCCAAACGCCCCCTAAGTTAACGATATTAATTTTGTAATGCTTGTTAGCTGTTACCTCTAAACCACTCTTAACCATCCACCACCCAATTAGTCCCTGTCCAGCACCAAGAGCAAATAGTCCAGAGAGCCTGAATCCCAACCGGGGTGTAATATACCCTTTCCGAAGAAAGTATGAGAAGGGTAGTGCAAACATTATACCCAGTGCCCTTCCCCACATACGGTGAGCATACTCCATCCAAAATATAAACTTAAAATCAGCAAGATTCATCCCCTTATTTACTCTGCAATGATCAAGAATGGATTAAACTCACCAAATGCGTAATTTTAACAATTACCATCACAGAGTTGGTCAATATAAGGAAAGGAAACTACACAGACAAATATCTAGTAGCAACTTTATACCGTCAATATAGAAAATGCCATGCATAAGCATTAGCAGTTTATGAATTTTCTTGCACAATTAATTTGCATAATTCATTAAGCAAATTATGTAGCTCTCTGATTATGCAATCTCAAATTGCTGGAAAAGGTAAATTAGTAGAGAACAAAAACAAAGCACACGTAGTGACACTTGAACTAACCGCTTGTATTCGGGGGATTGCTTGTACTTTTCAAATTCATGCAACCATTCTTCATCGGAGAGAGGAGGAAGACCACCAGTGAATTTCCAGTCAGTCATTGAAAGGCCAGATCTTGTCAATCGTGTGACACCACCGAGCACCACCATACTAAAGACCCATGCCGCAGATGCAAAAAGCCAAATACCAACTGCTTTCTGAGCATGGGGCCCAGCAGTTACAAGAAGCTTCAATCCTTCTGCATTTTTTGCAGATATGGATGCCGTCGTGGAGAAATTCCTGAATGATGGCTTATACAAGTTCTGAAAATAGAACGACAATCATATTTTAACAATTTAAGTGTCTTATAAAACACTAATGCACAAGCAAATCCCACAAACGTTTGGAAAAATTAGAATAGATGCTCTACCAGAGTTAAAGAAAAAGTTAAAGTGAGGCTGCAAGAAAAACGTTGACTATGGATGATTGCAAAGTCTTGCTCAGGTTACCCAAACATAAGTTATCAGATACTCATTTGCATGAATTGGTACTGTATGATTGACTGTGGCTATGTATTAAAAATGAGATGGCTGACATAACTCAAGACAAGAAGTCACATTTCTAGCTTCTTTATGAAAACCTAGGGGTGCACATAAACCCACTCTAACGGATCCGAAACGTCTAAGTAGCATCGGTTTCAACTTTCAAGATTATTTGTAATGGCAGATTGTTTATTTTACAGTCCACAAAAGCCGGGTCGGGTGGCGGGTTCAATAATAAAACCCGTTTTACACCCGACCCGCCCATTGCATGGACATAAACTTCCATCTCTATTATACAATACACATGTTTTTCTTCTTTCCTCTCCACTTGCCACTTCCAATCAGCACTAATTTTACTTGCGTTTTTACTAAATTTATATTTACTCATACACAAGCATGACTTGCTATATGTGGTTTCAATTGTCTTGTTTGATTTGTATATATGTTGATGGAATACCAACCATACAAAAGATTAATTCTGTTAATATTTTTTCAATATAAAAATGGAATATTGTAATTAGGTACACTCAAGATTTTCATTTGCTTCAAGCAAAGGAAACAATGAGAAGATGAAACTTAGAGGAACTTCTTTTAATCATCTCATAGACCCACCAATGCGACTGACAAAAAGTTAAAGCCGACCGAATCAAACCACTCAGTTTGGAGATGAAACTTAGAGGAACTTCTTTTAATCCATTGAAGATGAAACTTAGAGGAACTTCTTTTAATCATCTCATAGACCCACCAATGCGACTGACAAAAAGTTAAAGCCGACCGAATCAAACCACTCAGTTTGGAAGGATATTCAGACCACCACATAATGTCATGTGTAACTCACCTATATCAGGTTGTGTGGAATTTTGACTAAAACGTCCAAAGCCGAATGTGTACACAACTATACTAGATTCTCCATCTGTTTAAATTATATTTTTCTTCTCATATCAGATCATTTTATTCTCCAGCCATGGATTCCCAAAGGGACATATTTTGACAAGAAACAAAAAGCTCATCATTTAAATTATAGCACACTTTCTCTTTCATTAAATTATAAGCATTTAATATTGTTATTCCTTAAGATTGTTTTCGGATTTAAATATTTTAGTTAACATATTCCTCATACTTAAGAAATCAGTGGATGGGTATTAATTGTGTAATTGTGAACTTCTCTCCTTCCAAAAAGTGAATATAATATGTCCCACCAATACATTTCTCAATTCAAAGTTATACCAAAAGAAAAACTAAAAGATTTTTTTAAAAAAAAAAACTTAATTTCATTCTTTCAAAACATAAAATTTAGGTTTTCAAATCCTATAAGACGAAAGGACAAACTTTGGTTGGGGCCTTCATCGGCCTTGGAGTTCTTATTGCCTAATCTTTTTCTTTTCATCACACTTTTACTTATTATTGAAAGAGTTACATGTTTTCATGGATTAACAAATATTAAACAGATACATAATTAATTATATCCAGCAAACTAAAAAGTTCAAATTTAACCCATGGACTTGTAACAGAGAGTAGATTTTCAGGTTACTGGTCCTAAATATTCACACAAAATGAATATATAGTATAACAAACAGAGGCAATTAATAAATAGACAAAGAAAGAAATGAATGAAATACACCTTACTGTACTTGTTTGGAAGAAGCAACGATCTTAAGCCACATCCAATGGAGTTAGAGGTGGTTTTAGCAGAAGCAGAAGGAATAATAAATAATAATCTGGGAAATGAAGAAGAGTACAATCTGGTTGATTGGGAGAATCCACAACAAGGATTTGAAAAGGTTTTCCATTCCGAGGACAATTTTTGGGTTAGGGATTTGGTTTTCCTCACAAGTGAAATCAATCTGTTTTCAATCATGTTGATGGTGGAATGGACAAAAAATCTTCTTCCTTTTCTTTGTTTTTGTCCCAAGCAAATGGGGGTTTATGAAATGAAGGTTTTGGGGTTTTAAGAATTGAAAGAGTGCAGAAACAATAATAAAAAGGAAAGGGTGAAAAGAGAGGAACGTGGATGGAGATGGAGGGTTTATGCAAATATTAATTAATGCTTTAGAAATTAGAATATGTTCATTTTTTGGATTAGCTCTTTATTTAAATTTGTTTTAGTTATCAAATCAATTACCAAAAACTAATGGAAAAGAAAAGAAGTTGAATTGTAAAGAAAAAGCCTTTAAACTTCTTTTATAAACTTATTATGATTATAATTAACAATCACTTTTCTTAAAACCTGTAAATAAATATTGTTGAGTAGAAAAAATACAAGATATCAACAAATCTATATAGAGAAGTCGACCATCATTCAAAAATTTAATGTTTATTGTTTTATATTTTTGTTAAGAATTGGTTGAAACTATATAGGGAAAATTTTTTTTTTAGTCCTTTAATTTGTCCTCTTTTGATATTTGGTCCTCTATATCGGACACATGGATAATTAGTCCCCTATCTTGCGACTCAGTTGCAAACTCAGTCCTTGACATTGAAAAAATTCAAATTTCACCGGAAACTCGTTTGACCCCTGAGTTAACTCACCGGGTTAGTTTTTTTATTGGAGGGAAAGTCTTTTCAACTCATTTAAAGCATTCTTTTGCTTCCCACCAAACCAAAACTACCCCCTCCATTAAATATCTGCAGATTCTTCTTCAATTGAACAAAATTCATTTGCTCCCCAAAGCAATAGAAGAGAAAATGGCAGGCATGTCTACCTCGTCAAATTCTTTCGCAAATCAGCTACAAGGAGATGGAGGCCCCACCTGCCATTGCGGATTGAGGCCTTATTTGAAGACCTCCTGGACCGATGCTAATCCAGGGAGGAGGTTTTACTCATGCCCTAATTACCAGGTATTATGTGTGTAATTATTTGAAGAATTTTATTTTCACAAAATTTTAACCTAAATTATTTTGTTGTTGTAGAGAAATGGGTGCAACTATTTCGTATGGGAGGATCCCCCTATGTGCTCTAGGTCAATGATGATCTTACCTGGTATGAGGCGCACCAAGGTTCAAATGGAGAAAGAGATTGCAGATTTGAAGAGGGCCAAAAAACTGATGGAATTTCTCCTTTTTGTGTCTTGGTGTATCTTCCTATCATTTTGGTCTTCTTAGATGTGTGTTAAAGAAACACAGTTAGGAGCCTCATTTTTTGCCTAGTTGTGGCTCTTTCGGCTAGTTATTTTGCTAATTGTAGTGGATGATGTAATGGATGGAATTAATGCTTTGATATTAATATATTAAATATTATTATAAATGAAGATGTTTTTCAATGCCAAATTCCTGATCATTGTTAGTTGTGTGCGTGTGTTAAGATCATTAAAAGAGTAATTAGAGTCCCTTGTATAAAGAACATCAATACTTAACCAAAATCATCAAATTTCCAAACATCCAGCCCACTTAATTTATATCAGTTTGCAAAGCTCAATATCCAAATATATCTAATAGCAATACAATCCAAATTCATCAACATCCACAAAAGACATGGTTCAAAAGACATCCAAAAAGGACATAAGTGCTCTGTTTGAGTTTAGCACTACAAACAAAAAGATAACACCTATTAGACTAATAATTAATTTTTCTTCTTGTTAATTTGGTCATTTGCATCAGACACAACAGCTGCCAAATTGGACAAGTGCACAAACTTTTTCCCATCCTTCTTTACAACTGGAAAGGATGTTGGTGTAGGATCTTTTGGTGGGAAGACTTGTATGCCAGTAAAGGGTGTTGATGCTCTAATATTCGGCCTTTGTTGCACCACTGGAAAATGGCTTTGCTGAAACTGTTGAAACATTGTAGGTCCTTCCTTTAAGATTGGGGCCTTCGCTTTTGATGCAATTGTTTGATCATTTTTCAGAATTTGATCAACTACTTGGCTTGCATTAGCTGATTGACTTAGATCAAGAACTGGACTTGGATCAACTACTTGACCTATAACATATTTTGACTGGAATTAATGAATGAAAATGTATTTAATGTATATTAATGATGGAGTGTAATTAATATATCTTACTAGAAACAACTTCCATGGGTGGAACTAAATGCGGTGCAATGTTGATTGCGGATGGCTTCTTCTTTGAAATTCTTCCCTGTGTCATACAAAAATCCATAAATTAGTTAATGGAATAAATTGACATATATTTTGAATAACTACAAATCCATTTTTGTCTTACTCTTGTTTTTGGTCCAGTGTTTTTGTTCTTTGAAATTCTTCCCTATGGTATAAAGTAGAAAATGAAATTAGTTAACAGATTATAGGTGGAAGTGTATAATCACACTTAAAACTCATTTACTTACTCTTCCTGTTGGTACCATGTTGCTTGTTGATGGCAATTGATCACTTTTATTCCTCTTCCTAACCTGTGTCATAATCACATAAGTTAGCATCTATATAAAAAAAAAGTATTAAAATATAAATGCTAAATTATTTTGAATTATATTACCTTCAACTTCTCTGATGCATTGGTAGTACCAGTTGGATCTCCAAAGATTTCTCCAATTGTTATCTCCTCCTCCATCAAGACTTGACTGAAAATATCAACTAAAGTTGGATTTGCTGAATCTGCATGTTCTTCATTCAGTGGAGGGCAACTTTTCTGATTGTGGCCTGGATTACCACATTTTTTGCATTTCACTGTCATTTGCTGCCTCTTCAATTTGAAAGAACATTTTTTGGACTTCCCCATGGGTTGGCCTCTGCATCTCTTCTTCTTCTTTTGTGCAGGTTCATCAGGTTCCCTTCTTCTTACTACTGGTGGCCTGCCTGCTTGTCTTCCATGGTTTGGTGGCAGTGGAGGAATGAAGTCAATGTGTTCCCATTCATCCCTCCCATTTACAGGCATAATTACAGGTTCGTATGCCTTGTGATATGTCTCCACATAGTAACATTTTTCCACAAAATCCTCAACATGCCACATCTGAAAGTTAATGGCACTTATGGCATGTATGCAAGGAATCCCTGTCAACTGCCACCTCCTACACCCACAAGTCCTCTTTTCTAAATCTACACTGAATTGAGTCCCACCACTACATGATATTTGGAAGTGCATATCATCAGCCTTGATGGGAATACATCCAGACACCTTTTCAGCAATCTTTTGAATCAATTTGTTGATTTTAGGACACAACTCCCCCCTCCATTTAAGTTTTGCCCTATCCCTATTGATTTGCATTCTTTTCATTAAGTACTCCATTATCCATTCTAACATAGACAAAATGGGCTTGCCCCTAGCATCAAGTATGCCACTGTTGAAACATTCACAACCATTGTTTAACAATATATCACACTTAGGCAAGCAATTGAAATGTGACTTACTCCACTGCTCTGGAGGCTTATCACTCAACCATGCTGTCAATTTTGGTTCTAAGTCATCAATTTGTTTCATTCTTCTATTAAATTCATTAGGTGTAGTTGCCAGTGCTGCATTCCACAATGCACTCTTAAAAGCTTGGCCTCTAAACCCAGCACCTTTCATGTTTGAGTGCAAATGCCTGACACAAAACCTATGCTCACTGTTGGGGAACACTTCATTACATGCTTGAATAAGTCCCTTTTGTTTGTCAGACATAAGGGTGTACTCACTATCTCTCTCAATTCCTAAATCTAGTTTGACCAAAGTTAAGAACCACTCCCAAGTGTTATAGGATTCCTTGTTGACAACAGCATATGCTATAGGGTATATGTTGTTGTTTGGATCAATCCCTACTGCTGCTAGCAGAATCCCCGCATGTGGACCTTTAAGGTGGCAACCATCTATCCCAATTAATGGCCTGCACCCAGCTAAAAACCCTTGTTTCAGAGCTTGTAGACACACATAAAACCTATCAAATAAATTTTCCCCGGTTGATTGGTCAGTGCCTATGATTACTGTAGAACCAGGATTGGTTCTTCTTATTTCATGTGCATAATCCCACAAAAGAGCAAATTGCTCATTAGGATCACCCTCAAGTTTTCTGATTGATTTCTGTTTTGCTCTATAAGCCTGATCATGAGTAATGTGTACCCTAGTTTCCTCAATTGCATCCTGCCTAAATCCTTTAATATTCCTTTTTGGATCAGATTTAAATTTTTGAACAAATCTTTCAGACAACCACTCAGCACTAACGTTTTTCACATGATAAGACTCCCCACATGTGTGTTTAGAGAAATACTCCCTTATGATAAAACTGGATTCATCTTTAATTTTAATAGCATGTACCCTCCATTGACATCCTTTAGACACACATTTACCATGCACTCTTTTCAAATCGTTTTTTGTCACTTTTATGCTTCTCCTTGTTTGAATGGCATGTGAATGAATGGCTTTCCTGAATTCAGTTTTAGTGCTGAAAATTGTCCCTAATTCAAAAACTGGATCTAACATTTGAAGTGGATTAAAGTTAGGGAAGCTTGTCCCTATTTCATCATCAGACTCTTTGTTACTATTGAATCCATCTTCATTCCCCAAGATATCTTCATCCCCAGATGAATTATAATCTCCCACACCACCTACATTATCCACACCAATTACATTACCCACACCACTTATATTACCCACACCAATTACATTACCCACATAACTTATATTACCCACACCACCTTCTTTACCCACCCCAATTTCATTACCCACACCTTGTTTACAAACCCCAGTTTTATTACCCACACCACCTTCATTACCTACACCACATGTATTATCATTAGCACCTAAATTAACTGTATCAATCTCATCAGCCTCAATTTCATAACCCTCAGCTATGCTATCCATGCTATAATCACTCCCTTCAGAACTAGGTGAGTCTTCCATTGGCTCTTTACCCTTGCTCTTACACTTTTCTTTAGACTGAACTTGCCCCTCAAACCCTTCCTCACCACCCTGACTACCCATAGACCCATTGTCACTACCCCTATCTTCATCTTCACCATCCTCACTACCCACATACCCTTCTTCAACACCCTCACTGCCCCCATCTTCTTCTTCACCATCCTCATGACCCACATGATCAATGTACAATTTAACTTCCCTAAGGTTCTTCTCTATGTGATCACTTAATATCTTACCCAATTCTTTATCATTACAAATTAACTTAAACTCATTATTTAACATAACATAGTATTTTTTAAACCCTTTAATCCCAAAGATTAAACTCAATTTATCTAACCCAGACATAACAACAAAATCTACATCAATGTAGTCAAACTTATACAAAGTACCCCCCAGATATTTTGCAATAGGGACATTCTGGAATTTCCCCCCATAATAAACACATAAAGTAAGAAAATTGTTGTTTCCATCTGCAAGACCAAAAAAAAAAAAAACAAGTCAAACCCATATAAATAAATGAAAAATGTCAAAACCCTAAAAAGGACCCTACATGAAAGGACAACATACATACATGAATTTGCAATACAGAGGCATAAAGATTCCATACCAATAAAAAAATTGACAAAAAATGACAAAAATTAACGGAAAGTTTTTTAAACATGTGAAAAACTGAAAGAGGGACCACCCCAAGGCCCCAACAAATTCTTGTCTCCACATTCAAAGTTCTATACAAACAAGAAGGAATAAAAAACAAAACAAACCAGTAAAATACATAAAGAAACTCACTTTTTTCTTAAAAAATCAACTTTATTTATAAATTGAACAGTAGAAAGTACCATATTCAGGGGGGGGCAACCCATTATTTGCTGGATCTCTCATTAACGGCATCTTACTCAGACTCACTTTCTTCTTAGTTTCACGATTGAATCGAACAATGGTGGAAGCAAGATTTGGGGATTTTAGGGTTAGCGTAAGGATTTTTGCTTGTTTGAATTTGAATCGCCCAACACTTAGGTTTTCTGTTGATTTTTAAAACACGTGAGGCTGCCCAGAACTTGCAGGGGTCAAATGCCACATATAATGCCACCTCCCGTACAAATGCCACTTGGAATGCCACGTAATTTGGGCGGAAAAATTTCCCTCCCAATTCTCTCTCCGGTCAAAGTCATCGGCACGTGAATGTCACGTGATTGCTCTCCGGTGAGTCACACGAGTTTCCGGTGAAATTTGAATTTTTTCAATGTCGAGGACTGAGTTTGCAACTGAGTCGCAAGATAGGGGACTAATTATCCATGTGTCCGATATAGAGGACCAAATATCAAAAGAGGACAAGTTAAAGGACTAAAAAAAAAATTTTCCCAAACTATATATATAATATGGGCTTTTTGTATATACCACCCTTGAGGTATTTAGCATTGACAAGCAACCCCCTGAGGTATTAAACTCTAGTAAAGAACCCCTTCATTCAGTTTGACTATAGTCAACTGTTAAGTTGATGGGCAAAGTTGTGATTACAAAATCCAGAAAAAAGAAAAAGGAAAAAGAATATCAAAAAAGTTGTAATTACAAATCAATCTTCATCTTCTCGGCTGAAAGGTTGGGCCTGCATAAAGTTAGTGGACAAAATTTTGTAGTTTTATTTTAAATTCCAAGAAGACCCATAGCATATTTTATGAGATCGGTTGGAAATTTCTTTTTTTTTAAGATATACAATGCTTGCTCTCAATGAAAAAATATGAAGATTTTTTTTTTTGATGGAAGATTTAATTTGATTTGTACAAAAAGTACATTCGAATCTTTGAACTTCTTATTTTCCTATTAACTATTCGATATATTTAAGGGTGCACTATGGTCTCCAGAAACCATCTCCATTGCTTTTTCTCTTGCTCTATACAGTTTCCAAGGATTGACTGACACACCGTGTCTTTTTTTCAAGTTCATGGCAATAGTGTTCACATCAGTGAACGGATTAGACTCAAACTCATCTTTCCTTTTCTCTGCTATCCATTTCGCTGATGCTTCTTTGGATCCTTTGCCAAAGGGGTCACAAGTGTGATCAGGATTATAAGTTTTGATCTGAAATGTAGCTTGATCTGCCCCAGTTAAAGATGCATGGATCCTCCATGTACAACCTTCTCTTTTACACTTAAGTGTTACTCTATGTTTTTCATTTTTCACCCTTTCCAAAGGAAAATCCTCTTGTATGGCAAAGTCCTTCATAACTCTTCTGAAATGGTAGACATCATCAAATGTCACACCAACATCTAATTCACTAATACTCTCATCTTTTTGTTGGAAGTAGTTTCTCATTATCTCATCACTTAACGCTCCTAGAGCGTCTTTATTAGTCTTGTCCAAATCACTGAGACTTTTAAAATTATCATTGTCAGAAGGGGAATACTCAGACAAGTCATCTTCACTGTCACCATCATTTGCATCTGCAACATAGTTTGTATCTAAACCATCATCTGGGATATTATAATTATCTCTCCAATTCAGCTCTTCAAGTGTTTCAGGTAAAAGCATTCATGGTCCACGGGCGGACTAGAGCACTGCGAACAGGCCCTCTGTCTTCATGGAAAGCCTCAAAAGCATTCATATCTTGTTTTGTTAATGAAACATTAAAGTCAACCACTTTATCTCCATGCAAAGTCTCAACTTCTGGTGGAAGTGAAGCATTTGAAATAGGTTCTTGATGAACATCTTTCAATTGAGTTGATTGAGAAGTAAGAATGGGCATTTCCATTTGAAATTTTAATTTAATTACTTCGTGTCCTGTATTCGTGTACATACCCACAACTATCCTTAACTCCTCGTCCTTTACAATGGGATTATCCCCTGCAACTTTGGTATCACTCCAGCAAATAAATAAGGCTTGACATTTATCATAGAAAATATTTCAGCAAGTAATTTTTCAACTGAAAGTCCAATTATTTCCACGTCATCGATGAAAAACTCTGATGTTTTGTAATGGATTAAAAAAGTCACCTTCATTCTGCAAAATAGGACAATTATAGTCGTTAAATGACAGATATAAAATGAACCAAAAAAAAAATACAAAAGCATTTAACAACCCAGAATTGAATTTCTGTTAATTATTTTTCCTAATCTTATGGCCTTGTGAGGAAATCAGCATCTACACCGAGAAAGAAACAAAAATGTCTTTGTAACATGCAAGAGTTGCAAAATGCATTACAATACAACTATTATATGGTGATATAAACTATAAAGTACTAATCCTCATCCATGACTCTGAAAATTCTTTATTTATGATATTAAAAAATGAATCTAAAGAGTCTAAAATCAATCTTTGTGTGATCAACTACACTGCACCACACGTGTGTGTGTGTGTGTGTATATATATATTGAGAGAGAGATCCATATGTAAAAAACAACTTCAAAAGCCACTTGTGTCAAAATCAATGAGAGAATAAAGATCAAACTGGATATATCTATTGAACAAAAAATAATCATAGTTTTCTTATCAATTACTGTTGGATTAGAGAAAACCCCGTAGGGAACTTGTATTATTGAGTAACATATTTATAGAGTTACAAGAGAGAGAGAATACAAGAAAACCCTAAACTATAAAGATGGTAATAAGAATACTAGTCTAATTAGGAAAACAATAATAATACTAATCTAATTAGGAGAACAATAATAATATCTAACACTCCCCCGCAGTTGAAACGTGAAAGTCTTGAACATTGAGACTGAACTAAAAACCGAGAAAAGATGTTACGACAGTCCGGACATAAAGAATGATTAGTAGAGAGAATTTGACGAATACGTTTCTCAAGGTGGAACAGTTTCGTTTGGAAATCATTAAATAAGGCGGTGGTTCGATGAAGACGCTTCTCAATGTGGAGCAATTTTGTCTGAATTTCATTAAATAAGGCGGCGACTCCAAGTCCTTGTTTTTCCAAGGGTGAGCGGCGACAACATAAACAAAGATAAAGAAAAAAAAAACTATCCTAAACTAAACTAGATAAGGTGCGCCGGACGGGGATCGGCGACTTGAGACTAGCGGAAGCGAGAGATCGAGATACCATGGCTCTGATACCATGTTAGATTAGAGAAAACCCCTTAAGGAACTTGTATTATTGAGTAACATATTTATAGAGTTACAAGAGAGAGAATACAAGAAAACCCTAAACTATAAAAAAGGTAATAAGAATACTAGTCTAACTAGGAAAACAATAATAATATTAATCTAATTAGGAGAGCAATAATAATATCTAACAATTACCTATCTAATAATGACGTAGTTATATTAATTAATTTACTAATAATATTCATGCTATTTATATTATAATGTTGTCTAACATTCATGAAAATACCCGAAACAAAATTTTATGAGCCCAAAAGTTACGTGAGAAATTCCAATGAAAATCTACCAAAAAAGCTTCTCAATAAATGAACCGACAATACCTTTCAGTTTATACAGGCCCAACCTTTCAGCAGAGAAGATGAAGATTGATTTGTTAGCAATGGAGCTTTTAGATTTTTGTGAAAAAGGGTTTTCCAGTTACGCAGAGCAAAACTAAGGAAGATAAACTTTCCCGGGAAAATCTGTCGTCTCAAATCCTGCGTGATGTTTTGCATATTCTTTTTCTTTTTTCTGGATTTTGTAATGACAACTTTGCCCATCAACTTAACAGTTGACTAACAGTCAAACTAACTGAAGGGGTTCTTTACCAGAATTTAATACCTCAGGGGGTTGTTTGCCAATGCTAAATACCTCAAGGGTGGTATACACAAAAAGCCCTATATAATATAGGTAGGTTTTTGAAGTTACTCATGTCATATTTTCGATTAAACCATCATTAGCTTTTAAATTCTTGAGAAATAATCGGCTTATACTAATTCATCTTTTTCTGATTAACAAATTATTATTTAGTACGCGTGTTATAAGTTGGTTTAAGAATGATTTATATATTTTGAAATTACAACCAATTAATTGAAAGTTAAATTTGTTTTTTCTTACACGTGATAATTGTTAATTTACTTATCTAATAAAATTAAAAATTACTTATCTAATAAAATTAAAAATAGGTTAAAAGTATACACCTATAAGTAGCGCGAAAAAAAATTAAATGGTAATTCTGCCCCCTCAAGCACTCATTCTTGGATCCGTCCCTGCCTATAAGACTCCAATTATATTATAAGGACACAATTGATTGAACCCAAGAACTCCCACATAAAAATGAAAGTTGATATTACTAGGCTAACAAGTTTTCGATTAGAAATTAGAATTTAACAAAACAAAATAACTAGTAATGATTTATGGATGGAACGAGGTGGGTCTTGCATAACCCGGACCCGCCTCGGATGAAGCCGGTACATAAAAAGGTCCAATTCTACAAAATCCCAGCCCCCTGGCCCTGTTATCAACTTTAACATCACCCACCACTCCATTTATTTCAACAATCATCAAATTCCTAGTCCGAAAACACCAGGATAAGAAACCATAAGAAAATCGAAAGAGAGATTACAATCAAGCAAACAAGTCATTTAAATATTAGAAAAGAGTGAAAGCCTAACGCTGAACAAACTTACGAGGCCAGCAGTGGGTCACGACGAGTTCTCTTAGACCCATATTCTGCCCCGAAGCCAGTCAATGCCAAAACTTTAGAAACTTGACATTCAGCCTAGCTTTAAAACCCCTTTTCATTAGACCTAAATTACCCTAAACAAGGGGTGTTTGGATGGGTACCCACTCTACCTGGCTACATCACCATCTTTATTTAATTGTCACATTTTATGCTTGGGTTAAAAATATAAACTAAGACTTGATGGTGTATTCCATATCGATGTTTAAAAACAAATCAAGCTTGGAAATTTGATTTCAACTGGAACTTCGCGATAAGTAATATCTGATAAAGTATATGCAAAAGAATCAAGGTTCTCCAACTTGACTTATGTTTTGATAGACTAAAACTTGTTTGATCTCAATTTTATTAGCAATCAAATCTGTTTACACTAAAAATAAATAAAAATGGGTTGACGAATTAAAAGACCTCAAAAGGCCCAACAACAATTAATGGGCCCAGAAATAAAAAGGTTAAGCCCATTATAACAATAACAAGGCAGACCCAAAGAAGTCAGGTCCAATGCAGGGTCAAAGAGTAGGGAACTCCCTAAGAAAAGTAACCCGCCAAGATGAAAGAATTTTGAAAGAGAAGTTAGAAGCAGTTCTCGACAGTTGAAGACGTGGGACCACGAAGCAGAGATAAAAAATGAAAAAAGGAAAGAGAAGAGGATGATCAGAATCAACAACAACTTTTTTTTCTCTTTTCCTAGGAGTAGGCGTTGGCGTAATTTGGAGTAGCTTGTAGCATAGATTAGCGATAGTTTACCAAGAATCGCTGGATCCGACTATCGGAGTTTGTACCAGTATTCAATCGTTTGTAACTTTCCCGAACTGAAGACTTTTATGGAGGTATAAATTATCTGTTTTCATATTTCAGTATTTGATAGTGATTTGTATCTTGACCTAAGTTTTTCATTCATCATTATCGTATTCAAAAGAAAGATTCTCACGTAGGTATAAGATTATCTTTTTGTCAGATTTAAGTATCTGAGAGATAATTGTTATATGGACTTGAATCTTATCTTTCATTCCATTATTGCATTCGAAGACAATAATTAACACCCAAAATAATACATACGATCGAGAGATTCTCACGTAGGTATAAGATTATCTTTTGTCAGATTTAAGTATCTGAGAGATAATATTTATCTGGACTTGAATTTTTCCTTCACTGTATTATTGTTTCATTCGAAGACGATAAATATTTTCATCAATTGCGGTCCGAATAATTATTTTAAACAACACGCCGAAGTGTTAAATTCTGAACCACCGTTTAGCGTATCGAACTCGAACGCGGGGGTTGAAAGATAATTCTAAGTGGAGAATTATCACGGGGCTCGGAACACGCAGTTGGATCCACCGTAATCTAGTTTGTTTTTTTTTTAACAAAACAAAATCAGATACAAATTTTGAAGTTCAATAATAATTTCAAATCCGGTTGAATAGTATATTAGTCGACTTGACTCAATTCGTTTACCCTAATTCTCCTAATTCTTTTGCCCAATTTTTGTCTGGCTATTTTAGATGATAAGATATAAAACTCCGAAAATGTTAGAGAACAGATGACTATCTCTATTGATTCCAAACACATAACATATGTGTTTTGCTAAATAAATTGTAGTGATAAACTTCTAAACTCCCACATTCCAAAATATATATATATATATATATATATATAATATTTCAAATCAGGTTGAATAGTATATAGGTCGACTTGACTCAATTCGTTTACCCTAATTCTCCTAATTCTTCTACGCACTTTTTATTTGGCTATTTTAAATGATAAGATATAAAACTCCGAAAATGTTAGACAACAAATGATACTATCTCTATTGATTCCAAACGCTACCATATGTGTTTTGCTAAATAAATTGTAGTGATAAACTTCTAAACTCCCACATTCCAACACACACACACACACACACACACATATATATATATATATATATATTGGATTACATAGAGATAGGGGAGTAGTGTGTAACTATGGAACACTCTCAAGGGATGTAATTCTTAAAACTGTTCCAAGTCATAGAGAAAATAAGACAAGGGAGCCAAGACTTGTCTGTATATGTCATTCTCAAATGGGATAGTATCTTGTTCCTTAGACAATGACCCACCGGGTCAGTGCATATATGGAGATTCATACTTTGGAGAAGCATGGAATTGAATGACTCTGCAAGGACATCTCGTTGGTTCTGGTCGAACTAGAAGTCCTTCGGTTTCGAAGTGTGAGGTTAATCCTTTTACCTGAGATATCACTGGAAAGGATACTACCCACTATACTTTGATATACGGCGTTCACTATAGGATAGTCATACGGCGGCGTATGTTCTGTATAGTCTGGTAGTATAGTGGAACAGGTGGAATTAGATATGGTTGTTAGGTGTGTGCCCTCAATGCCAATGAGGAATTAGATTTAAGTAGGGCACTGATTTATATTGTACGAACAATTATATAAAGGCAATGGATTTCTGTTCATGTAAAACTAAGTGGCATTAAATGTATTGAACAAACAAGTCCCTAAGATTGAGGTGAACTCACCACCACTTATTTGATAGAGTGGAGGCACTGGTGGATTAAGTGCTCGATCTTATAAATATAGTTCGCGAGCTAAGGAATCTTAATTGGACATTAAGATTCAACTCGTATTACACTTGCTTTGACAAGAAGTGCTGGTCTTATAGTGATGGATATAGTTAACGGAGTTAATGTATTCGAACACGACTCGTTGTAATCCGATCACGTGGGTTTTTACTCAGCGACAATCAATGATCGGGATTACATGTTACAATAGTATGAGTGAGCTTTAGACCTGAGAAGTCATTTACATTTTGCTCGTACCATTGAATAAATTATCAGAGTAGTTAGGCCCAATCACCCGTTAGTAGGGTCAACCTCGAAGTACGATTCAATTGGTGCATTCGATAATGGGAAATTGACTGCCAATAGGGGATTCACTATCTCGAAAGTAAACGAGAAGCAACCTGTACGATCATAGGTGTTGTGGGATTAAAGTCTTTGGCCAAAGCAAATATAACTAACACCTATTGGATACGAAGGGCAGTTCGGTAATTGCACATTAGTATGATTAGTACAATATCAAGTTCTATGAGTTTGACATTCCATGACTCTTACTTGATCGGATTGCGTGAGTGAAGAGCTTATACGCATACGGTGTTTGTAACTTAAAGGTTTGTGATGACATATTCATCTCGCGCTTGATTGGGTTTTAGTATAACTTCATGGGACTGGCTTGGTGATAACTATATCCTTGGAATCCTCCCAATGTCAATCAAGACGAGCCTAGAGAGTCGCGATATATGAAGATGATAAGATAAAATAATTTTTACTGGAAAAGGGTATTTCGGTAATTTCACATGGATTTGAAACTACTGATCGTTGGGGATGTGTTGATTTAATAAATATATATTTAATAGTATGAGTTAAATATATTTATTTTATTAATATTAATAGTTGAATTAATTTGGAATTAATATATACTATTAATTAAAAAATTAAGTATTTAATTAATTGTCTAATTGGATTGGGCTTGGATTAATTAATTAAATTACTCAACATTGGGCTATACATTTGATGAGCCCAATAAGCCCATCCCACTAAGCCCCGAAAGGCCGGGCCTGACTTGATAACTAAGTCACTTGGTTTATTTAATGCCTTGGTCATTATAAACTTAATCACTTTATACCCTATAACTTGGAGTTAGGTTTTCTTAGAGAAAAGCAGTAAAGATAAAAAACCCCTCTCCCTCTCATAAGCCCTAGTCGTTCGCCCCGTTGCTAGGAGAGGAGGATGGAGCTTTTGACGATCATCATCTTCGCTTGACAATCTAGAGGTAGGAACTCATGGGTTGCTACTCTCATGAACATGATTACAAACACGCTTCAAGATCCATCATTCGGCAATTAAAGCAATCATCAAAGAGAACTATCTGGTTGCTAATATTAAACCCGACTATATTGTGATCGATGAAGTAGTAATTTAAGTAATTTCAAATTCAATCAAAATATATATTTCTTTAACACATATGTGGTTGCAGGACTAGCTACAATATCTGTTTATGTGATTTTGAGTCCGCCAAGAAAGTAGGACATGACTTGTCGACAGTGAATTAGCACTATGCAGAAAAAAACCATCGTGAAACTCAACACGGAATCTGATTAGGATAAAAGGGTGAAAACATTGAAGTGGAGGTTGACTTTGAAGTGATCCTCAACCTTATTCAAAAGGAAGGTTCTGAAAGTCGCCCATTAGGCTTGCTTATTGAGGATTGCCTACATCTCATTGGTAATGCTTTGGGCGTGCAAAATCCAACATATTAAGAGGAAAGACAATGTATGTTGCAATGCTTTGACCAAACCCTGACAATATATGCAACAAGGAATTCGATTCTGGGATCATCCCTAGCTTGTTTAACAAACTTGCTTATAGACGCACACTTTTGGTAGAAACATTTGTTTTTTCACTTTACCTCCTAACCTTTGCAAAATTAACATTTTTTTTATATTTTGACATATACATGTCAAACATGTGCCATTTTAAAGGGCAAATTTGTCATGTTGTCTTAACAATTTAATTTAGTAAAATAATATAAATATATATATACATATATTTATATATATTTGTAAAGGATTTTTTTTCTGCATATATATATATATATTATATATAGATATATACACATATGCGTGTGTGTGTGTGATTTTGTGTGTGTATGTGTATATATATGTGTGTGTGTGTGATTTTGTGTGTGTATGTGTATATATATGTGTGTGTGTGTGTGTGCATTTCGTTGTGTGTGTATGTGTGAGATTTGGAAGAAAATTCGTGGAGGAAAAATATAGGTAGAGAAATTTGGAGAAGATGAAGTTTGGAAAAAACAAAAATGAGGTTTGGAAGAAACAAAATGAAGGTTGGAAGAAGCAAAATCAAGCTTGGAACAAGAAAAAAAGGGGAAAAGAGTAATTACTCAAAATTCATCACATAAAACTACAGATTTGTCCGTAAAAATGGCACATGCATGGCATGTGACAAGATTCCGCCGGAATATATGAACATATAAAAAAAATGCCAATTTTGTAAAGGTTAGGAGGTGGTGAAGTGAAAAAAAAAATTCTAAAAAAAAGTGTGAAATGGTCAAAGTTCAGATTGTTTAATGTTTTTATCCAAAAAAAAAAAAAAAGATGTTAGTTCTTTCTGGTAGATATTTGGAAGCTTGGGGTGGGTTGTGTGCGGAGCAGGTTAGGGACGAAATGTCGGTGGATGGGTGGGAAGGCAAAAAAAATAATAAAAAAAAAAGCAAAAAGGGCAAAAAAGAGACGGAAAAATAGTGAATTAAACATAACAATGACTTTACCCTTAAATTTTTGAATACCCCCACTTATGTGGCTACCTTCCGGACAATTTTTTTGCAGAAAATTGGTCGAAATGACTAATACGAACCAAAATTGCACGTTAAGGACTCCAAAGACCCAACTTAAACTTGGAAAACAAAAATGTTTTTAAGTGTAAATTTAGGGACCAAAGAATATGTGATTATTTGACGTCCAAGTTAAGATACTACAAATAAATTAACAAATCTTAATTTTTTAGAGAAAAACAGGAAATACATGAGTTTTTGATGTTAGGAAATATCTATTATAACATTTCTTTGAGATATACTGTAGAAGGCGCCTAACAAATATATCTTTGAAGAAAAAATATTAACATGAGGATCTCTAATCAGGGCGCCAGAGCCTATGACTTCTTGAAAATCACTCATGGGTTTAGTATCACCGTTCCCAAACACACTTATATTGGTGCTGATTGGGGCAAATGCACTCCTCTGAATTTTACCTTTCACTACTAATTTAATCCAAATCAAAAAAGAGATAATGCCCCTAAAAATTTAAATATGTAACACTTTACTACAAATCACTTAATATTCGTAGTTGGAATCTCTGCTAGTATTTTGTGCATTTGTCATTTGTTACCTCCCACACTAATTAGCTACGCGTTACAATGTAAACTAGCGATACAAGCGATCGAGTTAGAACTCGAATTCTTATAATGGTGTCCATGTATTCTCGTAAAACATGAATTTCAAAGGCAACTATTAATAATTTCCAAGATAAATATATCGGACAAAGATGATTTTTGATGCGAAGATAAGTAATAACTTCATTGACCATACAAATCGACAGTAGCTGACATGTATAGAGATTTTGGTAAAGATTTATATGGATATTAATTTTGAGGGAGTCTATTGTTAAAAGACTAAGAAGGGGTGAAGTGTACTTTGCTCTTAAATGATCTATTATCAAATTAACTTTTTCTTGGAAAGTTGAATTAGATTTAATGGCTCAATATTAGGTAACTTCAATTTAGTATTAGTTTAGGCAAAAGCCGAATGAATTTTTAAGGGCCAATCTCAAATTAATTATCGGATAACTTGATTCATTTTGCAACCTTAATCGATCTCGAACCAATTAATTGTCAAATAACTTAATTCATTTTGAAGCCTTAGTTAGTCGTCGCAAGGGATAAATAAGTCCTGAGTTTAATGCCATTTATAGTTAATTAACGTGGCTAGATATTTATTTTTTTGGAAATCTCAGGGTAAATCTCCGTTAGTCACCCAGTAGAGCAAACCTGCCCACATGCAATACCCCGCAAACCACGTATGGGGGTAAACCGCCCTAGGTTATCCATAGGCGACGAACTCGATAAGCGAAGGGGCCCTCAGTGGAGGATATAGGGGAAATACCCCCAATCCCCACACCTAGATTTCGAACCCGGGTGGGTTCTCACAGCCGAAGGCCTTATGACCGCTAGGCCACACCCCATTATTTCGTGGCTAGATATTTTGAGAAAGCAGAAACTATGTATGTGTGCCCGTAAGACCAAGTAAGGTAGTTAAGCTGTATTTGTCCAAACCCAAATGTCTATAATTTAAAATTGATAAAATTTAGTTTTTTCAACCCCCACTATAACCTCTCCTCTTGTTTTATTTAAAAAGTGGTTGTTTAACCATTAAATAGTTGTTAAGTTGGTTAATTTGGCTAATTAGATATGATATAAAGGGATCATGTGTTCGAACCCATTTAAGTAATGTTAATAGTACTCGGGAATCAATTATCATTGATTATAATAGAGAGACTTTAATACGTAGAGTAATAGATTGTTCATATATTTTGCAACAACGAGGCCTTCAAATAGTTACGAAGAAACATTACTACTTAACTATCCGAGCTATGTCATCTCAGGACAAAAATGTCATCGACGAATTCCTCATTTTTTTTCACCTATAGTTATAGTTAAAAAGGTTTAATTGGTAGCTTACTAAAATTAGGAGAGATGAAGAAAAAGTAAAATAATTTAATAATTCATGGCATTGCTTAGAAAACAAGAAAGGATATATGTATTGTCCAAGCCGTAAAAATAAAGGTAGCATGATCAACATCATCAGTTCGAATCTCACTAGGTATTTCTTTATTTTAATGGTATGTATCTAAAAATGTATTATTGATATTTTAGTTGATTATTAATTTTTCATATGCGTAATTACGCGTGATTGATATTTACGATGTAATCATGTTGTACCTAATAAATTCATATAAACAAACAATGACCACTGGGACAACATTAGCCAAGTGAATTTGAGGAGCTAGCATATATATATATATATAGTTAGAAAAAGTCACAGGAGGTATCTCATGTTTAGGAAAAATTATTACATGCATTCGGTATGGAACCCAGTTACATATATCAAGACATAACAAAAAATATTAAAAAATATTTGACTTATTTTTATATTGAATATACATTTTTTTGTTGTTTTTATTATGTCTTGATATACGTAATTAGATCCCACACCGGATGTATGTAAGAATTTGTTCATGTTTAGCTAAAGTAATAATTCGTGAATCTTAGGGCACCCAAAGAATTAAAGATAAATTGCTATTTCTTGGAGAAGGAGAAGTAGATAAATTGTAATGCAAGAAAGTCAGTCTGCATAAAGTGATTGAAGATTCTTGAGTAAGAATTGAACATCACCTAGTGTTTCAATTAGGCGTCATTATTAAAAGTTTGAAATCCGAGGGAAATTATATTAAATCAGGACGATAGATGAATTATACATACCTGTATATTTCTTTTCTTAGTAGTACTATTACTGTTATTAAATGTATTGGGAGTTTTTAACCCATTTAATGAGAAGACTATATAGAAAATTTTTAACACTTTACTAAAGGTATATATACACAAGTACTCAGTCAGTTCATATTGATGATTAAATCCTAGTTAGAAAAAACCCATATATAATGTATATATATAATTCAATAATACTTGGGGTTTTTTACAATTTTCAACAATAATTCAAAGGCTCTTGTAAATTTGTATTAATCTTAAATTATGACACGTATAATATGTGTTTTTTAGGGAAATTTTCATTTTTGGTTCCCCAGTTATACGCCGAATCCGATTTTAGTCACCCAATTACATCGCTCATCAAATGTAGTGTCCCCAAACAACCATATTTTCATCAAATGTCGCCCCCCGGTCTAATTTTCAGTCAAATTGATAACTGTTGGGGTTAATTAAAATATTAAAAATTACATTTTGCACCCCACAAGCACAACTTTTGACACTTTCCACCCATAAAAAATAATTGCATTTAATCAAAATTTTATTCACAAATTACATTGCAATCCACTTCTCATCCATATCCATGGCTTTTACTATAGTGTTTAAAACAACAAAATGCAAAAAATGAGATGTTAAAGAGAAAGAAAAATGTTTTGGTAATTATATTTAGTTATTGATCCTCATTTTAAATCGTATATAACTGCTACTAAGTCAAAGCAGGAAAAAGAAATTTGTTGATAAGAATATTTGCTAATTTATTACACATCCAAATCCCTGTAATTTCTCCCACAAACCCACATAATATCATGTTTGTTTCTAAAACCGCTACAATCAAATCTCCAACTTTTCCCCGCTTTTTACAAATAGTGAATGAAGCAGCAAGATAAAGATTAACAAATTTGTCACCCCTATCTCTTTCTGAAATTGTATTTTGGATTTGTATATATTTTTAATTTTAGTCCTCTCTACTTTTGTTAGTTTATGTTATTTATTCTATTTATAATTGATAATTTTTCATATTGTTGTTCTTTTGTTTGCTAAGTTTATTTACAGTGACGAAATGAGTTATAAGAAGTATATATGATCAAAATTACCATTAAAAAGAGACAAGAAACCATAACAGAGTAATGGTGAATTGCTAATTCTATTTTCAACTTTGAAAAATTATGTTAAAATGGTGAAATTTGTTAGTTATTCTTCTTTGGGGTGAAAATTATCAAAATTTGTCCTTTTGAGGTACAAAATATAATTTTTGACATTTCAATTAACCCCAACAGGTTCCAATTTGACGCAAAATTAGACGGAAGGATCACATCTGATGAAAATGTAGTAGTTTAGGGACTACATTTGATGAGCGGTGTAACTGGGGGACCAAACTTGAATTCCAAGTATAACTGGGGGACCAAAAATGAAATTTTCCTTATTTTTTACATATTACTAATTATAATACCCATGTCAAATGAAAGGTTTTTTCTTTATATAATTATTTCTGTAGTAACATGATTTTTAAGTACAATGTTATATACATACTAAAAATAAAATTATTAAACGTCATATGTAAAAATGTTTATAAAGCTTATAAGAGTGACGTTACTATCATATATTTCTTTGAGCCAATTTTTTTCTATAAATTTGTATCTCCCATATCTTAACATAAAACTGTTCTACATTTTCATTGACATTAATTTGTAGCGACAATTGCATTTTTGTTCCATTGAATAGGGTTGGGCAAATTTGATTCTTAATTTTAGGGGCTATGGAAATTAGTTCTATATTTTAAAAAAAATTCCACATTTAATTTACACAATAGTATTTGGATAAAATACGCTATGTCATGTTATGTGACCGTTAAGGGCCTTAAGGCGTTAACTATGCTAATTTAGTGGGATAAAACATGAGAAAGACACATTAGGGTTCAAAGAGAGAAATATGTACGTCAAATGACAAAGAAAAAATTATATGAAAATGTATTTCTTAATGAAGCCCTCAAGTACATTTGATGGGAGTTGATTACCTAATCACATCGACAGGATTATCGAATAAAATATTATTCATGTAACTTATTGCTTTGGACCAAAAAATAATTTTTACCTTAATTTATGCATTATTTTGAAAGAAAGTCACTACAAAAAAAATAACACATTGGTGACAAAATATCAAAGTGACAATATTAAAATTGTCACTAATTATAAATTTTTAGTGATAAGAACTTTTGTTTTCTCACTAAAATAGATTCCACATGTTTCATAATGACAAAATTTGTATAAAGTTGTCACCCTTGATAACCCTTGATAATTAATGACAAAGAAATTGTTGTCAGTATTGACAATTAATGACAACAATTATAATTGTCACTTTATTTGTATTGTCACTATACATGTGTCACTAATAGTCAATGGTGACAATTTTAAAAGAACTCTTGTCACTAAAAATTCTTATTGTGACAAGCAAAAAGTGTTGTCACTCATTATACATATTTAGTGATAATTTTAATATTGTCATTTTAAATTTTATCATAAATATTATTTTTTGTTGTAGCGAGTAATAATGGCCATCGTGCTTCATTGCCAGTAAAACTTAAATTGTGAAGATAATTTGAAAGGAAATAATACATTCATGTGTCCTCTGTATCCGTTGGGAGATAAAGAGGAAAATTCAAACTATTTATAATAATCATATATTAATAAATTGGGTGGATATATGTCCACTTGTTATGAAGAAACAAATAATAAAATATAAAGTTCATTCTATGTTTGAGGTTGCGGCGCCTGACAATTCCTCAAATCTCGCCACTGATTGTTCCAATTTAGTGTCCGGATTGTCTCAACATCAATAAAATAATGTAAACTTCAACAACCATCCAGGTTCTAATCCAAAACCCTTTTGCGGTTTATTCTTCTGAGTTCGTAAAATCTTAGTTAAAATTCAATCCGATAGTTATCAAATGCAACTTGCAAAATAATTGAATTATTTTGTTATGATTGATTATGAGATAAGTAAATTACTTTTAGAATCGACCATATTAAACTCGAGTTAGAATTTTAAACTTTTATGATCCTTGATTTATTATTGTTCACTCTTATCACATGAGAGATCAATTATATAATAATATATAAAATTAATTGATAACATAACTACCTAACATTTTGTTGTGCCTAATCTCAGTTAGAATTTTCATCAAATAAAAAAATTCTCGATTAGAATTTCTACATAAGACTTTGATTTGTCAGTCATTTCTTAGTCACTTTTTTGAAAAAATCGCATTTTTCGAAAAATCATATTTTTGATTTAATACGTAAGATTTTTTTAAAATTTTTTTTGGCCTCATTAGATTATCACATTGAGTTCCATAATTACTTTAAAAAAAAAAAATCACATTTGGTCCCAACCAAATTCTTCGTCCCAAATGTAACTGTCAATTCAGTTAGTTAACATTTTGAACATTCTTGTTGGGAGTTTTGTGCATGAATGCTACGTGATATTGACTAGAAATATTGTGATGTTGAATATGTAATCTGTGTGTGAGTGCATTCATGCACAAATTATTTCCCCCAAAACAGATCAAAATATTGACTAACGGAGCTGGCCGTTAAAGTTTGGTAAAATGATTCAGTTGGGACCAAATGTAAATTTTTTTAAAAGTTACATACTGCGAATCAAATCAAATTTAAAAACGGCCAAACATATAGCACCAAAAATGTAGGCTATGTTTGGTTATGTTTTGGAATGGTATTTTGGTGAGAACTTTATGGAGACACGTGCTTATTTGATGAGATTGTGTTTGATTTTATTTTGGGAGTTGGTTTTTGAGTGTGTTTTCTTGATGAGATAATGTTTGGTTTTGTTTCCAGAGGGAACAAAAGTTACTGTAATAATCAAATCATAAAGCTTTTGTCTGTTAGAGAAGAGAGAGAGCACAAAGAGAGAAGTGTAGGGACAAAGTAGGTGTAGAAAGATGGAAAATAATTATTATGTTTTTTTTTATCAAAAAAGTAGTGTATTTTTGACCAAATATTTTGTGAACCAAACGTGGTTTGGTGAGAATTTTCGACCACACATGACATGAAAACATAACCAAACATTGCCGTAATTTTTCGTCACTCTCATTGAAGGAATATACCAATTGATAATATTTGCTTAATTTGATTGACTTTGTTCGGACAAATCTGATCATGATTCAAATCATAGTATCAATGCTAATATTGCCATATAGGTATTATATCATATCAATCACCGCATATCACGATATTATCAAGCCATACAAAATAAATAAATATAAAATGCTTGAACAATTCTAAGACCATAGTAAAATTGTATAAATATAAATATCATTTTATTTAGGAATAAATGCTTGCATAAATCATGAAATGGCTAAATCAGGCAAACAAATGTGCAACATAATTAAAAGAGCGCCTATATATAATAGTACCCCATTAGCATGTCTCCAAAAAAACGTGAAAATTCGATAATGAGAAGTAGTATCAAAATATATGATAATATCATACAATCGATTATATTTTCACATGGTCTATAAAATCATTGTATTCGTTGATACTATTAGATTTGGGTGTGTGTGTGATCTGGGTTGTTTTTAGTCAAGTGAACGAATCAGCACAGTAGGAGCAACGAGTCTGACATGACACAAAATATTATAGATTGCACTTGGATGCTCGACCAAGATGCTTATGTATGTCATTAGAAGATCAAGTCCTACGTAGTAAAAATATTTAGCTCAAATCTATTGGGTCGTATCTATTTGGATTGTGTTTGTAGGGTCGTATATCTATTTGGATCGTATTTATAGAGTTGTACTTATTTGGGTCGTCCTAGAAAATGCTCCAATTTCTAGAGGGAACTTACGTTGAGTTTATATAACAAGATCACTAGAGTTGTATGGATCTCTAGAGAGAGAAATATTTAAGTATATATTAGATAGTAGATTGTCTCTCCCTTTCCTTGTGGTGACTTGAGGTATTTATATAGATCTTCTAATGTACGAATATAAGATGAATATATGGTTCACAAAGATGATGTCACGCATCATGATCCTGCAATCAGTATTTAAGGTTGTCAGTTCATGTTATGGGTAGTACTCGACCCACAAGAAACACGCGGATAATTAACTGTAATAACTTTGATATAGTGAGGGTATTCTGATCTTTGGGTCGTATAGCCAAATTAGGGCGTATCTATACTTGAAGAATAATAAATACGGTCTAATATATATTATAAATAATTGGCCGTATTAACTGATATTATTGGATGATGACAGACACTTTGAATCATGACCCTAAGGATGGATTTTCCGGCAGAAGAAAAATAAGAAAGATTAGAATGGAAGAAACCAGAGCAAACTCAACCCCAGTTAATGATACCTCACTATTCTTGAGTGCATGTTTTAGTATGAACTGAATAAATACAAGAAATTAAAGAAGAAGTCGTAGAGAACTAGAAAGGTGCGAGTAAAGCAGAAAAGTTTCACAAAATTCTATGTTTTATCTTTTCTTTCGATTCATAATTTCTTATGAAGATTCACATTTTGCTCACTGATGTAAGAGTCAAATGTAAAAGCAAGCACAAAATGGCACAAAAAAATTTCATTATAGAACAAACAAACAGAATAAAAGTCCACGATCCAAATTATATATGATACTCAAGATTATGGCATGAGATTTTTCTGTACTATATATATATATATATATATGAATGTATGAGAAAGGATCCAAAAAGAGTAAAAAAGGGCTATTATTTACAAATAATTTAAGCACTAATAATTTAAGTAATAATACAGTGTAAATTTGTAACTTTTGTGAAAGTCATGGTTAAAGATCATGAAGATCACACTAATTAACCAGTTTTCAAAGTTTTAATCATAACCCTCATCATTACTCAAGCACATACATACTTTCTATAGTATAATCATTTCTACTCTGAAGAAGAACAAATCCATGATTCCACCATACCTTCTCCTTTAGTCGCCGTGATGTTTTCCGTTAACTTTTCGCCGTTAAAATTCGACGAAGCCGAGTAATTCATCTGCACGCCATTCATTGTGATATTAACTCGATCGTCGTCATTGTCATGGTTGTTTTCGTCTCGATTGACCGGATCATTATCACTTGGAACACTCCTCATCGCGATTTGATGATCGGAGGAAATTAGGGTTTGGAGGCCATTGATTGACGTAGAGGCATGATCTTGATCATTGCTTAAGCTGAATTCATTTGTTGGGATTTGAAATGAATTTTGATTATGAGATTTTGAGGCCATGATTGTGGAATTTGATGGGTAGGTGAATTTGGGGTTTGTTTGGAGGAGAGAAGTGAGAATTGGGTTTTGAATGTTGTTGAAAACATTTGAATTTTGTGGGATTTGGAGTTGATGGTAGTTTGAATTACCACTGTTAGTACTGGTAAAAAACGGTAGCGGCGATTGTACTTTCTGAGCAAATGGACGGCGGAGATACGGCGGCGCGTCCAAGGTGTTGGTGGTGGTTGAACCTATTCCTCCGGTGAAAAGATCAAACCTTGTTCTGGTGAATGGAGAATTGTTAAACGGCGGGGCGGGGATTCCGGTGAATTCCTGAACCATGGCTCTGAAATTGTTTGTGTCCGTGGTTAACACAGTGGTTGGGGCGCGTCTGGAGGCTCTTGATCTTTTCTTCGGGTTACGCGCCGCCGCCGTCGTCTGGTTCTGATTATGCGGCGTCGTTGCAGTAGTAACGCTGGGATGGTTGTTATTGTTATTATTGTCGACTCCGAACGACGCCGTTGTCTGGAAAGATGGCATGAAGGGTGGGATCGGGTTCGGGTCGGATCTAAGGGTGTTTCCGGGCCACGCCATGTTTGGATTCAAGTAGTTGGAGAATGGGTCAAAGAACGGCGGCGGCGGCGGCTGCTGTGGTGGTGGTTGGTTGTTTGAAATGGGGTTATTCATGAAAGCAGAGATAGAGTCGGCGGCGGCGGCGGCGCGTGAGTCGTACTCATCATCACCACCGCTGGATGACTGCAGGCTCCCACTATTGCCAGAATCCATTTTTCCTCTCTCTCTCTCTCTCTCTCTCTCTATATATATATCCTTTTACAGCAAGAAAGTGAATTCTAGAGAGAGAAAGAGATCGAACAAAATCGAATAAAGAAGAAGGAATAGAATCAGGAGAGAGATTTCTATGCTACAACTGAGATTTTCTTTTTCTTGTGATTATAACTACAAAGCCATTATTGAGAAACTTCCATAAATAGTGATGATCATGAGAGCTAGAAAAGTACCCATGAGTATGACTTTAATTAAAGCTCTGATCTGATCTGATTTGCCATTTCGAAAAGGGCTTTCTTGAACAAGTTTATTGTTTATTTGGCTTAAATTGGTTGTGTCTGAATTAGGGTTTGATGAAGAAAGATGGAGAAAGTGAAGAGAGAGAGAGAGAGAGAGAGAGAGAGGGCTTTTTGGTTTAACCATTCATGTTTTTTGCACTGAAAAATGAATAAGTGGGGTTAGCCATTCTTTTGAGAGAGAATTGCACTTTGTGAAAGGTCAAATAGATAGAAACAGTCCTTCAAAAAAAAAAAAAAATAGATAGAAACAGAGAGAGACTTTTCTTTTTTTATTTTTAGAAATAATTACATTCACACTCCCTCACTTTTCTTATAATTACCAAAAAACATAATCTCATTTTAGTGCATTACCAACACACCCTTATTAGGGGTGAAATTGTAATTCGACTGGGGTGTGAGATTGTAATTTTCTTGTACCGGCGGTGGAGGTTATGGTATTGCACCAAAAGTAAGTGGACTTTAGTAATTTCGTAATAAGTGTGGGGCTGCATGTACATATAATTATCCCTTATTTTTATTGGTGTTGGAGGGTTGGGGGATATAGGATTTTTATTTTCATAGTGTGAAAGATGGGAAAATGAGATCTTAGAATAATATATGGTTAAAAAGATTTCTTTTCCTTTTTTATAACTTTTAAACGTATATCAATTTGGATCCTGAACTTTAATTAATGTGTATCAAATCAGACATTTCAAATGTACCAAACCTCACCTTTCCTACCAAATCATCTATATTAAAAAAAGACTATTTATATTTAAAAATTCCGATCCCTTATTTTTTTGTTTCTGAAATTCACTTCCCTTTAAACCTAGACAAGCTCTTTATTATATTTATGAAAAATAAAAGAGACAACTCCTAACGATAAAGAACAATTTTAGCTACTTCCATTATATACACAATTCATTTTTAATCAAGTAAAAAACTAAAATTAATACGTAAATCTTACTAAAACATTGAGTATATATAGATTAATATTTATGAATTTAAATAAAGTCATTAAGTTGAAAATGCTAAATGGGAGGCATATCTTGAAATTATTATTCTGAAGAACTTGTGAAGGTAGCCTCAATATATGAAGTCTTCATCAATATATATTGAATATTACTATTCATATATGTAAAGAACGATAAACTTGAAAATAACTTTGTTTATTTTTCTAAAAATAGAATAAAATAGGTTATATTATTAAGTCCGGTTTTGTAATCAAGTCCAAGTCTTTTGCAAAACGAAGTTAATGCAAATTGTTTCACAACTACCTTTTGAAAAATTGCGATTATTTTTCTATAGAGATTAAAGTATAGATTTTTCAATTTATTTTATATAGTGAAAATATTATTATTTATATATCATAAAAATCAGAATTACCTCGTACCTTTATATCACTGAAGAGACTTTTAGGTTAAAATTTGGTCCTCATTCATTTGTTTTTAAAAAAGATGTTAAATCCACTGCTTCTAATTGTACCATGTAGTTGATATCAATTGCCCTTGTATTAGTAAAAGCTTCAAATACCCCGTAAACAATTTTGATGGACAGAAATGCTCAAGTAAAATGATTAGTTCACTTTGCACCCTTTTTGTCACAATCTCTAAACAACTTTACCCCCCACCCCAATCAAATATCAATTAATTTATCACAAATTTATTCAACACCATCTGCATTAAATAAATTAAACAAATGCAATTGCAATAGTATAGATAGAAGAAATAATAAATTTTAAATGATCTCCTATAAACTTATATGACTACCATCTTATATTGTTAGAAAGATATAATAGAGCTATTTTATTTTTCACTTGAATATCATAGGTTTTTCACTTTATTTTATCTAACAAAAATATGAGTATTTATACAACATAAAAATCAGTAGTACTTTGTATCTTTAAATCACTGAAGCTAATTTTAGGTTAAAATTTGATCCTCATTCATTAGTTTTTAAACAGATGTTAAATTCACCTTGCTTCATTCATACATTTTAATGATCTTCTATAAACTTATATGACTGCCATATGGTCAGAAAGAATACCATATGTAGATTTATTTTCTTTTTCACTTGAAAAAAGTAATTGTGTTAATAGACAATTAAAAAAAAATCTTGTCATTTATTCTTCATAATTTAGGTTGCACTTTCATAATAAATAACTAAAGATTAAATTATTTACTTAATTTGTATTGTACTTTGTATGTACATCATATTCACGTAATAAAATTAAATGCATTATACATTTAAAATAAGGTAAAAAAGAAGTCAATATGCTTATAAATAATTAAGTATGTGCATGTTATATTATAAAAAGGAATATATAAAGGTTTGGTCATATTATGTTGATATATAGTATTCTAACAATGAATAATGCGAATTAATAATATTTTTCATTTAAAGAGGTATGATATAATTAAAATAAGAGACTGTGCTTGTACCAAACTTTTATGTAAGATAACTTGAAGGTTCATTATGTCTATCTATTATAATTATATTTTACTATTTATATAATTGAAGATTGATTTTCCAAGTAAATCAACATCGAATACAATTAGAGGTCAAAACAATTTAAATTTGATCATAAAAGGGGACAAAATATGTAAATTGTAATAGTCGGTGTAAAATAAACTTCATTACACACACCTCAAGGACATCATTGTCCACTGACTTGTTTACGCGAGTATTTAAAATTTTATTAGTAGATGGGATGGTTGAGATCAACCTCATAATATTATGGGCAAGAGTAAATTTAACCTCTTTTTAAAAATTATATCAATGTAAAGGATTAGCTCGTGCTTGTATAATATATATGGTTTTGTGAATATAATTTTCTTATAATATATAGTGCATCAAAAAATGTTAGAAGAGGTATTAAAAAAAAAATGGTGTAGGCGAATGCTAAATCCAAAAGTTTGGAGGGGGTGGATGTAAATATTCATTTTAATAGAGTTAATGCTAGAAATGTCACACTAAAGTGTTAGGGCTTGTTTGGTTGGCTGTTTTTGGCTTCTCTTGGCGTTTTTCCGGAACAAAAAATGGGAAAACACGTTTGGTTGAGTGTTTCCAAATACCTGTTTTGCAGAATTTTGAGTCACCCAAGAGACGATTTTGGAGAACAGGTTTTAGGTGTTTTGCAAAATTCTCAGTCACCCAAGGCAAAAATTGACAGAATGTCCAAAACACGGAGTGTCAATTACTGTGCACTTATCCTCCAAATATTTCAAACATTTCAAATATTTTAATTAATTCAAAATATTAATTAAATAATAATAATTAAAAAAAAGGAAAAGAACAGTAGCTTTCTTCCCCCAATTCAACCCCAGCCTCGCCGGAACCCTCTCCCCCGACGTCGGCCACCTCCACTTCCTCGTCAACCTCTCCGCGGCCGCCAACTCCCTCTCCGGCCCCATTCCGCCCCAAATCGCCGGCATCCCCAGCCTCCGGTACCTCAACCTCTCCAACAATGTCTTCAATCTCACCTTCCCCGCCACCCTCTACCGCCTTAAAAACCTCCAAGTACTCGACATTTACAACAACAACATCACCGGCGACTTCCCTTCGCAAGCCCATCTGCTCATGAATCTCCGCCACTTGCATCTCGGCGGTAACTTCTTCTCTGGCGAAATACCCCTTTCATTCTGCTCCTTTCTACACCTCGAATACCTGGCTGTCTCCGGCAATTAGCTCACCGGCGCTATCCCGCCGGAGATCGGAAACATGACTCAGCTCAAGGGTTTACTTCAAAGATATGAGAATGGCTTTCTTTCAGATCCTTTTGAAGAAGATGAACAGAATCTTCTTCCTTTTCTTTTTCTTTTTTGTTTTGTTTTTTTTATTTAATTAATATTTTGAAATTATTTGAATAATATATATGTTACACCTAAAAATAGTCTCATCCAAATGTGTTTTTGTATTTTTTTAATTACAAAACAATTTCATCCAAACGCATTCTCGAAGAACATATGATCTGTAGAATAGGTGCCAAACAGGTTTTCAATAATTTTTATTCTTCAAAAACTGTTCTACAGAATCGTTCTACAAAACTGTTCTGCAAAACTACAAAAACAAAAACGTGCCAAACAGACCCTTATATACTTGGTAGTTGGTACCCAATCAAATTAAAGTATCAATTTGGTACGTTTAAAGTTTAGGATATAAGTTAATCAAATATTTGGTTTAAGGGGTGTAAAACAATTTTTTACCCCAATCTGAGTATTTATAATAAAAATATATTATAATTTACTTTTTTTTTTCTTGTGGATAAAAAGGTGAAGTACTAAGAGCCAAATTAGAGTGGATGGTTGTTGAATGGTATGAAAGAAACAGAAATCTAACATCATCTTTCAACTTATATACTAAGCTAACATTAATTTTTTCCAAAAAAGTAAATAATTCATAAAGAGAAATGTCTCATTCACAAGTCAAACACTTGAAATGTATGTGTACTATATATACATCTCGAATAAATATTACCAAAATATTGTTGAATTTTTCCCTCTAAAGTAATAAAAATAGTATTATAGGTACATTTTAATTATCACTAATTAATGTGAATTTGACAAATTTTCTTGGAGAATTTAAGACCCTCAATGGTCGAATGAAATTCGAATAAATATTATGAGAAAAAAAAAATCAGTTCCGATTTTCTAATACAAAATTGTGTTTAAAATTGTATTCTATTTAATGTGTATTTGCTAAGTGAATAAACTATTCTTTTTAAATATAAAGTTAATCTGAATCATATATACTTTTTGTGTAGGAGTGTCATAGGATTAAGTATAAGTTTTGGAATAAAGAATCTTAATTAAACAACGAACGTAACAACGAATAGTTTTGGGCAGTTCTACACAGATTTGCAGGAACAAAAAATCATTACTTAATATTCCTTGAAATAGTTTTCTTTTTTGGCTTCCTATTTCCCCAGAAGTCCAAATTTTATTTTGTGTTTTTGTTTTATTTTATATGCTACACTTGTTGCTTTTTCAATGACAGAAAATGATAGTAAATATATAATCTGAGCTAATTCCGTTGGATAGATCAGTTCAACAACATACTAAAGTCCGCTGCAACCATATGAACTAATTTTATTTTATTTCGTTTTTTCCCCCAAAATACCACCAATAGTCCCTCAAGTATATCATTCATTCCACTTTCATCCCTCATCTTTCCAATGCGCTCAATTATCCCTCAATTTTTAGATTCATCTCATTAAAGTCCCTAAAGTCAATTACCCGTTAAAAACTGGCACAACCTTGAGGCACATGAGTTACACCATGTTAGAGAAGGAGCATTTTTTGCTCTTGCAAAAAAAATTTCCTCCAAAACTACCCATTTACATCCATTTTTTTTTATATTTTTCTATTTATTTTATATTTAATATCTTCCTTTTTTCCCCCCCTTCTTCACCATGCATCTTCTTCTGCAAAATTGGGTAATTCTATGACATACTGAATCCAATAATTTGAGTGTGTACTATTGTCTATCTCTCTTATACAATTGTGTGTGGGACCACACATAATACACTTTACTGTATGAGAGAGATATACACCAGGATCATTGCACTCAGTCTAACATAAATTTTGGCCTCAAAACTCCAACCCTAGCCCACCTTTTCCCTCACACCAGCCTCCAGGTTCAACTCGCTATCCATCCACCATCTGTGTTACCACCACCGTCACTTTTCTCAATTTGTGTTGCCTCCTCTTCATTCTCTGCCACCTCCCCACCTTTGAATATCGAACGGTGCCACCCCATCCTCTAAAAATCGAATGCCCCCCCTTCTACCCTCTCAAATCAAACAGCATTGCTTCCCATTTTCAGTAAATCAAACACCGCTTCCCCCCATCCTTTGAAAAATCCACTGTCGCCGCTGCCGTCCCTACCTCTAAAATCCAACGCCTCCTCCTCCTGTATCCTTTGCAAATCCCCGGCCTCCTCCTCAACCATTTGCAAATCCCGTTGATCATCTCCTCTTGCAGTTGTTGCCATTTTACCCATCTTTAATTGTTGTGGACTGGTTGGTAGGTAGTTTTGGAGTGATTTTTTGCAAAATGCAAAGATGCCCTTGCCCCTAACATCATGTAACTCACGTGCTTCAAGGTTCCGTCAATTTTAAATGAAAATTGACTCCAGACACTTTAATGGGATAAATATGAGAATTCAAAGACTATATGAGAGATGAAGGACTAAAGTAGGACAAATAATAGACTTGAGGGATTAGTGGTGGTATTTGGACTTTTTTTTTTTCTTAGTAAAACAAATGGGTTAAATGCAAATACCCCCCTATGATGCATCAATCAGGCACTTACCCCTTGAGAAAAAATATTTTTAAAAAAAACACTTAAGACAAATATAAAGAAACAATTTAGCCCCCTACGCGCCTCATTTGCACGTTGTGCAAGTGGCCATAATTTTTTGACATTTTTGGACAATTTTTTTCTTGATTTAAAAGCCATTTGATCAAATGTGATAAAATCAGCGGTCCATATTAAACACCTGTATATTTATTAAATTTAATTGATCACATCCATAGATCTTAAAAAAATCAATGGTTCATATTAAATATTTTATATTTATATAAATATATATTTTAAATATTTTAAAAGTATACATATATATATTGCAAACAACAGCACCACCGCCGCCGTCTTTGCTTAGCCGTTGCTGCTGTCACACCACACACCACCGCATTCTTCCACTCTTTACAACCACCATTGGCCACACCCACCTCCCATTTGAATAACTCAGCCCACGCAGCTACACCGCCTCCCCAATTGCAACTCAGTAAATGTAGAACTTGCTTTTAAAGAGTCAACTTTGTAATTACAATTTTAATATAATTACAATTATCCGTGTGAGATGTCCTCAAATGGATTGTATTACCAAAAAACTTGTGATAATCTGATTTCTTCGTAACTTTTTAAGAATGACCGAAAGAATTGGCCCATCATTTTTCCCTATTCACTACTATATTATTTCCTTACGACCACATGTAGTAGAGTCTACGAAAATTAGGACTAGGGCGTGTACGAGTTATTAAAATCGAGCTTCAAAACTTTAAAAGTATTAGACCTAGCTATAATATAGGTCAAGTACCACTATAAGTGTGGGTTACTTGTCTTATTTAATATAATGTGAGTATATGCTATTTCATTGCTCATTCTACTTAGCGAGTTAATTATACATGTTTCCACATTAAATTTGATGTCGGTGTCTTGATTAATGATGTGACTAATTGCGCAAATAATTAAAAATAAAAATAAAATACTATCTTCGATTTTTAAGCACTCATGTTAGGCACTTTAATATACATGTGGATACAAATTTAACACTTGGACCCTTCATTTTTTTGTAAAAGAGATGCCAAATCATGAATTCTAATTGTAACATTTTTCAAGTTGGTATAAGGCGGAACATTTGAAAGTTGAAGCCTTCATTGATTTTAGGTTTTGAAATAGCAAATTGTGTACTTATACTTAAAGTCTTTTATTGAAAGTCCGCATAATATATATATATATATATATATATATTCTACAAGCCCAAGCATATAAATACTTATTCATTTATATATATACTTAGTCCTCAGGTACGTACGGTCAATATAAACACCTAGTACGTCCCAAAGACGTAATGTTATAAAAGCAAGAGGCATGTTAACATGTGAGTTGATATTTAACACTTTACAAAATGATATAAACACTCTACTTTAACTTTTTTAATTGAAAATATTGCGCATGCATGTTTTAATGAAAGAATATTGTTGTATATTCTTATGACAAATATACTTCTAATATTAAGGTGGATACTTCAATTATGATAAAACTTAGAATAGAAAAAGTAGGTTCTTCCTTTTATTGTAAGACTATTAACTTTTTTATTTGTTCAATATGGTAATACTTCACCCTCATATTTCACGAGAAATTAAATTGTAATACTATGGGGTAAAAACGAAGCCGGAAAATTGTTTTTCACTTTCTATTGGATACTAGAATCCGTGACACAAAAGCATTAATTCAGTGTTTAATCCAACTAAGATCTGTCTAATATCAATTTTAGTTCTAGTTTTCTTCTTTATGTTTCACAATTATAAGCGTTACATCAAAACTAATATTTTTTTAAGGAAAAAAAAAAAATACAAACAGAGAACAGAAAATGTTCTGTTGACTTATTTATGCTTTCTGTTCTTTTTTTTTGGAAAATTTATTTGGGCTTTGGAGTTTTTTTTTTCTTTTTTTTTTAAGAGTTCATAACATAATACAATCACATTTATTCGTTAACTCATGAGCTATCTGGACATTGTCCAGTGTTTACGTAAAAAATTAAAGTGAAGTGTCTCTATTATTCTTTGGAGTGCCTATATCAACTCTATATTAATTCACACATAAAATATTTTTATTAACATCACTTGTAAATTGAGACACCCGAGTTTTTTTTTTGGGAAAATTACTCAAAACCCCCTAAAATAATTTTTCATATCCAAAAAACCCATGAAAATATTTTTCAATCTTAAAAACCCATTCTACAAACTTTTCATTCCGAAAACCCCAAAAGTCAGGATTAACAACTTTTTGGACTAAACTACCCCTTCATTTATTAAGTTAATAATTGATCAATTAAGTTTTCTTAATGTCTCGTTTTGTTTTGATTCTTTCAAATTGATGAATCATAAAATACGGATTTTCTTTTGTAATATTAATTTTTTAAAATATTTGTATATAATTTATTTTTGATTTTAATATGGTAATTATCTATAAATATACGTTTTAAATTTTTTAAAAAGATTAAAAAATCTAAAAATTTAAAATTAAAATCATAATTAGTATCAATTATCAATACAAAATTTTAAAATAAATAAATTTTATTGCATAACAACAATAGATTAATTTTTAATCTAGAAGGCTAAGGGCAATTAAGTCCATAAATTTGTTAATTAACCCTAAATATTGGGGTTTTTGGAATGAAAAGTTGATAGAATGGGTTTTTTGGATCGACAAATATTATCATGGGTTTTTTGGATATAAAAGTTTATTTTAAGGGTTTTTTTAGTAATTTTCCCTTTTTTTTATGATAAGTAGTATGACCTATTAAAAATTACTAGATTTAGTGTGCATTAGTTTTTAGTACTAATATGCCAAAAGATTATTTTAAGCAAGTGAATTGTCTTAGGGATGGCAACGGGCCGGTTCCAGGTCGGTTCTTGTGTATCCGGAATTGGAATTGCATAGAGTTTTAGGTCCCGAAACCGCATAATGAAGGAGTCGGAACCGCTAGGAATCAGAACCGCGAGACCCGCGGGTACCCGCGAGACATGTTTTTCACTATCGAAACCGTGAAACTAGCGCGTACCTGCGAGAACCGGAATCGCAAGACTCGAGGGTACCCGCGAGTTTGGAATCGAAACTGAAACTGCGAGAAGTCTTTCTTTTTGGGGCTAGATTTTTGTCTTTTTTTTTTTGCATGACTAACGGTATTCGTTAGTTTTTCTTCTTTTTCACTATTTTTTTCTTCTATGCGTTCTCCATATGTATAGTTTAATTAATATCTTAGAAGAGAAAATCACTCAATGTTACCAGGCTACTAGAAACATGATGGAAGACTAAATTGCAGTGGATTAATTAATGAGATCTACAAACACCCCAAATAATTTATTTTTAAATTATAAATCATAATTAGTTAGAAAATATAACCTTTAAATAATAATTTTTCATGGATGAATAATGTTGTAAATATCTACCTTGCTTTTGACCAAACAACCACCCCAAATCATGCTAGTTTCTTAACACATCTTAAGAATTACTCCAACATAAAACTGAGACATTATAAATAAATAATTGCAAAACATATTAGTGGTTGTCGTAACTCTTAACAGTGTTCCATTTTTATCTTTATTTTGGTAAAAAATTGCATAAACATGAAATAAAGAAAAATGCTAGCCGAATCACGGACTAAAAAGAAGACGATGCCAAAATAGAGTAAAATAAATAAATAAAGGAACATTGTTCCATTCAGTTCCTTGTCTTTGACACATTGACACTTATGCCTGTCCCCAAATCAAAACAAATAGTTTGGATATAATAATTTAACAAATCTTTAGGATTAAGTATTAGAATCAAAATGATTATAAAAGTGAGCTTATAATAATAGTATTTAAAAAAAAATGGGGCGGTTTCGGGTATTGAACCGTTGGGTCTAAAATATATGGAACCGGAACCGATTCTTGTCAAAAGAACTGGATTCGTCAGGGCAGTTCCGGGTAGGACTTGGATCCGTTGCCATCCCTAAATTGTCTTATCAATATATATATATATATATATATATATATATACATGAAGGGGCTGAATGTTAACTCCTATGTTTATAGGGGTTATGAGATAAATAGAATATGACAAGGACTATGAGACAAATAGAAAAATTACCACCAAGCCCTCATTACACCCTATATATACACCTATCTAGCTCCTTCATTTTCCTCGCATTCACTCAAATATTTCTTACTCCGAAAAAATCAGAATTCTTCCCCAATGTATCCTCTTTTAAGCTCTCAAAATCATCCTAAGAGGCCAAGGAACAATTATATGAAGTCCATTTTTTTTAATTTGTTGGTTAAAGTTCCAGAATCAGTCACTGAAGCACTGCCGCATTGTATAGTTTCAATTTTAGAAACATTACTTTACTTTCTTGTGCCCAGAAATCACCCTCCCCATTGACTGATTGTACATGCAAGACCATCTATGGAAACCTACATGAGTTTAAATATCAGTAAAGGTAAGGTTTTATGGAAAACGTTAAGGAAACATGACAGAGTTTGCATTCAAAGCACCACTGCTAGTATGCTGTTTTAAACTCTAGAATCTGTAATTCATATTTCTTTGCCCAAATACCCCTCTTCAAGTACACTGATTGTACATGCAAAACCACCATTAGAATCCTTGTTAAATTTAGATATGTTTTATGGTAAAGATGTCTGAAAAATGTCAAGGAAATTGTCCATAAAAGCCCATCAAAAATCCTTGTCAATGTGCTGATTTAGTTTCCAAAAACTGTCATTCACATCTCTTTACTTCGAAACCACCTTCCCATGGTTTAATTGTAAATTCAAGACGATTATGAAAAATCCCTGTATGAGTACATGTTTCTATTGGTAAGAATTGCCAAAATACATGGAGTAATGTGGTCATAAAGTTAATTTTAGTACAATGTGGCAAGAGGTGTTCTTGAATGTGGTAGATTTGGAGTGTTGACTATGAAGGCCCGATTTAACCTATTTCGGTTTGATTATTGAGATGGAATTTCTATTGCGTGAAATTATAGTTATTTGGAAATCTATGGATGCTAAATTTAGTTATGGTTACGATGTTAAAAGAATGAAACAAAATTAAAGGCAGAGATGCACGACATTAATGGAGGCGCACAGTGGAGTGATTTGGTGTAGTCTTGCGTATGAATGAACAATGGAGGTTCAAACTTTTGGATCCAAGTAATACATTGTTTTGAAGCTCGATAAGTGTTGGGTAAAGTGTCTTGGACTTAACCTTTGGTTATTCGCGATTAAGTGTGTCATACTGGGAATTAGGATTATCAAATGATCAACTTGTATTGTGAGCCTGTTATTGATTGCATCTTTATTTGACATAGGTTCTTGCTATGAGACATTTTAAGGGAACATAGTTGGACAAATTGATAGTGTTGGACGATTGCTAGTGGACGATCCTAAGCTCAGAAGTGTATAGTGAGTTGCCTCTCAAAATTATTGTTATATGTCTTTCAAATCTGGAAGGAATTTTCATCACGTCGTATATATATATATCTATTATCTTGCATTATGCTTTGATACTTCACACGAAATGAGTTTCAACACTTTCAAAATCAAATCATGAACTCATTTTTAAATTAACCAATTCATGTTGCCAACTATTAATTGCATGAGTAATTTCAAAAGCATATGTTGCGAGAATACATGTTTTGTGAAAACGATTTCACTGAAAACCTTTCTTTACTAAATTTCGTGAAAACTAATATGATTAAATGAATATTCATCGTGAAACAAAAGATTACTATTGCATCAATCGTGACATACATGATTGCATATTAGGGCAGGGTTCCGCTGGTCAAGCATGGACTTGCGGTTCTTAAACTGTTACCGCTATCCACGACCAAATCCCAACACCAAAAGACGGAGTGTTTCTGAGGGTGCATGGGGTGAAATGAATTGTGGCATACCCGGGATATGACTAAACAAGCATCGCGAGCCTACTTGGGGAGGTATAAGGTGTTGGCTTTTAAACCGCGTGTTCATGGGTGATAAGGAAGAAGCAGTGGGACCCAAATAGCCATGAGCAAGTCATTGAACGCGATGATATTGCTAACATGCCCCCCTCCTGCTTAAGTGTGCCATGAACGTATTACTTGTAACGAATTGCATACTGTTTAAATGCATATAATTAAACTTGAATATTGTGTCACTCATTGTTTAACTGTTCTTGTGAACGTAAATTCGCTTTTAATACATGCTTTCAATTATCTTTGAACAAAACTTTATCATGCATATACTAAGGTTTTAGAGTCATACCACTTATTGCTTAACTATTAGTATGAATGCAAATGTCATTTTAACTCGCGTTTTCAATGATCCTTTGAAAAAATAAATTTTTTTATTGTTTTTCACCTCATTAATATATTATTTTTGGGTCTAAAAACTATTTTAAGCACGTTTTACATGAACACTGGTGCTCACTAAGCCTTTGCTTACGTATTTCACTTATTCCTTCCAGTTTGAGGTGACTTGAGCAGTGAGACTGGCCCAGAGGATCATGAGTGTAGACATGGACAATTCTAGACGTGGTCATTGCAGATTAAAACATGGATAGTAAGTGTAGACGAATTAATTTTCGTCCAATTAGAAGATGACATGTGTAAAATATGACATTAATTATTAGTTTGAAATTATTATTTTATTTTATGGATTTTATCAAATTTGATTCCATAAATAAATTATTAATTTTAATTGATAATTTAATGTATATTTATTAGCAAATCAAAGGTTGCCATGTGTCAAATGGAGGTGTCTCATCCAATCAAATCAAGTTTCATAGTCCAACAAATCAGTGACTAATCGGATGGTGACACGTGGCACATTTAAATATGTGTCAACCAAATATATATAAATCTGATATTATTTCTTTTAAAAGATTTTTCAAGAGATATATCAAAGAAGCCCAAAATTCTAAGACTCTCCTACTCAAACATCTATAAATAGGGGGTCAAGGGGCTTCATTAAAAAAGAAGGACATACAGAGATACATACATACACACAAGTCTACAAGCTAGAGAATTGAAGTCTTCTCTTAGCCAAGTCAAAGCGTTCTTCATCAACCACGAAGATTCACCATCTTCAAAGTTAATCAAATCACAAGGTGTTTGTCTCTTCTTCAACAAATCCGAGGAGGAACTACATCTTCAACAACAATCAAATCATCAGGGTGTTCATTTCTTCTTCAACAAATCCGAGGAGAAATACGCTCTTGGTTCAAGAACAAGCTTTTCGGCCCTTGAATCGTGTTTGGAGTGAAGAATCAGGGGATTAGTCTTCATTAGGGGATTTATTCTCACGATATTGTAATTTTCTTTAAATTGATTTATTTATTTGTCCATATTATCTTTTCTTGTTTATGAAATTACAGACTCGAAAATTTGTGTGAACAAATTTGGCACGCCCAGTGGGACCGAATCTACCCCTCATCTCTTCCTCCGACATCAAATTTCAAAGTCTACATTTGCAACTCTATGGCTCCAAAGAAGAATCAAGTTGTTGTGACCAAGAAAAATATTGCTAACGTTGTCGATGATCCCGTTGACCAATCTTCTACTGGAGGCAAGATCGGTGACAACAATTATTCTGATGGTTCAAGCCCATCATCTCCAAAGGAAGTCAACTCCAAATTCTCTTCGTTTGCTGAACTTCCGGCAATGATGATTGGAGCGACATCGGTGGATGAACAAGCAACTCAAATGGCTCAAATGGCTCAAGCCATTGCTGATATGCAGAAAGCCTTGGAAGACAAGGATCTCCAAATTGCCCAACTGATGAACAAACTAGAAAACTCCAATGTAGGAGAACCTAGTCATAATCGTGCATCACCTCCAAGTCAAAATGCCAAGGAGACGCCGGTCAATGAACCTCCTCATCAACATGAATCTGCGGAGAAATTCAACAACTCCAACACAACTATTGGCGCATTGTCTGTTCAACAACTGCAAGATATGATTTCCAACACCATTAGGGCTCAATATGGTGTATCTTCCCACAATTCGCTCGTATACTCGAAGTCGTATACGAAACGCATTGATGCTCTAAGGATGCCGATGGGATACCAACCACCGAAACTGCAACAATTTGATGGTAAAGGAAACCCGAAACAACATGTCGCGCACTTTATGGAGACATGCAATAATGCGGGGACTGATGGAGATCTGCTCGTGAAGCAATTTGTACGATCTCTAAAAGGAAATGCTTTTGACTGGTACGTTGATTTGGAGCCCGAATCCATAGATAGTTGGGACCAAATGGAGAGGGAATTTCTGAATCGTTTCTATAGTACTCGCCGGACTGTGAGCATGATTGAACTCACAAATGCTAAGCAATGGAAGGATGAGCCCGTTGTTGACTACATCAACAGGTGGCGTGCGCTAAGTCTGAACTGCAAAGATAAACTCTCAGAGATATCTGCAGTGGAAATGTGTATCCAAGGGATGCACTGGGGTCTTCTCTACATACTCCAAGGGATCAAGCCTCGCAACTTTGAGGAATTGGCTACACGTGCTCATGACATGGAACTAAGCATCGCCAATCATGGATCAAATTTCCCATTAGAAGATCAACGGAAGGAAAAGAAAGACTTCAGGAAAGTTGAGAAATACGTTTAGCCCTCTACCAAGGAGTCCATGGTTGTCAAAGCAACTCCTGTCAAAATTTCTGCAAATGACAAGAAGCACAATGAGAAAGCTGAAAATCAACGCGCTACATATGAGAGACGCCGACTTTCCTTGAAAGAGATGCAAGAGAAGGAGTATCCTTTCCCAGACTCTGATGTTTCTCACATCTTCGATGAACTATTAGCTGGAAAGTTGATTGAACTTCCGGAGCCGAAACGCCCAGAGGAAGCTGGAAAGGTGAACGACCCCAGGTACTGTAAATATCACCGAGTTGTGAGTCACCCCCTAGAAAAGTGCTTTGTGGTCAAAGACAAAATTATGGCACTGGCAAGAGATGGAAAAATAATCCTTGACAGTGAAGATGTTGCAGATGCAAATCATGCTAGCATTGATGTCGTTACAAGTGATTCGCAACACAAGTTTCCTTCCTTATCATCATCTGCAAAGGCACCACTAGCACTTCAATTTGGGAGTCTAGAGCCAGCGATGGTCAAAGTCCTTCTTGCTGATGAAGGAACCGTGAACGAGGAAAATTCTATTGATAAGTTGGAAGAAGTTGGCGAATGGATCCTTGTGACGCGTAGACGGCGACAAAGGCGTTGTATTGACGAACTACATCCATTGTTCTTGAAACAGTCGTACTCACCAACGGTCAGGAAGCCCAATCCAGAGAAAGTTTTGAAAACTCCTCATGTGAACTTTAAGAAGCCATCAAAGAGTAACCATCGAACTCCTGTGACTCTGGATGATTTCTTTCCAAAAACGTTTTTTGAATCAAAGGTTGAAACCGTATACACTGTAACTGGTGGAGACGAAATCGAACACTCTACTTCCTGTTGTACTACTATCGCCTTCACAGATGAGGATTTGTTGCTAGGATCAAAGCCACATAATCGTCCACTGTTTGTCTCCGGAATTATGCAAAAGCAGAAAGTCAATCGCATACTTGTTGATGGAGGTTCAGCAGTCAATATAATGCCCAAGTTTACTATGAAAACTTTGGGACTGACGATGGAAGATCTGTCTCGTAGTCGTCTTACTATTCAAGGATTTAACCAAGATGGACAGCGAGCCATTGGTATGATCCGTTTAGACTTGATGACAGGAGAACTAAAAGCAAGCACCATATTTCATGTCATTGATGCGAGGACATCTTATCGTCTGTTATTAGGAAGGCCATGGCTCCACGAAAATGGAGTAGTACCATCAACCCTTCATCAATGCTTCAAATACCTAAGGGATGGGGAAGTGGTAAAAGTAGATGCTGATGTGAAGCCATTTACCGAGGCAGAGTCGTACTTCGCTGATGCCAAACTCTATCTCGATTCTGACTTTGTGCAGGGGGCATTGCCACTTAAAACTCCGACTAGCAGCGATGTGGAGAAAAAACAAGCTAAATCTGTGGTTGTAGAGCATATCCCTCAGTTGAATCCTAAAGGAAAAGAAATTGTAGCTGATGTACATGTTCAACCAGGCAGCACGAGCAAAATACAATCTAAGGTGACGAGATCAAATGATTATCAAGTGATGGCAAAAAACTTGATTATGCCGATTACCAAGGTAAATTCTTCACCTCCTAATGATTCCTCGCCTGTAAAAATTTCATGCCAAAAGCTTCAAGGAACATTCAGTCCTAAAGTTTACAAGCTCTTTGAAAAGTCTGGATATAACTTCTCCAATCCATCGGGTCTTGGAAAATTGGAACCAGAATTGACTGGGGAAAAGATTCATGGTCTCACCAAAGCACAACACAAATTGAGGAAACAAGGGTATCAAGTGGATCAACCAAAGACTGGTTTGGGATTTACACCTGTCGAACCAGTTAGGATACGTGTCATGAAGAAAGAAAAATGCGTCAATGTGCAACATATATCCGTAGAAGGTGATGGAAAAGGAAAGAAGCCTAGTGATAATCGTGTTTCTGTATTTGATCGGCTTGGTACTCCTACTGCTCGTCCTTCCGTCTTTGGAAGACTGGGTTCTAGTAGCCGAATCCCTAATGTTCAAGATAGACTTGGTGCGAGTAGTATTCCCCAAAGTTCTGTCTTCAATCGACTTGGAGGGGGTAGCACACAACAACTAAAGAAGAGGAACCATGCTTGCGAGACAGACATGGCAGGGTCGAGAAATAATAACCAAACTCTTATTCTATCTCAGCCGCAAGGAAGTAAGTCATCAGTAGTACTTATTACCATGGATGGGACCGTCAAGGTAAAACAACGCATCATCAGCAATTCTCGTCGTTCAAATGAGAACAACCCAGACGAAGATGAGGTGGAAGTCATCATTAGCTCTAATTATACCGCAGTAGATGAAGACTCTGACCCCGAAGCCTCAAATGATGAAATCCAAGAAGCCCCTCCACAACTTGAAGATGGTGGACAGGCGACTGTTGATGAACTTAAGGAGTTAAATCTCGGTACGAAAGATGAACCACGCCCTATTTTTGTTAGTGCTCTTCTAAATCCTGAAGAAGAAGACCAATACCACAAGATCCTGATCGAGTATAAAGATGTTTTTGCTTGGTCATACAAGGAAATGCCAGGCTTAGATCCAAAAGTGGCGATTCATCAACTTGGCATAAAACATGGAATACGTCCTATAAAGCAATCACAACGAGTAATTCGTACTGAGCTGGTTCCTCGAATTGAAGCTGAAGTGAACAAGCTCATTGATGCTGGATTCATTAGAGAAGTGAAATATCCAACTTGGATTTCTAGTATCGTACCAGTAAAGAAGAAAAATGGTCAAATACGCATCTGTGTTGACTTTCGGGACTTGAACAAAGCATGTCCAAAAGACGACTTTCCGCTACCAATCATTGAGCTTATGGTTGATGCAACTACTGGACATGAGGCTGTCTTTGTCGTATCTAATGACGAGAGAAGGAATAGGCTCAGATTGGTCTTCGAGATACATCTCGTTCCAAATCTGCACAAGGAAATAATTATGCGTCAATTTGAGAAGAATAAGGGAAAACAAGCATATGAAATAATATTCATTAAAAAAAAAAAAAGGGGATTCAAATATCTACTGTTAGAAGCTTGCGGATTTCTTTTGGCTCGGAAGTTTCGAGAAACTTCAACAATATGCAATAAAAAAAATTCTGGTGCTGAAGAGTTGAGCCCGGATGTCCAAAACAATCCTGTTTTAATTAAAATCAAAGTTGTCACATGTTCTTATGAATGTTTATTTTCGTAAATAGGCTTCCAAATCCTTGTTCCACCTGTTGCAACACAAAAAAAAAGAAAATCAGTAAAAAAGGTATGCAACTTGAAACGGGAAGTAGTTCAATTGTGTAAAGAAGACAAAGAGTAAGTTGGATAATCTTCTCGAAGGCATGGGGAATTACGACAAGTTCTCGATTTTCTTTTTCTCTGTTGCGATACGCCGAGAATTGTGTCCCAATAACAGCAAATTGCTTGGGCAATTCCAATGAATAACTTCAAGACTCTTGGATTCACTGACGAAAAAAAAAAAAAAGGAAATTAATTGCAGATTTAGTTTGCCTCACCCTCATGCAATTAATACTTCTTCGAGTAAACTTCAGTCCCTGAATCGACTAGTGGGAAGAATTTGGATGAGTATTGAAACACTTAAGTGTATTTTATTTTCTTTCCTTCTCTGAGAAATTTTATCGAACAGACTGTATGCGTCAATCGGCAGAAGAAGAGGATATGAATCTAAAGTGGGATGATACCCCAATAATTCAGAGTTCGAGTTTCGGTTAACTGATGTGTGTGGAATTAAGCTTCTAATCAAGTGAATTTATAGATAATGTCTTCAAGTTTATCGGTCACCGTGGATTAGTTCAAGTCGGATTGGGAGTTATCCAGATGAGTTGTTTGATTTTAATTAGGATATCAAATCATATTCGAACTAGACTAAATAGTTTCGAGTTGGTTTCTTGGACCGGTTAATTTAAGGAAGAGTTTTGATTCTTTTGGCTCTCCTCTGTGCAGTTGGTTCAGGATAACTTTTGAGAAATCTCCGAGTTATCAGTTCCGAAATCAAACTAGCCAGGATCTCGAATGGATATCTTTAAATTTCGAAAGGCTGAATTTATTTCTTATTAGAACTCTAGTGCTATGGTGAAGTTGATAAAGCTGCGTGAGTTCTCATGGAAGGAGAAGAGTAGATGGGATTCTATGTGGTGGGATACACCTTAAGTGAAGCGGGGCGCACAAATGTTTTTCGAAAATAAATAAAAGAAGAAGAAAATATGTAGAGGGGCGGGGGACTAAATTTTAAGCCCATTTACATCAAGTTGAATAAAACATGGATCAATTTGTGGTTTTCTGCATGGAGAATTATGTGGGCTGAATCTATTATCAATCTATTACAAAAAAAAAAAACTCGGTTGAATCACAGATTTTTATTCATAGCCTCAAAGTTTTGGACATCAAATTGAACTTAATTTTGGGCCAAATCAAGCCGCATTCATATCCAAGCCAAGGAAATTATGGGCTTTGTTATCATTTCTTTCCTCTTCAAATTTCAAGAGCCCAAACTTATCTCTTAAGTCCAAGTACAAGATCAATGGTTCTTCCTCGTTTAAAAAAAAAAATGTGTGTTAAATGAGAAGAATTAAGTACTTCAAGCATCGCCTCTCTCGTCACTGCCCAGCACGTTCTTCGCCGAGCCTTGAAGTGGGGGCATTTGTAGACGAATTAATTTTCGTCCAATTAGAAGATGACATGTGTAAAATATGACATTAATTATTAGTTTGAAATTATTATTTTATTTTATGGATTTTATCAAATTTGATTCCATAAATAAATTATTAATTTTAATTGATAATTTAATGTATATTTATTAGCAAATCAAAGGTTGCCATGTGTCAAATGGAGGTGTCTCATCCAATCAAATCAAGTTTCATAGTCCAACAAATCAGTGACTAATCGGATGGTGACACGTGGCACATTTAAATATGTGTCAACCAAATATATATAAATCTGATATTATTTCTTTTAAAAGATTTTTCAAGAGATATATCAAAGAAGCCCAAAATTCTAAGACTCTCCTACTCAAACATCTATAAATAGGGGGTCAAGGGGCTTCATTAAAAAAGAAGGACATTCAGAGATACATACATACACACAAGTCTACAAGCTAGAGAATTGAAGTCTTCTCTTAGCCAAGTCAAAGCGTTCTTCATCAACCACGAAGATTCACCATCTTCAAAGTTAATCAAATCACAAGGTGTTTGTCTCTTCTTCAACAAATCCGAGGAGGAACTACATCTTCAACAACAATCAAATCATCAGGGTGTTCATTTCTTCTTCAACAAATCCGAGGAGAAATACGCTCTTGGTTCAAGAACAAGCTTTTCGGCCCTTGAATCGTGTTTGGAGTGAAGAATCAGGGGATTAGTCTTCATTAGGGGATTTATTCTCACGATATTGTAATTTTCTTTAAATTGATTTATTTATTTGTCCATATTATCTTTTCTTGTTTATGAAATTACAGACTCGAAAATTTGTGTGAACAGTAAGTTTACTTTATCTGGTTGACAGTGTTACAAGTTGTTAAGTTGTTTGACGATTTTGGATTGAACTATTGTTTTGATACGCTCACATTTTCAAATTTTGGCCCTTTAGAGACTGAATTTGGGTGCTTGACATAAATACTTTTTGTTTATGATATATATAAAGGAAGGAAGCTCGAAAAATTCTCCAACATGGCATAAGAGGTCTTATATATATATATATAGTTAATGTTAGCTTGCTCCTCATAAACAAGACGATTGAGAATGTCAGAGCACAATCCCTAACGCCAGAGAAAAACTAAATCAAATGTCCCTTTTGCCCGTTGTAGACTTGTAGTCAATGAGGCAGACTACTTATATTAATTTCTAAATTGTTTGCAATAATTGATGGAGTTTAATCCGCTAATCTCTCCCTTATCTAATCTCCTGTGGGACCCTATCAGACAAATTGACAAGCAAGTGCAATTAATATTTTTTTTGGTGCTTATAGTGCAATTAATAAAGACTCCAAATTCGGTTGGTATAAGTGTATAGATGCACTTTTTCTTGTTTTTCTTTACATGTGGTATCATCTAAAATATTTTTCATCTAATTATTAACAAAAAATCAAATTCTGAAATGCTAATTAAAGTCTTAAGAAATAAAGTAAATAAAACTAACTAAACCAATTAGCCAATATAACATTCGTCAACTTCTTTACCATAGGCTTCTAACTATCAAACATATTTTCATGTTAAATATTAATGAGAAAATGAGATCTAATAGTGTTTTTAATAAAAATATCTATTAATTTTTTCTGATCCAATTTCGAAACAACAAATTAATATGAAGAATGAATGATTCTTATGAAGTCATGATGTAATCGCAACAATTCATCATCTTATATATAGACATTATGTGTATTTTATTACACGTATGATTGTGATTATCCTGAGACTTAGATTCCAGAGAACTCCTAAGCATAATTCGAGTAAAACAACTTAAGTTGCGAAAAATTCAAATTGAAAAAATCTAGACATGCAAAAACCAATATATTGGTAAAGTATATTTTAGCCAATATACGAGTTTTATTTCGTGTTCAATATTACATAATTTGTATATATATTTTCATCAGATTCAATTTTTCACCATGGAAACTTCATTTATAATTGATTTATCAAAATAATAACTAAGCAAAAAAGTCTTTTTTCGGGAAAAAAAACAATTATGACAATAACTTAATGTTTTTAATATTGAATAAAAAAAGTATAAAAGAAGATAATAAATAAAGAAGATACAAAATTATCATAATAAGGAGACAATAGCTGTGAAATAGGAATCAGTTATTAAGAAGAGACAGAACTTTTGATACTTTCATTAACAAAAAATAAATAAAAAAATTTAAAAAACCAGGAAGATCTTGACCAATGAGTCATTGACTGTTCAAGGGGCAAATAAGAGAGAATGAATTTTTTTCTCTGGTATTAGGGATCATGCTCTGATGTTATCATTAGCCCTTAAACAACGGAAAAATATTTGTCGTTAGATCGAGTTCAAAGGTCCAAGTGTCTGTTTCTCTCATACAGTAAAGTGTACTCGCACACAAAGTTACGTGAAAGAAATAGATGCAGACTACTTGGACTATTGAATTAGTGAAAGAAATAGATACAAATTACACGTTCGGACTATTGACACCTGACACAAATTTATCGCATCATTTTCATAATTGATTCTGTACCTCACACAAGAATGCAGCCTGCACATCATGACCCCTTGGCTGTTGGATTTAATGATGAGATTTCTTCTAGATATCGCATTTGATAGTAGAATTAATGATGATCACAAACTTAGAGGAGCGAAATTAAAGCATACTTAAAATTATAGAGGATGGGATGGTTGAAGACTTGGAGTGATGAACCGTTCAAATTTATACCAAAATTCTATTCTTTATCTCTTTCCGGTGATGGGATTCCTTTTACATGTTGCCTCCAGTTAGGGAAAATTCTTAGATATATTTGGTGTACCAAATATTAAAGGACGTGGATAATGTCACATCAATACATGATATAATCCTACTTGATTTTGAAGTCGTATAATCCACATTCTTAGATGTTAACACCGGCTGTGTAGAAGGATTTTCCTCTAGCTAGTGGTAGAATTGAATAATAATAATAATAATAATAATAATAATAATATATGACAACAACAACAACGCCTTTAGTGTTTTATATCTATACTTGTGCATCATAAAATAGAAATAAGATTAGAACATTTGGATCTCTACACGGAAGAAAACTTAGGCTAACTTAACCGTATTAGACTATTTTTCGTCTAAAAAAAAAAATACCCTTTCTACAAAACAAAAGACAATAAATAACATTATTTTTTAAAATATGTCTCAATTTAATTTATGATTGTTGTCTAGTATCCAGGTATGGAACTATCTTTCCTTAAATGTGATTGCAGTTTTATAGTAAAACTTAATTAATTATATATTTCTAAATTAAAATAGGGGGAAATATAATCAGATTAGATAATAAATAGATACTTTTATAGTAAGAGATAGACATTTTGAAACAGACAAAAGTTGAATAGTGGACATCCTTTTTGTGACTGCAGGAATAGCATATGTGATCCTCATATTGATTTTATTTCAATAATTTCCTTTTTGACCATATTCTCTATTGAAAATCATGTTGCATTTCTTATTCCATCTACTGCATGGGGGTAATTCTATGCCAAATTAAACCCAACGGTCCAGATGTGTATCCTATGTCTATCTCTTTTACACAATTGCGTGTGCAGATCAATACATTTTACTGTATGAAACAGATAGACAGTAGGACTATTAAACTTAGTCTAGCATAGATTTTTCCCTATGGGGTAATTCTATGCTAGCAAGGAGGGACCAAAATTTTAACTAGGATGGCAAGATCAAAATTTAAAAATATAATATTTATATTTATTTTTTGTACACATTTTTTCCAGTGCGATTACAATCTGTTAAAAATAATAAAACTTTGTACATAATATTAACACTAATTATAGTACAAAATACAAATATTCTATTAAAAAGTTATTTGTGAACAAAAAAGGGGAAGCAATCATAATTTAAAATAATATAAAACTAAAAAATGTGCAAATCACATCTAAATAAACATAATGCTAACTTATTTATTAGATATAACTTTGCACATTCTAAATTGTGCTCGACGTTTCTTCATTACATCGAACTCGTCAATGATCGAGTCCATTTTCAAAGTTTGAGCAATTTTTTTATCAGTGTAAACTAGTAACAAACAACTCACAAAACCAACTTTGATCTTACTACACAATCTCGTCATGACAATTTTTATACTTGAAAACGCATGGCCTATTGTTGTAAGAGACCAAAAGAATCAAAATAAGCTGAATGATTCTGTCTACCAGATAGTAATTTATTGTCTTCTATGTCTTTTTGACAATATTTGGTCAAATGCCACTAAAAAATAAAACAACGATACTCCACTGTATTGAATTCTCTACTTACAAATTACTAATAAACCTTCACTACCCATTAAGGCAATACTCGCCAAATGCCATGTTAAACCCATCAAACACATTATACATATATAACTACACATATAAACACAATACAAAAGCGAATCACGAATGATGCAATGGAGCCGGGTTTTTTTTGGATGCCAAACCTGCTGTAGTCAGTATCGCAGTAGGGAATACGACGGCGTAGTTTTGGTGACTCTTTCAGAAATGAACTAAGGAGGCCGATATTTCGTCGGCACATGCTTACTCAAGCCAGGAAGCTCTGGTTTTCAAAGAAATGAAAATACATGGATTAGATAAAGAGGCAAGCGAATTGAGTCTAGGGTTAGGAACAAGTGGCTAAGATTTCAGTTCTTTAGGGAACCTGTAGAATTATTCCAAATATCTCTTTCGAGAATTCTTTTCACGTATTTCCCTTTGGATGACTTTCCGATATTGATTTCTTATGTCTGTTTGTTCTCTTGAAGATTGAAGAGATTAGAGCATTCAACTAGTAAATGTCACTAGTTGAGATTTACTTCTACTAAGATAGTGTAGTCCAATTCTTGCTTCTTGATAAAATCTTGACATTTCACTCTTTTTTCTATTGGGACTTCTTAAAGGAAGGTGTCAACCAGGCTACTTATAAGCGAAGGTATCTCGTTCATTAGTCAATCTATGTTTATCTGTGTGGTCAACCCTTGAGATTGCTTTCTTTTGAATATCGTCCAGAATGAGGTGAGGATCCAATCCTGCAAGAAAAAGTCCTCTATCCGGGTATGGATCTTATGCTTATAAGGCAGTCTTTGTTAGGGTTTTCGAAGTAGATAAGACTATAGATGGGGTGACCTAGCTAAGTGATAGGGGCGGCAATCAAAAAGGCTTTTTTTATAAAAAGAGAGTAAGGCCCTTTTTTTGGCCTTTGAAGCAGGGCCATAGATATTGCAAAATTTTTTGAGATGAAATGGAAAGACTTTCGTCAGAAGAGATGGTAGGCTTGATACGGATAGAGCTGCTTATCACCCACCTTAGAATCAATCAGTTCGACTTTACCCGCCTTAATTCCCTCATTCAGGACAGATGAAAGCAGGTTATGGATCTATTTAAGTTGGTCGATCAATCCCTCCTTTCTTTCTCTCTAGATCCCTCTTTCGGTGAGGATTGATATCTTCTATCTTCTTCTTTTTTTGCATATACAAATATCTATTTTCTATTTAGTTTCAATTTCTCTCTTCTCTAATTTATTTTCAATTTCTCTCTTCTCAAATTTTTTTTTTTTTTTATATCCATCATGTATTTATTGAAATCCTAAACCACATAAATTGTTTTGTCCAGAGTTTAGAGATATAAAGTGAAAAAACAAATTCCAAAGACTTGTATTCAAAGACTTGTATTCAAAGAATAGAATACATTCTTGAACCTTGAGATGAGACAATTATAATACACTTTCACCACCCATAACATACAAAAAATAGATTAAAAGCCGTGAAACCACACTTTCAGAATTAAGGAAATAGATTAAAAAAATTAATGACATGCTAAGAATATTTGAGTAATAGAAAGAGTAGTTTTGTAATATTTGAGGAAGGAGGGGCGAAATTGTATATTTCAAAAATTGTATGCCTAAAAGTTAATAAATTATAAGTTGGAAAGGGAGGGGGGGGCTGGAGGGTCCTCGCGCGTCTAATATATTTCAGATCTAGTCCAATGATCCAAGTGTGTATTATGTACTTCTATAATCTCAAGTATATAAAATTCAATTCTCTTATATATTTTGACTGGACTCTAAGTATCGTATTTCCAGCTCATAAAATTATGCTTTTCTAGTTAAATCTCGGGGGGTTAAAAAATGGAACTTTTTTAAAGTATGATTTATAAAAATTGCACCCCTATAGAAACATGTATTGCACTAAGGACCCATAAAGGCCATTTTGCTCAATCGATCCTTTGAAATTAAGCGAATTAAATGCAACTAGATCGTAGATTATTTGCTTATGTTTTACGTGTTTCTTTTAAACTTAAAACATTTATTCTAAATTGCTAAGCACAACTATGTTAATTATCACATATTTAAACTTATGCATATTGTTTCGCGATAAAACAAATCAGAGTGAGATGAATCCGATTGTTCGTTCCGAGCCCCATGATAATCTATAATTTGAGATTATCTTTCAACCCCTGCGTTCGATACGTTGGATGGTGGTTCAAGTCTTTAATTAAGTCTTAATTATTGATTTCGAGCGTAAAGACAAATAAATCGAACAACTCAAGTCTTTGAGTATGAAAAACAGTGAATCGAACAACTCAAGTCAAGATAAAATTAACCTATCAAATACTTAAATCTAAAAAAAGGATAATTCATACCTCCATGAGAGTCTTCGATCGAGGATTATCTCTCACCCCCTGCGTTCGATTTGCTAAACGGTGGTTCAAGTCTTTAACAAAATTCTTAGTTGTTACTTTCGAATACGAGAATAATGAACGAAAAACTCAAGTCAAGATAAAATTAACCAATCAAATACTTAAATCTGAAAAAAGGTAATTCATACCTCCATGAGAGTCTTCGATCGTGATGATTACAAATAAACTGCGGATACAAGCTTTAGAGCCGAATCTCAGCGATTCTTGACAAGCAACTATTACATTATTCTATGGCTACTCCTAATTTACGCTATGAACTACTCCTAAGACTAGAGCTAATCCTAAGAAAATGAAACTGTAGAAGTTTTCGATTCTGATGATGTCCCCTTATTCTTCTCTTTCTTGGCAAAATATATCTTGGCCTTGGGGAACCCACGTTCCTCTTCATCGGGAACCACCTTCAACTGCTTCTTTCAAATTTCTTATTTTAGCGTGTCTTTTTTGAATGCAGATTATTGTCTTTTCGATTCTTTTCGTCTCCTCCGATTCGATTCTTGGGTTTTTATCAACCCAGCCTACATTTCTGCCATTTTCTGAGTTTATTGGACCTTATCTTACCTACCTGTGGACCCAATTTCCTTCTTTTTGAATTTCTACAGTTTGGACTATTTGAGCTCTGTAATTTGAAAGCCCAAATTATTTTATAGCGTAAACAAATGCCCCCCTAATATACATGAACATTTCTAGTCCATGTGTATTAAAAGACACGTCTTTTGGTTAAAAACAACTTCTCTCTCTCCTCTGTATCGACCTCTTGATTTTTTGTCCTTCACTTTCTCGAAGAACAGTCCCTCTGGTTAAACTTCTCGAATTCTTCCTCCTTCTCGATACCGTCATCTTCCTCGCCTGATTCGACTTCCTCCTCTTCTCAGAACCTTCATCTTTGAGCATCTCTCAGTTATCTTCTTTGATTCACCTTTCGAGCAACCAGAGATTGCTGAGAAAATAGCAGAGAAATTTTTTCCTTCATTTTCTCGAGTGTAGAGTAAGAGATAAATTTGCTTGGGGCCATTGATGCTTTCCCTTCGTTTAATCAATTGCGCCAATTTCATAAAAAATGGGAAGGGAATCGAATTATGGGGGCTTGTTTGAATGGCGTGGTACCCCATCCTTCCTTTCGAGCAAGTTGTATCTTCGAACTAATATAAGTTAGTCTTGGTTCTTCAAGTGCACCAAGATTAACCTATAACAAGGGATCTTGGATATCTTGCCTGATATCTTCATTTGGTTCCAGAATTCCCTCTTCGATTATATTTTCTACACTTTGATTTAACTGTTCGATATCATTGTATACACCGGAACTCGAATCAATCAGATTAGATGAATAAAGATGCAAATTCGAATCTAGATTTTCGATTACTAACCTCTTGAAAATACTGCTAATAACACACAAATGTTTTAAATTATTGTTTCGCGTTTGTATTTTGGAAGTTAAAAGATGTAGGCTGTGGAGATTGGTTATCATTCGTTTGGTTCACTACTGGTTGCCCCCGAGTATTTTGTTGGTTTACAAAATTCTGTTCCTCGAGGGGTATAGGATTCGAAGTTTGGCCAACCTCGAATTGGACATTTTGAACTCGAGTATCTCGAGGATAACCTAAAGGAATTTCGTTCGGGTTCACGTGTCTAGTTTGAATCCTTAGTTCGGTCGATACTAATTGAGATATTTTTTCTACCAAAATATTATGCCTGCTTATTAAAGGTTCGAGAGCTATAGCTACTTGGGTGTTTATCATATTCGAAAAAACGTCATACGTTTGATTAAAAATTTCACCGAATTCTGTAAGTACTTAAGTAACTTCTCGAGCGAGCCCATCTCGAGCACTCACGGCGCTATCTTGGACAATCGCAGTAAATATACAGGCAGACTCTTGCGCCAATGCTCGACATTGATCATCGAATTCTCTTCTTTGATCTTCTCAAGCACCTGCTAAGGTTTGTTTCATGACCCGAACAAACTGTTCGTACATTTTGTCCGCTCTAACCTTATGTTTCGAAATTGGTTGAGCGTCAAAATCATCACATGAATCGTCTCTGAGAGATTCCTCTGACATCATGTAGACAATGAGAATTTGTTTTAAATTTTTGTTTTTTTTAGAAGATCAGTTATCAAAACCGACTACCACTGGGGTCGCCAAAAATTTGTTTTGTGAGGAAAACAAATCAGAATGAGATGGATCCGATTGTTCGTTCCGAGCCTCGTGATAATCTATAATTTGATATTATCTTTCAACCCCTGCATTCGATACACTGGATGGTGGTTCAAGTCTTTAACTAAGTCTTAATTATTGATTTCAAGTGTAAAGACAAATGAATTGAACAACTCAAGTCTTTGAGTATGAAAAACAGTGAATCGAACAACTCAAGTCAAGATAAAATTAACCCATCAAATACTTAAATCTGAAAAAAGGATAATTTATACTTCCATGAGAGTCTTCGATAGAGGATTATCTCTCACCCTCTTGCGTTCGATTCGCTAAACGGTGGTTCAAGTCCTTAACTAAATTCTGAGTTGTTACTTTCGAATACGAGAATAATGAACGAAAAACTCAAGTCAAGATAAAATTAACCTATCAAATACTTAAATCTGAAAAAGGGTAATTTATACTTCCATGAGAGTCTTCGATCGTGATGATTACAAATAAACTGCGGATACAAGCTTTGCAACCGAATCCCAGCGATTCTTGACAAGCAACTATTACATTATTCTACGACTACTCTTAATTTACGCTATGAACTACTCCTAAGACTAGAGCTAATTCTAAGAAAATGAAACTGTAGAAGTTTTCGATTCTGATGATGTCCCCTTATTCTTCTCCTTCTAGGCCGAATATATCTTGGCCTTGGGGAACCCACGTTCCTCTTCATCGGGAACCGCCTTCAATTGCTTCTTTCAAATTTCTTATTTTAGCGTGTCTTTTTTGAATGCAGATTATTGTCTTTTCGATTCTTTTCGTCTCATCCGATTCGATTCTTGGGTTTTTATCAACCCAACCTACATTTCTGCCATTTTCTGAGTTTATTGGGCCTTATCTTACCTACTTGTGGACCCAATTTCCTTCTTTTCGAATTTCTACAGTTTGGCTTATTTGAGCTCTGTAATTCGAAAGCCCAAATTATTTTATAGTGTAAACACATATGCTTTTTGATTCATAAAATAAGGATATTGATGTGTGTGAGTTTCACACCAATGATATTTATATTGATAATAGGGATAATATGAGTATAATTGTGAGATACAACAATAATATGGATGCGATAATGTAAATAACAAGAGTTTTAACGTAGTTCAATCCAGAAATTAGACCTATGTCCACGGGAGAAAAGTGAGTATCCTTTTTATTCTGCTTCCGCCATGCTTATATACAAGTTTTTGATGGACATGGTAAAATAGAGTAAGTCAACTAAGCCTTAATTACATATAATAATAATTAGAAGACATAATCCTCCAATCTTGGCGTCATTAATGATGATTTATTTTCATATCTTGAGTTTGATTTCAGCACGTCTTCATTTGGAAAGGTCTTCAACTTAATTGATTTTTGTCTCTAGCCTTGTCTTATATAGATATCTTCCTCTGCAGTGCTAGGTTGGTGGGTTATCCAGATAGGCCGGGTTTGGGCTTGTTTCCTGCTAGAAGAGTCTCAGCCCATGTTGGTGATAAGGCTCGACCCATTAAGCTTTGGGCTCTTTAGTTTGACCCAATGTCCATTTTCTACCCACATCACATATGATTTTATATGAGCATGCATGGTAAACAAGATGTTATTAATATTAGATAAAAATTTGATCTCGCAAAAGTAATCATGCACGTGATCGTGATCAGATCTAGCTTTTCATGTGTAGATTTTGGTGGGATGAGTATCTAGGATAAAATCTAATTTCGCATGAAGTGTCGAATTTAATAATTAAAAACAGAAAGGTGCGCCCATGCCCACAGTATAGTATCCACCTTTATTAATCACTATATAATATAAATACTATTTACAAATACTATTTATGCAGTAATCAGAGGTTGTATAATATATAAATATATATTAGAACAGACGATAAGATTGAATTACAATTTTCCATTTTTATGTTACAAAAATAGAAATTTTGCATTTGGATTATCACATTACACTTGTAATTTGTACGTAAAATTCATCATTTTATCTTCTTTTTTTTTAAAAAAATTCAAGAGGATCCTATTTTAATTTAGGAAAATTCTTTTCTTACCGTCTGTATATCTTGGCAAATATACAGACCAATTTTGGGCCCACGATTGCAATCAAAGAAACCGGCACCTATTTACCAGTTGCTTATCTTTTTGCCAAATTAGCGGTACATAGGCTATCCCAACAGTATCTATTTTTTTGTCTTTAACTTTTTTTGTTTTACCAATTTTTCTCTTTCATTAGTTTTGTCAATTTTTCTTATTAGCCTAATACATTTTAACAAAGCCAACGGTTATTCAATTATTATTATTGTTAAGTGACAAAGCTGTTATATTATCTCATTGTTTAACATGCATATATCTATTTATTTGCACATTTGTTGTTTTATCTTAATTAGTAAACACGACTCCTTTTTTATCCTTTCTTTTAATGGTATAGTTCAAGACAAATTAAATAAATAATCGTAATAATTTGTTTTTTATTTTTGAAAATGCAACCCAACTTAGAAGCACAAAATGACGAGAAATTTCTTCTAATTGTCTAAGAACACTGCTTTTGTCAAGTAAAAAAGAGAATAAATCAATGATATTCATTTTAACGAAAACAGTATAAAATTGTAGTCATATAATTTTATATTAGATCAAATAAAATTTATTGTTTCTTCCTTCTGTACTACTGCAATCATATTATTATTTATTTAATTGAATGCTCTATTTAACAAAGTTGACGTTTAATAGACTTTGGGATCAAATTAATTAAAATTTAATTGCCAAGAGGGGTAAAGTATAACAAAAAATTGTAATAGAGCGTGCAAAATGAACTCATCTTTTTATATAACTCAAGGGAATTCTTGTTTATTAATATTGTTTAGGGTGTAATTTGATGTTTTCATGGGTAATTGATATCAACCCCATAGTACAAGGGGGCAAAGTAAATTTGACCCAAAATAATATATAAAATTATATAACAATTTACTCATAACATCGAGAATCCCAAAATTGCAAGAACATAAACAAGATACTAATTTTCATATAAGATAGCTTCATGATTATTTTTTAAGATAAAAAGAATTTACAGGGTGTTTAATTTAACAAGTTCAAAGAATGCAATGTAAGCCACGGTGAAGTCTTTTGTAGAAAGTTGCTAAGGTTAGTTTGGGAATACCAAAAATGAAAGAGTGAATTAAGAAGAATCTACCATGCAGTTAACTTAATGAAAGTCTACCGGCGGTAAATCTTAATCTTACAGACAATCTGTAAGATTAGCACTACTGTTTAATTTAACCTTCTCATTCTGCTTTTGAAACACTTCTATGAGTGTATTTTGCACTTTATTTTAAATTTACATATTGCAATTGTTTGACAACGAGGGTAATTTAATATCAGTTGAAGCATAGAAAAAAAGAAAAAAAGAACACCACTAGCTAATCAATCGAACTCTGAGAGACTGAGACTGCTTTCATATACATTGGTCTTCTTGATTTTGTAATGTTTGGTCGTTTGTTAGATCAATGTTATATATCACCATTTTCATGTTATTTTTTTTTAATTTTCCCTCAATTTGGTTAAAACTAATTGTAATTAATTCATTTGATGATTTTGATATATAAATACTTTTTAAGTAAAGAACAAGAAAAAAAAACAGTTCATATAGACATGTAGCAATAATATTGACTGAAAAATAAGACATACATCACATGTAATTCTAGAAAATAATCATCTACAAAAACAGATCTTACTTGGTCTAATCACAACTTGTTCCACACGATTTAATGCTCCAAAACAGTCCAATGTCTCAATCATGGGGAGATAGATGTTTTCCATGATCCAAGCACTTCAAAATGTAAGGCTATGTTTGGTTATGTTTTGGGATGGTATTTTGGTGAGAATTATTGGTGAAAATTTTATGGGGACACGTGCAATTTTGATGAGATTATGTTTAGTTATGTTTTGGGAGCTGTTTTTTGAGTGATTTTTTGGTGAGATAGTGTTTGGTTTTGTTTTCAGAGGGAACATAAATTACTGTAGCTGTCAAATCGTGTAAGTTTTTGTCTGTCAATAATTAAAAGTTATAATATAATATTGAGATTGTAATAATTATTATATAGATAAATATATATGTATATATGTGCAAATATATATGTATATATGTAGGTAATAGTAGTATATATAATATTGAGATTATAATAATTATTATAGAGATAAATATATATGTATATATGTAAGTAATAGTAGTGTATATATATATATATAAATAATAGTAGTTGATATATATACTTAAAAGAAAAGTTTATATATATACATATATATATTTAATTACAAAATTATATTTAATTTACGAAAATTAAAAAAAAAAAATTGAAGACAACATTTCAAATGTCGTCTTCAATTTTTTCATTTTTATTTTTTTATTTATGATGTCTTCTTCTAATTATATATATAAAAAAATAAGTATATATATATATACAGAAAATTATATTTAATTACAAAATTATATTTAATTTACGAAAATTATAAAAAAAAGAAAAGAAAATTGAAGACGTTCAATTTTCTTTTTTTTTTATTTATGAACAGTGAAGACGACATGGCACATGTCGTCTTCACTGTTCATTTTTATTTATTTTTTAATTATGAAGAAGACATTTTATATGTCGTCTTCTAATTATGTATATAAAAAATAATATATATATATATATATAGAGAGAGAGAGAAAAAATTATATTTAATTACAAAATTATATTTAATTTACGAAAATTAAAAAAAAATAAATTGAAGATGACATTTCATGCACAGTGAAGACGACATTTTATATTTATGTTAAAAATATATATATATATATATATATATATATATATATATAGTGTGTGAGGAAAGAGAAAGTGAGAGAGTGAGAGAAAGAGAGGAGAGAGAATGTGTCAAATAGAGTGAGAGAGTAAGAGAAAAAGAGGAGAGAGAGTGTGTCAGAGAAACAGAGAGCACAATCATTATTTTTTTTTAACAAAAAATTAACAACTTTTTTGGTGAAAAATTGTGTGATCCAAACATAACTTGACCAAAAATTCGGACGAAAATGGGCTTGAAAACATAACCAAACATAGCCTAAGTTTCCTTGCCAAAGTTACACCAAATTCTCACTTCTATGCCTTTTCTATTTTCACTCCATTTTCTTCCGACTTTTGCAATAATTAGAGTGGTTATCTCATGTTCTATTTTCAGGTGTGATGGGGAGATAATGGAGGGGAAGTTGCGGTAGTTTTGTCCAGCAAAAAATCTACCCCCTCCATATTTCTACTTTCAAATGAATATGGGTAGGGTCAACTCTCATAGGCAATCCACGACCCATATTCTATTTTCTACATCTCCCACTCGCACATGAGGGCAAGACATACTTCTGGTGTATCTATAACGACATATTTACAATTTCATACCAGCAAATGGAGGGGGTAGATTTTTTGAGTGATTTTTTGGTGAGATAGTGTTTTGTTTTGTTTTCAGAGGGAACATAAATTACTGTAACTGTCAAATCGTGTAAGTTTTTGTCTGTCAATAATTAAAAGTTATAATATAATATTGAGATTGTAATAATTATTATATAGATAAATATATATGTATATATGTGCAAATATATATGTATATATGTAGGTAATAGTAGTATATATAATATTGAGATTATAATAATTATTATAGAGATAAATATATATGTATATATGTAAGTAATAGTAGTGTATATATATATATAAATAATAGTAGTTGATATATATACTTAAAAGAAAAGTTTATATATATACATATATATATTTAATTACAAAATTATATTTAATTTACGAAAATTAAAAAAAAAATTGAAGACAACATTTCAAATGTCGTCTTCAATTTTTTCATTTTTATTTTTTTATTTATGATGTCTTCTTCTAATTATATATATAAAAAAATAAGTATATATATATATAGAAAATTATATTTAATTACAAAATTATATTTAATTTACGAAAATTATAAAAAAAAGAAAAGAAAATTGAAGACGTTCAATTTTTTTTTTTTTTTTATTTATGAACAGTGAAGACGACATGGCACATGTCGTCTTCACTGTTCATTTTTATTTATTTTTTAATTATGAAGAAGACATTTTATATGTCGTCTTCTAATTATATATATAAAAAATAATATATATATATATAGAGAAAAAATTATATTTAATTACAAAATTATATTTAATTTACGAAAATTAAAAAAAAATAAATTGAAGATGACATTTCATGCACAGTGAAGACGACATTTTATATTTATGTTAAAAATATATATATATATATATATATATATATAGTGTGTGAGGAAAGAGAAAGTGAGAGAGTGAGAGAAAGAGAGGAGAGAGAATGTGTCAAATAGAGTGAGAGAGTAAGAGAAAAAGAGGAGAGAGAGTGTGTTAGAGAAACAGAGAGCATAATCATTATTTTTTTTTTAACAAAAAATTAACAACTTTTTTGGTGAAAAATTGCGTGATCCAAACATAACTTGACCAAAAATTCGGACGAAAATGGGCTTGAAAACATAACCAAACATAGCCTAAGTTTCCTTGCCAAAGTTACACCAAATTCTCACTTCTATGCCTTTTCTATTTTCACTCCATTTTCATCCGACTTTTGCAATAATTAGAGTGGTTATCTCATGTTCTATTTTCAGGTGTGATGGGGAGATAATGGAGGGGAAGTTGCGGTAGTTTTGTCCAGCAAAAAATCTACCCCCTCCATATTTCTACTTTCAAATGAATATGGGTAGGGTCAACTCTCATAGGCAATCCACGACCCATATTCTATTTTCTACATCTCCCACTCGCACATGAGGGCAAGACATACTTCTGGTGTATCTATAACGACATATTTACAATTTCATACCAGCAAATGGATCGCATGACAGCGAGCATAATATAATGAACTTTGAGCTGTACACCGGTTAACGATATACAACAACCTAATTTCAAATAGTATGAGGACAACATCTCGCTATACACCAGATTTATTTTTACTACACAAGTCAACGTGTCCCTTATCCCTAAAACAATATGTAAGAGCATACTTGACGTCTAAACTATTCTATGTATTCACCATTATGTTTAAAATACTAAGTTTGACATAATTGGTCGGCTTGTGAATACACGATACGTGTAAAACAAAGATAGTCTTTCTTTTCCAATAGAAACTCAACTATATTATAGCTGCTTTCTTAGACATCTACCGCATTGCTGAATCATTCATGGCTATAGGTAATATGCTAAAGTAGCAACACTATGATAAAGTTTCAAGAACTAGTCGAAAGTCATAAGGGTAAATATGAGGTCATATAAACCTCTGAGTCTCTGACAATGAGAAAGCAGGGATTTTTCTCATTACTCCAATGTTATATGAACACATGATGTATTAAACACGTGCTAAAGTGTTTCACTTCCTAGTTGGAAGCGTATTTCATGATTCATATCAAATACACTGTACAGATCTTAGTTCAAGTGTATCTTAAAACTTAACTTGAGTTTTCTTCTTGTTTGTCCTCCATCAATAACAACCTTAAGAAAACTCACATCTGGCTACTAGACAAGTTTCATGGATTGTGGGAAATTTTATTACTAAATTTCAAATAGTAATCTCATCATAGTAATTTACCAAGTCGACTTTCACATATAATTTTGTTCTCTAACCCAAAAATCAATATTGTCTCATCTCTGCATGCTACTCAACATTAGAGGTGATTGCTTGTATGAGAGAGACAATCTCATCTTGTCCGACATGCTTTAATGAAGATATACCATACATATTCTAAACATGTGTACACATGAAATATTGAAATACATAACATAAACATTCATATGTTTATTCATTCACATCCTACAAAACCTTACAGATTTAACATGACCTATAAATACATCTCTAGGTATAGGCTTAGTAAAAGGATCTGCCACCATTAGATGCATAGATATATACTTCAACATCACCTCTTTCTTATCAACTATGTCTCTAACAAAGTTATAATTTGTATCTATGTCTTTGGTTTTGCCATGATATTTGTGGGATCTTTTGTGTAAGCAATGGCTGATTGATTATCACAATAAATCGTCACAACTCCCACACAACTACTTACTACTCCCAAATGTTGTAAGAATTTTCTTAACCAAACACCTTCTTGAACTGCAGATGCACAAGCCACAAATTTTACTTCCATTGTGGATAGTGATACACAGATTTGCTTCTTGCTACTCTAAGAAATAGAACCATCATTTAACAAGAAAGCATACCTCGAGGTAGATTTACATTCATCCAAATCATCACCCCAGTCAGCATCTATGTATCCTTTCAATGATAGATCGTTTCTTAGATAACAAAGGAAATAATCTATAGTGCCCTTCAGGTATCTAAAAATCCTTTTAACTACTCTCCACTGTCTTATCCTGGATTTGACTGATTCCTTCTAACCAGACCCACAGTGTAACAAATATCGAGACGAGTACACATCATTGTGTACATTAGGCTTACAATAACACTGAAATATGGCATCTAGACATCTCTTTCTCCTCTTCTGAAGTCTTTGGGCACATTTCATGGTTTAAACTTTCGCCTCTAGCTACAAGAGTATCAATGGGCTTACAATTATTCATTCTAAATCGTTCCAAAACTTCCTTAGGGGAAGTTTCTTGAGACAATGCTAGTAGTCTCTTGGAACGATTTCTATGAATTTTAATGCTAATGTGTAATTTGCCTCACCCATATCTTTCATCTCAAAATTAGAAGATAACCATTTTCTTAATGGTATGTACATACTCCTTATCATTTCTGGCTAGCAGTATGTCATCGACATAAAGGGATAGAATTACAAATTTCTTACTGGACTTCTTCAGATACACACAATGGTGTTCATCTACCATGACGAAGTTATATGAGATAATAGCTTTGTGAAATCTCAAATACCATTGTCTTGAGGACTGTTTAAGGCCATAAATTGGTCTAATCAACCTACAACCTTTGTCTTCTTAGCCTTTAACAACAAAACCTATTGGTTATTCCATGTAGATTTCTCTCTCGAGTTCTCCATTGAAGAAGGTAGTCTTTATGTTCATTTGATATAATTCTAAATTCAAATTAGACACTATAGCCAATAGTAGGCGAATGGAGGTAAATCTCACCACTGGTGAAAAAGTCTCGCCATCATCAATACCCTCCTGTTGGGTATAACCTTTTGCCACCAGTCGAGCTTTATACTTCTCAATAGTTCCATCAGCTTTTCATTTGATTTTGAGAAACCATTTGTTCCTAATAGCTTTGCGTCTAGATGAAAGATAAACCAGTTCCCAAACTTGATTTGATTGAATCGACTCTATCTCTTCTTCCATTGCTTTCATCCATTTGTCTTTTGCAGGACAAGACAGAGCCTCACTTATATTCTTGGGTTCGTCATCCACTTCTAGTTTAATGATAAAAGCATGCTCTTCAATCTCATAAATACATTTCCATTCCTAGAACTCTTACGCAGTTGAGATTCATTTAGATCACTTGGATGGGACTTGCTCCAACTAGGACAAATTAATAACTTGTCCTCTCGTATTTCAAGTGATCTAGTTTTTACATTTTCAGTATTAAATCAGTCAACTGAAGTAAAGGTTCTCTTTCCTTTATTTCAACCTTACTAGGAAAATCATTTTCTAGAAATGTTACGTTATATGATTCAATCTCAGTAACACTTCCATCTTCTAGCTCGTGACTATGAACACATAACCCTTAAATGTTTCAGAGTATCTAATGAAGATACACTTCTTTCCTCGAGGACCCAACTTTCCAAATTTACTAGAAGAATCAAGAATATAAGTGGTTGATTCCCAAGGTCTAAGGTTATTAAGGTCAAGTTTTCTACCAATCAAAAATTCATATGGCGTTGAAGGTACTGATTTCGAAGGCACTTTGTTTAAATATTTTGTGTAGTTAACAAAGCATCTCCCCAAAAGAAAATAGGCAAGTTATCATGCACCATCATGGAGCTTGTCATGTCTAATAGTGTTCTATTCCTTCTTTCAGCAACACTGTTTTGTTGAAGTGTATAAGGTGTAGTCAACTGTCTAATTACTCATTTTTCCTTACATAGATCCTTAAATTGATCAAATAGATATTCATGTCCTCGATCAGTTCTCAAAGTTTTTATAGCTCTATCCATTTAATTCTCCACTTCATTCACATAACGTCCAAAACACTCCAGTGTATCAGACTTAGGGGAAATCAAATAAACATGACCAAAATGCGTGAAACATCTATGAATGTATTGAAATATGAGGAAACATGTCTAGCCTTCGCACTAATTGGACCACATATATCTAAATGGATTAATTGCAATGGGAATTCTGCCTTAATGACTTTTCCAAATGGCTTCCATGTCATCTTACCAGCAAGAAAATGTTCATAAGTAGGTAAATCAATTTTAGAGAGTGAACCCAATAGTTCTTCTCTCACAAGCTGATTTAGCCTATCTGGCCCAACATGACCTAATCTAGCATGCCAAGTATAATCATCTATATACACATTACTAGAAGAACAAACATTTAACCAAAACACAATGATCAACATAATAGTTCAACATTTGTCTGTCACAATCTAACACGATAGAACCATTCCTAAGACGTCTTCAACCATAATACACGTTTGTTATAATATATAGAGATCACATCACCACTAAAGTTCAAGCTAAAACCTTATCATAAGAGAGCGACAATAGAAATAAGATTTTTCCAGATCTCTGGTGCATAGAGAACATGATGTAGAATAAGAGTAAGACCACAATGCAATTCCAATTTCCAAGTGCCGATCCTCTTAACTTCAACTCTTGCATTGTTTCCTACATATATCCACCGTGTACCTCTAGGAACTCGAAGAAAATCCACAAATGCTTCACGATCTCTAGTTACATGGTCTGTTGCCCCATAGTCTACAATTCACAAAGGATAACATTCAGTAAGTAAAATAGTACTAGAGACATATATAACACTCACAGAAGCGTTATTAAGTGCTACGTTTTTCGACATAGATTATTTAAGAGCAAAATGGTCAGGCTCATTTGGACCCTTATCTAGTCTCCTTTCCTTTCTTGCGTTTGTTCCAGTTCCTCTTACATTTAAAGCTCAAAGTTCTTTTGGAAATGGACCCTACAATAAAAGCACCAACTATGGACTTTGCAGCACGAATCCGCTCATCATCAAGCTCAAAATGGGTGAGCAGGATTAGTGAAAGTCTTAATGCTATCACTGTGAGTCAAATTAACTATTAGATGCTCATAGTTGTGAGGCAGCGTTTTGAAAGGTAGTCTCAGGGTGCGCCTGAGGCAGGGCGTTACTGAAATGCCCGAGGCAATAGGAGTGGTGCATAACCCCTCTTCGGCATACGCTCAATCAATTGGGGCGTACGCCTCCCGCGAAAACGCGCCCAATCCTTGGGCGTACGCGCAATGTATTTCATGTCCATACAATATGATTTTAGGCCTAAATTGATTTTTTTTTTTCAATTTCCAATCTAAAACCCACTTAAACTTTTTACGTGTTTTATTCTTTTAGTAAACACCCATGACCCACTTATTCAATTAAATCAAACATTAAAAAAAAAGCAACAAGAGCAACACAACTTAATGCTCGAGTATTCAGAGTCGAAGATGAAGCTAATGATCTTAATGATGAGACTTTTGATAGTGATTGAGTAAATTAGTGCTCGTTAACTATTATTTTAAATCTTTATTTTGCGTAATGCTAGAATTTGAAACAATTATTTGTCTGTCTTGATTTTTTTTGCAAGAGTTGATGTTGGACTTTTAGTTTGCATGGTTGAATATATTATTATTTTTAACTTTCTCTATCTTATTTTTTTACTTAATTTTATCCTTCAATTTTATAATATTTCGCTAATTTAAATTATTTCTTAACATTATATTATATTTTTTTAATACTAAAAAAGCAAAATTCGTGGGGCATGCGCCCCATGCTTCGGGCTTACGCCCCGCCCTGTCGGACATAAAACGCCCCACCCCGTACCTTTGCCTTTTAAAACACTGTTGTTAGGTAGGGACCGAATTAATGCTTGAACTTACTACTCATCAAACATAAAATGGCTAGCCGACTTTAGCTCTCTTATCATGTTTGACATAGTTCTTAGATACTGCTTAAGGTTGTGATTAGCTCACTTCTTATAAGTGCCAAACTTGATAGTCAACTGCCTCAAACGAGTCACTGTTGTACCCCCATACTTCTCCCTGAGGTACATCCAGATGTCATGAGTAGTAACATGTGTCTCACACTCGTGAATCAGATCATCGATCACTGAGCTAACCAATATGGCATGAGCATCAAAATCTTTCTTTTTCCATGCCAGGTAAGCATTGTGATCCTTCTTTGCTGAGCAGTATTTCCCACACCGTGGTCTACCATGATTTCGTTGATGCCATCCAAAGTATCTTGATTATGGAGCACATACCAAATCTTGTGGCGCCAGTGTCATAGTTGTTGCCATTTAACTTGTCACCTTTGTTAAGGTCAACAATGATCGATTTCGATGCCATGGTCTGTATATTTCAAAAGTGATTATACACATTAATGCTCATAATACACACACATGTAATTTGTGCTTAGAATTCACGAATATGATGAATCAACATAGAGCATAGACTTGAGGGTGAACTAAGTTTCCAATCATCATCTAAAATCCCATGTTTTATTATCACAGACTTAACTCTTGAGTATCAAATTCAATAAATTCTAGGTGAGAATTACTTAATTCTTCCAACCTAAGAACTCCCACTTAGCTACATAATCCAAATAAAAACATGATATACCAAAACAAACACATTTTTTATCTTAAAGAAAAACATAGATTTATCATAATCATACGTGTATGCTACAAGGAAAACATTACAAAACAAACATAACGTATATGCATGTGATCCATTAACATAACTAGTTCTTGTTCTTTCCATACACATGTGATACAAACTTAACCATCCCATTAGAGAGCCTATCTCTAGAAGCGAATTTCAAAAGACGACGAGGACTATTGTTCATTTTTAAAGATAGAAATTTCTTTGTCTTTAATTCAAGCTCTCTCTTTTTCCATACTTTAATAATAATGATTTTATGACACGTAGAACTCTGTCTTTTTCAGCGTGTATTCTATCGAACTCATCCCTCCACAATCAGTTAGAGATTTTCTCCATAATTCTCTCTCTTGGTTTGGACCACCAAAATAATGACCCAAATGATGAAGCTATTGGATTTTTCCCTCCATTATCTTGAAATGATAGGGTAAGGAATGCTCGGGGTGGTGCATCCTATATCATGTTAGCGATTCAAAATTTGCCAAACGCTCGGGAGTTCTAACTGTTCCCCGGACGATGCTAAAAGTATATGGTATTGTTGCCATTTATGAAAATGAAAAATACGTATTAGATTGGAGATGAAGCCAACCCTACTACTTTAAATAATAAATGAAGATTTTAACACTTGGCATCGTATAAACATAGTAATTATGCTCCAATAATTTTTAATTTAGGAAAAATTTAATTCCAAGTATATTTAAAAATGAACACAATATGAAAAAATGTTCAAAGTCTTCATCTTAGTTGCCAAAACATGTAAAATAGTTACATAGAAATAAAAAAAAAATCAGAATTTTTCTGGAATATAAATTCCATAATTTTTAATATCAATAAAAAAGAAAATATTTTTCATTTCCAAACAATAAATTTAAATTTCATAAAAATAAAAAATAACATTCTGAGGCTTCTGTAATTTTTTTGGCCAAAAACAGCGCCAGGACGGCAGCGCATGCGCCCCCACTAGCCGCAAAGGCTCGTGAACACGCGCCACCTTTCCTAAGGTTTTTGGTTCCGAGATTTTGGCTATCCTCTCATTTTCTACCATGATAATTTCAACAGTGGTGTCTGTTTATTATTTGAAGCACTATAGGTGTGAGTTTGGGCTACACGCAGAGGACACGCGAGTGGAATGGGTTTTGTGTCACTGTTCATCTTCTTCATTCAGTTTCCAGATTTTTTAGATTTATACATACAAGATCACAACTTTGAGAGGCCATATCTCTCTTATTTTGTAATCCGTTTGGTAGACACAATATATGGTTGAAAAGTCCTTTCAACAAGAATTCTAACCATATATAATGTATGCCATAATGTCAACTAAACAGGTTAGAGAAATTCGAAATGCTAAACTCATCTACTCGGAACGTAGATTAAGATTATCCAATAATCTTAAGTATCCCGGATACTAACGGCGTTCGAATTTCGTACTCAACCACAATTTGTACCATTTTATCCAACAATCCCCCACACGAATGAGAAATTAAGTGCTAAATTGAAGGGTTTGAATTTGTGTATCCCATATTTTGATATAATTTTATTTAATATGTCATGCATATATCATGAATGACACAATACATTTTAATGGAAAATATGTCATGAATACATCATGAATGACATATGAGCACTTCAAGGTGGTGGAGCATCTTGGATGGCTAAGATTTGATCTTAGAAATGGATGGTGTGGATTGATTCTTATGGAAATGGATTTTGCCTATAAATAGCAACCATTCCAACCATTTTGAAGCACACCAACTCAAAACACAACATATTCTCTCTAAGTGTTCTTGAGTTCTATAAAATCATCTTCATCCTTTTCTTGAGATTTCAACAGTAAATTAAGTTCGTAGTTTCTGAAATTGAAGTGGTTCAATCTTCAAAACTTCACAAACATATCAAATTGATAATAACAAAGAAAGATTATATCGAGGCGAGAGAGAACTCTCTATCCTTAACACTAAATTGCCCCGCCTTGGTGGTACGAGTTCTTGCAACAAGTGTCCCAAGATACAACGATATTCTTTTTCTGAAGATTAAACCACTTCAATTTCAGAAAACTACGAACTTAATTTACTGTTGAAATCTCAAGAAAAAGATGAAGATGATTTTATAAAACTCAAGAACACTTAGAGAGAAATATGTTGTGTTTTGAGTTGGTGTGTTTCAAAATGGTTGGAATGGTTGCTATTTATAGGCAAAAACCATTGCCATAAGAATCAATCCACACCATCCATTTTTAAGATCAAATCTTAGCCATCCAAGATGCTCCACCACCTTGATGTGCTCATATGTCATTCATGATGTATTCATGACATATTTTCCATTAAAATGAGATGTGTCATTCATGATGTATGCATGACATATTAAATAAAATTATATCAAAATATGGGATACACAAATTCAAACCCTTCAATTTAGCACTTAATTTCTCATTCGTTCCGATTAGAGAAATTCGAAATGCTAAACTCATCTACTCGGAACGTAGATTAAGATTATCCAATAATCTTAAGTATCCCGGATACTAACGGCGTTCGAATTTCGTACTCAACCACAATTTGTACCATTTTATCCAACAATCCCCCACACGAATGAAATTAATGCAATGCATGCTCTTGAGATTTCGATTGAAAGTTTATCACATCAAAAGAGGTAGCTTTTGGCTTTGAACCTTTCCTAGTGAAATATCATCGGATTTACTAGACTCTCCAATGAACGTGATGTCTTGAATTGGTCATCCGTTCGTGTAAATCTAGACAACAATATTCACATAATAAACTTTCAGCAGTTTTTCAGTTCTCACGGTTGGGTCCATTTTGGCCGTGGCACCCCCTCTTGGTTTCAGAAGTGTTTACATTTTACTCAATGTTGAGGCGGCCTACACCTCACACTTACATAGGTGACTTCCTAATTAAGAGTATCCTGCCATACTCCACTTCATTTAGACAGTATAGGAATCATTAAAAGCCCGGCTTAACCTTTTGCTACAACTTGCAGGTTGCACTTCTTTATCCTAGGCAGTGGGTTTAGAGTTTATTAATTAACTCTTAAGTGCCTCAATGAATGTTCACAACTTAGTTTTCTCATTGAACCATGATCTTGGGATCTCCAGTCAACATGGTTGGGTTTCCGCTGTGTCTATTCTTAAATTGTAGACTTTAATCCCATTCCTCTTAAATTGTAAGAATCTACCTGAAAGATAACAAGATTTCCTACAGTTACGTACAAATGTGGGGGCTGTGGGTTAAGGTAAAAGCACCCAAACCTTAACAAGGTTACAAGGCGTACTTGGTAGCCGAAGGGAACCTTCAAATGGTAGACCTTGATTTCGTCTTTTCATGTTTTCGGGAATGGGAATTAAATCCATAAAATATTCATTGTTGTTGCTAATTTGCATAACCATGAGATATTTGAAATGGATATTAAGACTGCGTTCCTTAAACAAAGAATTAGATGAGGAAGTTCACATGGAACTAACCGAGGGGTATGTTGAGTCGGTATACGGACTCGAACATAGCTCCTAAGTAGTGGCATGAAAGGTTTGACAAAATATTATGTTATCAAACAACTTCATAATCAACGAGCCTGATACATGTGGTTTTTCAACAAAACACATAGCTCATAGTATGAAATTTCACTAAGGTTCAAAGCCAAAAGCTACCTTTTCTGGTGTGAAAGTTTGATATGTTGATTATGTAAGTAATCATGACTACTGAAAGGATGTTGAAAAAAAAAGAATTTCGACATAAATGATATGGGTCAAGTAGACGTTATATTAGAAATTAAGATTTCTAACACGGTCAAAAGACTTGTCTTACTGAGACTGTACTTGGAAAATTTAGTTTCCATGACAGTGCTCTTGTAAGAAAGTGACTAAAGACTTGGTTGAGAACCATGGTGAACCCATATTGCAATATGCACATATGCCCAGTTTGATATATTGAGACAATAAGTCGGCAATAGCACGTGCTTACAATTGCGACTGTTAGTCTGCAATAGCAAAGGCATATAGTAGCATAAGTAATGGTAAGTCTAGACAGGCTTGTCGTAGGCACAATACCATTTAAGCAGTTGATCTATGATGGCATTATCTCCACTGATCATGGAGGATAAAGTAGATCCTTTGACGAAAGGACTTCCATAGAGATCAAATAGACTGCCTATCAAGAGGAATGGGGTTAAAGACTACAAATTAAGAATGGACACAGCGGTAACCCAACCATGTTGACTGGAGATCCCAAGATCATGGTTCAATGGGACAACTAAGTTGTGAAAATTCAGTGAGGCACTTAAGAGTTTAATATACTCTAAACCCATTGCCTAGGATAAAGAAGTGCAATCTGCAAGTTGTAGCAAAAGGTTAAGCCGGGCTTTTAATGATTCCTATAATGTTTAAATGAAGTGGAGTATGGCAGGATACTCTTGAATAGGAAGTCACCTATGTAAGTGTGAGGTGTAGGCCGCCTCAACATTGTGTAAACACTTATGAATCCAAGAGGGGGTGCCACGGCCAAAATGGACCCAACAATGAGAACGGAATCTGTTCGAGAGACTACGGTGTGAATATCATTGTCTTGGTTTACACGAACGGCTGAACAATTCAAGACATCGCGTTCATTGGGCAGCCTAGTAAATCCGATGATATTTCACTAAGAAAGGTTCAAAGCCAAAAGCTACCTCTTCTGATGCTATAGTTTTTCACCCGAACTCTCAATGTGTCTGCGTCTGGTAATTTCATTCGTGTGGGGGATTGTTGGAAATCGGATGTAAATAAAGTACGTGTGACGTACTTACGGTAACAAATTTGAATACCACGTGTGCATTTCGAATTTCTCTAATCCGAGTTCGGACGAATGAGAAATTAAATGCTGAAGTTGTGGTTTGAAATCTGTGGTTAGATAAAGCTGGTGAAGAAGCTGAGTGGCTAAGAAATTTCTTAGAAGATGTTCCCTGTTGGGAAAAACCTGTGCCTCCGATTTTGATTCATTGCGACTGTATGTCGGCAATTGGGAGGGCTCAGAGTAGTATGTATAATGGTAAGTCTAGACATATTCGTCGTAGGCATAATACCATTAAGCAGTTGATCTCTAACGGGATTATTTCCATTGATTATGTGAAATCAAAGGAGAATATTGCAGATCCTTTGACGAAAGGATTGCCTAGAGATCAAATATACTGCCTATCAAGAGGAATGGGATTAAAGTCTACAATTTAAGAATAGACACAGCGGAAACCCAACCATGTTGACTGGAGATCCCAAGATCATGGTTCAATGGGAAAACTAAGTTGTGAACATTCATTGAGGCACTTAAGAGTTAATTAATAAACTCTAAACCCATTGCCTAGGATAAAGAAGTGCAACCTGCAAGTTGTAGCAAAAGGTTAAGCCGGGCTTTTAATGATTCCTATACTGTCTAAATGAAGTGGAGTATGGCAGGATACTCTTAATTAGGAAGTCACCTATGTAAGTGTGAGGTGTAGGCCGCCTCAACATTGAGTAAAATGTAAACACTTCTGAAACCAAGAGGGGGTGCCACGGCCAAAATGGACCCAACCGTGAGAACTGAAAAACTGCTGAAAGTTTATTATGTGAATATTGTTGTCTAGATTTACACGAACGGCTGACCAATTCAAGACATCACGTTCATTGGAGAGTCTAGTAAATCCGATGATATTTCACTAGGAAATGTTCAAAACCAAAAGCTACCTCTTTTGATGTGATAAACTTTCAATCGAAATCTCAAGAGCATGCATTGCATTAATTTCATTCGTGTGGGGGATTGTTGGATAAAATGGTACAAATTATGGTTGAGTACGAAATTCGAACGCCGTTAGTATCCGGGATACTTAAGATTATTGGATAATCTTAATCTACGTTCCGAGTAGATGAGTTTAGCATTTCGAATTTCTCTAATCGGAACGAATGAGAAATTAAGTGCTAAATTGAAGGGTTTGAATTTGTGTATCCCATATTTTGATATAATTTTATTTAATATGTCATGCATACATCATGAATGAAACAAATCTAAAAATACTATGATGCACACCATAAAAAAATAAAAGCATATCAAATGTAAAGCATGGTCAAATGTAGCTTCATACAATGTTTATACATGGTCTAGGCATGCTACATTTTGACTTTTAAGGCATAACACGGACATTTGACAAATTCACCATGAAAGAAGACATATCTTACATGAAAACGGGAAGCATGGTAAACTAGCATTATAAAGCATGGACACTTCATCTTTTCATGTAAAAACAAACCTGGAGTCCGACCAAACTTGCTCTAATACCATTGAGGGAAATATAGAACGTATATCACATGTAATTCTAGAAAATAATCATGTACAAAAACAGATCGTACTTGGTCGAATCTCAACTTGTTCTACATGATTTAATGCTCTAAATCAATCCACTATATCTCAATCACAGGGAGAGAGATGCTTTCCACAATCCAAGTACTACAAAATGTAAGTTTCCTTGCCAAAGTTACACCAAATTCTCACTTCTATGCCTTTTCTATTTTCACTCTATTTTTCATCCGAATTATGCAATAATTAGAATGGTTATCTCATGTTCTATTTTTAGATATAATGGGGAGCTACTGAATAGGAAGTTGGGGTAGTTTTTTCCAACAAAAATACTACTCCCTCCAGTTTTCTACTTTCAAATGAATATGGGTAGGGTCAGCCGTCATGGCGACCCACAACCCATATTCTATCTCCTACAAATATATCTTACTGCGGCCTCCAGGACGCTATTAAAAATCAAATACATCATATTATTGAAAACACTAGATAAAAATAATACATGCAATTGTTTGTACAAATGTAAAAACAAAATTACAACTCAAAAGAAATAAATCCTATACAGCCACTACTATGAACAAATCTTTAGCCATGTTTGTTTATGTTTTTGAATTCCATTTTTTGTTTTCTTGATCATAATATTCTAAAAATCTACATTACGAACCATTTTCATTCAAATGTATCTTTCTGGAATTTCACTTTTCAATCACTACATTCATCATTTCACATTATCTCTCATCCATATTACTTACCCCAACAATTCTTTTTTTTTCTTTTCATTTTACTATTTTTTTATTCACAAAATTATACAAAAATAACCAACTTAATCATTCAAGTTATCATACATCAACCAATATTTTTGATTTGACACATTTACCAATAATTTTTAGCCATTTTCTAAAAAATAAACAAACACATCACATATCACGTCCTTTTCACACGAATACCCATTATACATATTCTCTGATAAATTTTCAAAATCTCACGCAAAAGCATAAAAAAACATTGCCTCAAGAATCCACTACAAGAAAGATTATTAATCAAGGGATCTTGTAGGGAACACGATTCACAAACTATAATAAAAACACAAAAGGAAGTAGACTAACTATATGAGAAGAAAAATTGCAATATTAATCTTTTAGGAAAAAAAGAAAAGACAGAAGAACGTTCAAGACTCGGAAAAATTATATTTTTGGTATACCAAAGGACCTTGTACCTTGTTTTTTACACAAAAAGGGTCCAATTGCCAATATTAATACACTCTGATGAGAAATTTGACAATTTGAGTGCAAATTTCATCAGAAAATTTAAAATTAGCCGGGAAATATCATTTGGTGGGAAAGTTAATTTGAATTTTGGAATTTTTTTCATTTGGCGGGAACACTTGTTGGTCATTTAGCGTATGTGAAAGTATGACCAAAATAACACAAGTGCACTTGCGGACAAGTAATAAAGTGTATCAAAGTGCAGATATCGTTCCCATGGAGACTTAAATAAATTTATGAAGAATTAAAGTGAAAATTATATCTAAGTGCCTAAAATTCTAATTAATAAGGTGATTTTGTAATTAATCTACTGCGAGAATAAAAATTAGCGACTAATTAATAGCAAGAATTAAACAATTTAATTAAATGTAGGCTCCCCCTTCCCTCTAGTTACCGGATTAAAGAATAAATTAATCTCTAGTTCTATCACCATCTCAATTGCTAACTCCAAGCACTATTATACTTCTATGCAACTGTCTAATTCATAAAAGTCTATCTAACTCTAGTCTTCTCCATATGTCTATGGAAGAAGAAACTAAAAGTAGATATATTTAGATTATGTTATCTTCAAGCTAAGAAGTGGTAACCTCAAAGACTAATAACGCAACTTATCCAATACTAAGTTGATTATCCATCTCTGTTTAATCCAGGTTCTATGCTTAATATTACTATGTCTAGTTCAACTAAGTAAATAAATACTCAAATTAGGTGATCAAGCTATTGAGGCATAGAGCACAAAATTAAACAAGCAACAAGATGGAGGATCAAAATAAAACAATATAAACTTCATATTAAATCCAAATAACTAGAGTTGTGAGGTGTGCCTACTACAATTTTAGCTCATGATTGTTAAGAAAAATAGACAAAAACTAATGAAAATCATGTTTACAATCCACAAGTTCACATTGAAAGATCTAATTAATATGAAAAGAAATAAATCTTGAATTAGAAATACTCTTCTTGCTAATGATGTCTATCTTCACTTGAATCCTTTGTATTCTTGTAAAAAAATCATTCCTTTTGCTCAAGATGTGCTTTCTCTAGATTTCTCACTCTCGTCTCCTCTGAAAAACGTGTATCTCCCCTTGTGTAGCTCACCAATCCTTCTTTATCTCTAAAATTCCTTTCTTTTCTTCTAACCAATCACAACAGTCCACTTGAACTCAATTTTATCTTATCTAACAACTTCCAATGAATTCGACCCCAATAGGAAAGTTGAAGCCTTTCTTATTAGCTTTAAAACTCCACTAGAATTAAGAGATTCAGAGCTTTAGATGAGAAGATATGGTCAAAAGAATACAAATTGGTCACTAGACGAAAAATCAGAAGCAGGTCTTCTCATGTCTCGTGTCACGGCATGAAGTGCCATGCCACAATTCAATTTTCTACACGGGATGGTTGCCTATGCGCTCGCTGTGGCATGCCATGACATGACATGAAAGTCTCAGTCTCTCATATTTTCTTTGATCCTCTCTTCTTTCTTTCCTTAATTTGAGATTTTCTTCTTTCCTTTATGCGATTTTCTCCTCTTTCTTTGCGATTTGCTCCTCTCAATTGTGGATTTATGCCAATGAGAACCTATAAAACACAACTTTATTCAATTGCAACACCTAAGACTCTAAAATTACTAAAAACACCCAAAACATAACAAAAACTCACCAAAACAACTATAAAAGACAACTCAACATAAAAACAACAAAAAAGCCGTAAAAAGAGTTGAGATCACCAAAACGAAATGTCAAAATGTATGCAAACCACCAAATAAAAGATAGATAATTCTATAAAAATATGGAATTATCACACCCCCAAACTTAAACTCTTGACCGCCCTCGTTCAAGCTCAAGAAGTATAGAATAGCCACAACTTGGAAAGTTAACTAAAACATTGAATAGTGATTCCATTATTCTCAACATTGCTCCATGTCTTGCTTAAAACTCAATTCAAGCCTTTTAAAGTAACAAATAGACTTAGCTTCAAGGCCAATCAACATTAATTCTTGTGTGTGTGTGAATAGTATTAACATTGAGTGGTTTATATTCAACTTAACATTATCAAACCATGCTCGTTATCTTCTTCCAGTTGTAAGAACTATAGGTTGATTTCTCTCTTATCACAAAACTCCCCAAAAGAGAACATTCATATTCAAGATTTTTTTTCACTTTTTTTTTCTTACTTTTCTTTCTTTCTTTCTTTCTTTCAGGATTGACCTTGTTATTCGAAAGGTAGGTGCCGATTGTTTCCGATTTATCAGTGAATGACATCTTCAAAGTCTCTCTCTCTCTCTCTGTTTTTTTTTTGAGATGGACCTTGTTATTCAAAGGTATGCGTTGATTGTTCTCGATTTATCAATGAATGACCTCTTCAAAGTATCCCTCTCTCTTACTTATTCTTCCAGGCCTAATTCACCTTTTTAAGCAAATGCAAACATTGGTCATCAATGCCCCCGGTTACTCAGTAAACTAGTACCTTCAAAGTGATTTTCTCTCTCTCTCTCTCTCTCTCTGTCTCTCTCTTCAATCTCTTGCACTAGGTTCTCTCTTAGTTCGTCTTAAGAAAAGTTTAAAATTAATTCTAGTTCTCAAGAATGTAAACAATACTTACAAAGTTTGATTTTAGCTAAGTCTCATAGAGAACAACCCATCCAAAGACTTTGTGCTCATGATATCGAAATGTTATTTCTTGTCCTATCAACTTTATTCATTCCTACCCCAATCAATTAAAATTAAGATTAACAGGAGACAACAATTATCATCATCGAACTAGAATCGCCACCAACGAATAAGTCTACTATGCAAATATGCTATTCCATAACAAACTAACTCAACACAGACAAAGGACTCGCAATCAAGACATTCAAGCAAAAGGGATGCCTCCTATTATCCACAAACTTAGCTCATTAGCTATATCATGCAAACTCCAAAATAGACCATGAAACAACAACGAAAAATAAACTAAGCACCCCTCAGACTAAACTCGTTTTGTGTCCCCACTGAAACTAACATCAAAAAGCATATTCACATAATGAGATAAAAGAGCAAAAATAAACTAGAGAAAAAGAAAGGAAAGAGACAAGACAATGTCCTATGTTGCGCTCCATGTCTTATCCCCCTTTTCTGTTCCTCGATGTTTCTTCTTCATTAGATGGAGATGAATGGTTCATCATGACACGACATACTCTATCGCTTGACTCTTTTTTTTTTTTTTTAGGGTAGTGATTGATTTAGGTCATGTCGTGGCATATGTTGCTATATCGTGACATATGCTGAAATTTGTAGTTCAAATTGGTTCTCTGCCTTCTTGTGCAGAATTTGTTTTGCCTCATGTCATGGCATGAATGGTCATGACGTAACGTGTCTGCTCATCCATTTTTTCATCTATAAAAAATAACTAAACACATAAAAAACTCAAGACACGAAGATAAAAAAAGGTAACTCGAAAAGAACAAGAACACTGACAAGAGGCGTTTTTACGTGTTTTTAAGCCCATGATGCTTATGCTTTAGATTCAATTATTGCCTAAATCTTGCTACATTTGCGTTTAATCTGGGTGTTAAGTGATTTCAGGTGATAAACAAGAGCACACGAAGAAAAGGGCAAAAGACGGCGTATCAAACGATCAAGAGGAGATGCTTCACATGCCCGCGCCTAGGCGCCACATTACTCGCGCCCAGGCGCCAGAAGATGCAGAGAAGCAGCAATTGCACGTAGACCCACGCCTAGGCGCAGACTTACCCATGCCCAGGCGCCGTGCATTCCACGCCCGAGCGCTACATTATCCACGCCTGGGCGCCGTCCGAATTTTCCTCCAAAAAACTCCTGCCACGTAGGCGGCGCCTGGGGGCCGATCCACCCGCGCCTGGGTGCCGCTGTAACCGTTTTTTGAACCTATAAAGCCCAATTTTCAGCACATTATTTGGGTTGGAAAATCTGGGGAATGAAGACATTTTTCTGGGATTTTAAGCCGAAAATTCATCAATCTTGGAGGGAGAAGAAGGGGGATTAAGCTAGAGATTGAAGTTTCAAGCTAGGATTCATCACCATTCAACCTTATAGGGAGTTTATTCATTGTTTATTGCATTTTATGTTTACATTTATGTATATGAACATGTTGAATTCTTCTATATTGATAGTTACGGGCTAAATTCATATGGCTAGGGCCTTGTAAGAATTGATTTGTGAATTATTCGTATTATTGATAATCGTTGAATTAATTTCTATGTTGCTATGTGTTATGAATTTGTGTTTATACTTCTTACATGTGATTGATCACCATGTGTATGATTGATTGCCTATTTTAGCGTTTTGAGAAAGACTTAAACTAGGGTGCAAAGGATTCATAACATCACCGATCAAATAGGAGTTGCCCTAGACATAGGTAAAGACTCCCAGATGAAGTCGTTTGATTCTAATCGAGTAAACTCTAGTTCTTGAATGCATACTTAGAGGTTAGATTTCCGGGTAGACATACTTAGGAAAAACTTGACACGCTAATACCTAACGTGCTTGAATAGCAAGTGTACTAGTCGTGGTAGTAATAAAAGTGGACTAAAAGTTCGGGTTGTCGAACCACTGAGACTTGGATTTTAGCTTTAGATTTTCAATAAAAGAAAAGACAAATAAAGTAAATTGCAAGAATTGATTGAATAAACAAAGGACAAAAGAGGAAACGAGCTATAGACTGAAACTCACGTATGATAAAATGACTAAGGCACATGCTACAACCAAATCTACTCGTCAATATATATGAGTTACTCCTCGAATTATTAGACTCCTATTGCTTTGGTGAAAACTCTTTAGTTAAGTATTACCCGATGTCTCGGCGCATAATAATTGTATGATTAATCGACGGTTCTCTAAATATGTCTATCCGAGAATCTAATCAATAACCACGCATTAACGTTCTAGAGTTTCCCCGGATAAATCCGGCTAACCGCACCCGGGAATCTTTATCTATCTTTAGGGGAAATTCCTCATTTGTTTCGGATGATGTGTTAATTCCCTTGAACCCTAACCTATCTTCTCTCGAATGACTAGATTAGGCAAGATAGCAAGCATATGGTGATCAAGCACATGATTGGAATAAAAGCATAAAATTAACACACAAAGCAATAGGAGAATTAATACAAAAAATCACTTCATAGATATTGACTCATAAATTTGGCCTTCAAATGGCCTTAGTTCTACAAAATTAGCTCATCATCAATAGCTCAAGAAGATCTAGAACAATCATATACATAATTATGAACATAAACATGTAATGAAAGCAAGTAAAACTCCCTAAGGCTTGATTGATGATGAATCCTAGCTTGAAACTTCAATCTCTAGCTTAATCCCCCTTCTTCTCCCTCCAAGATTGATGAATTTTCGGCTCAAAATCCCAGAAAAATGCATTCCTTCCCCAGATTTTCCAACCCAAATGATGTGTTGAAAATTGGGCTTTATAGGTTCAAAAAACGGTTACAGCGGCGCCCAGGCGCGGGTGGATCGGCGCCTAGGCGCCGCCTACGTGGAAGGAGTTTCTTGGAGGAAAAGTCGGACGGCACCCAGACGTGGATAATGTGGCGCTCGGGCGTGGAATGCACGACGCCTGGGCGTGGATAAGTCTGCGCCTAGGCGCGGGTCTGTGTGCAATTGCTGCTTCTCTGCATCTTCTGGCGCCTGGGAGCGAGTAATGTGGCGCCTAGGAGCCGGCATGCGAAGCATCTCCTCTTGATCGTTTGACACGCCGTCTTTTGCCTTTTTCTTCGTTGTGCTCTTGTTTATGACCTGAAATCACTTAACAGCCCGATTAAACGCAAATGTAACATGATTTAGGCAACAATTGAATCTAAAGCATAAGCATCACGGGCTTAAAAACACATAAAAACGCTTCTTATCAACCCCCTCAAACTTGCTAATTGCTTGTCCTCGAGCAATAAGAGCTATAGGATAGGAAAAACATCATCAAACACGGGAGAAATGGAAAGAAAGAAAAACAACTACCTAACTCACTTTCGTGGAGTACACGGTTGAATTTAGCGAATGCAACAAGTCTTTGAACCCTTGAGTTACCTCAAAGGACGAGTTATAGTCTCGTGAGGGTTTGCATACGATGTACCCACAAAATCGAAAGATTTTCAACCCCGATCAATCAACGCAAATTAATATGATTAATAAAACACAATGGCATGAATTCATCTTTTTAAGCTCAAATTGACATATATATACACGTCACACACTTGCTCATGTTAAGCCTTAACATCGAAAAGATCATCCTAAGGGTGTAGTGTAATAAATCTCAAGCATTATAGTAGAGTGGCATTCTTACCACTTTTCAAGCATTGATCCCCTATCTATCAATTTTCGATTAGTCACATTGTACAAGAATTGAAGAAAACTTCATAGCCACTTAAAATTCATCACTTTATCCACTTT